>JAJHSJ010000001.1:133326977-133791958 GCA_021015155.1 Magnolia officinalis | reverse complement strand
CACTCTAATTGATTTCTAGTTTTGGTGGTAGGATTCCATTGATTTGATGGCCGGATCTTCCCGAAATCAAACGTCAACGGCTAAAAGTTCCTAATGGGCCATTCGTAAGGCCCTCATCATGTATTCCTATTCGGTACTAATGTTAATATAAATTTCATCACTATTGTACATTACTTCTATTTACATTTATTAAAAATGATTAACAATTATACAAATATAATTTTAGTATTAACTCGTTACTATATACTGGCTATTGACCACACCTTTATTAGTGTAAAAATTCATAATATGCAACATCATATTATGCATACACATGAAATGGGAACTTGCATAATATCATACTTGAAATTTCATTGCTACATAATACACGATTTTATTTAAAATATCTAATAATTCTCGCTTACATATTTATAAAAAGATATTTAATACTACACTAATATTTATAGTTCAATTATCCATTGTGCATTGCCACTCATTAGGTTTCATATAATAACATTTCCATAACAGTAAATACATACATATCATTTTACCATGAAATTTTAATTCTTTACAAAGTATATACATTTCTCAGTATATATATTTAGGCTATATTATTTATATGCACATTTATGTATACATTTGCATTTATATTAAATTAACCTACATGGTAACACACGGGTACTGGAAGGTACGGGGTGTTACAGAAGTGAAGGGAATTGACCGTGAAGTGAAGTGGAATCACCGGAATTGATTGTAAAATAAATGGAAATGACCGTGAAGTAAAGGGAATTGACCGTGAAGGAAAAAGCAGGGGCATTTTCGACCTTTGGGAAGGTGTCCGTACAACTAGGGCTTATTTTCGCGAGGTAAAATGAGGTGGCTTCGTCTCGCAAATGGGCCATGAATGTTTCGTATAGTCGCAAATTTCCCAATTATTTATACTCCGATGGAGCTTGATATGCAGAAGCTCTGAAATTGTACACGCGGCATAAATTTACTCAAATTAAACCTCCGAAATTGAGGAACCACTGTAAATAGGTTGATTAAATATTCTAGCTTCTACTTAACTTACATTGATTAGTTGGATAGGCCCGTTTATTTTTTGAAAATCCTACCGTCCATTAAATGTTCACCAATCGGCCAATTACAAAATGAATAAAAAAATTTAATGATCTATCTATCACGATATAGACGGTTTTATTTTTAGTTAATTTTATGCCACGTATACAATTTCTTAAGGCTCGCGTATCAACCATCATACTATACCAGAGTATCAAAGTTTCTCTTTCTGCAATGTATTTCCCGCTTCTTCCATTTCATTTGGATCTTTTGAAACAAAACCTCTTCCCTTCCCAAAATGCCCCCAGTCTCTCTGCAACTCCCGCCATTTTCTTCTCCCGCCAAACACACCAACACCCTCCAATCAAACAAGCCCCAATCCATCGATTCCCTACGTCTACTACCTGAAGAGCCCTTTCGCAACTCCCTAGCTTCCGTCCAGTTCTTGAATTCTTGTGCGGCCAATCGCGATCTGAAATCAGCAGCGTGCATTCATGCAGGCGTCTTGAAATCTGGCCTTGATGCCGACGTATTCGTTGGCAATTCACTTCTGGATGCGTACGTGAAATGCCGGAGTTTGGAAGATGCTGTTAGACTGTTTGATCGAATGCCCGAGAGAAATGTTGTGTCCTGGACTTCAATGATATCAGGTCAATGCCATAGCAGATTGCATGATGCGGCAATATCCACTTTCAAGAAGATGTTGGAGAGTGGGCCACTGCCTAATGAATTCACTCTCTCGGTCATGCTACAAGCTTGTACCCAAAAACAGGGCCTCAAGATGGGTGAGATGATACATGGTTATATAATTCGAAATGGGTACATCTGTGATCAGTTTATACAGAATTCTTTGATTGACATGTACTCGAAATCTGGGTCGTTGGTGGCTGCAGGGAAATTGATGGATAGATTGAGTTGTAGAGATGTTGTCTCTTGGACGTCTGTAATTTCCGGTTGCGTTGTTGAAGGACTCGTCGAGAAGGCATTGGTTTTGTTCTTTGAGATGCAAGAAGATGGTGTTATGCCAAATGCAGTGACTATCATCAGCATCATCCATGCAATCTCTTTGCTGAATGAATGGAGGTTTTTTAGGTGGATCCATGGCTGGGTTGTAAAAACAAATTTGTGTAGTGATCCTTTTGTGGTGAATTCTCTTGTGGAAATGTATTCTAGAAATGGGTGTGTTGAAGGTGTGAAGATTTTTGGTCAGTTCTGTTTTACAGGTGAATGTCGATATCTCAACCCAGAGACTATGGCAACCCTTGTTCAAGATTGTGCCCATTCGGGTTCTTTGAAACGGGGCAAAGGGATACATGGGTTCTTGATTAAGCATGGATTTTCCCGTACACCATGATAGAAAACTCTCTCATAGATATGTATGCAAAAACCAAACAGGTTGATTTGGCATATCAGCTCTTTACAATGATGAATGGAAGGGATGTAATCTCTTGGAACACCATGCTCTTATGCTATGTGAAGAACGACCTTCCTTGTGATGCTCTGCAACTTCTCACTGAAATCCACAACAATGGAAGAGATGTTTTGGCCCCTGATTTTGCACAATGTTGAGTTCACTCCAAGCTTGTGCAGAGTTAGCATCATTGCAACAAGTCCAGATCATCCATGGATACATAACAAAATCAGGATTCGTGTGTGATGTTTTTATTGGGAACTCCCTTATAGACATGTATGCCAAGTCGGGCAGGATTGATTTTGCAAAGTGGGTCTTTGAGGACATGCCTACAAGGGATTTGGCTTCTTGGAATTCAATGATTGCAGCGTACGGAATCCATGGGGATGGCGTTTCTGCTCTATGGGTTTTTAGTGAGCTTGAGAGATTTGGGCTCACCCTCCAAATGCAATAACGTTTCTTAACGTTCTTGCAGCATGTGGGCATTCAGGACTGGTAAAAGAAGGATACGAGTGCTTTAACAAAATGAGTAGGGACTATGGCATTGAGCCTAGCATGGAGCATTTCGCTTGCATGGTCGATCTCTTGTGAAGGTCGGGACGACTCAAAGAAGCCGAAGATTTCATGGAAGAGATGCCTATGATGCCAGGCCTGGCTGTATGGGGAGCTCTATTGGGTGCTTGTGCGCTTTTTGGCGAAGTTGAGATTGCAGAGAGAGTTGTGGAGAGGCTTTCTGTTTTAGATCCAGGAAGCAAGGCTTGGAGAGTGGCTATGTCCAACGTTTATGCAGTGGTTGGCAGATGGGGTGATGCAGTGAGGTTGAGAGAGGAAATGAGGGGTGGTAAGGGTCCTAGAAAAGAAGCAGGATGGAGCTGTGTGGAGGTAAGAGGGGAGAGCTTTAGATTCATGGTGGGAGATACAAGACATCCCAAGAGCACAACTATTTATGAGACATTGAATGGGATTGGAGACCAGATAAGAGATACTGCTTTGGTTGCTAAGAGATTCCGATACACATGGAAGTAGGGGAATTGGTCCAGTTGGGCTCTGGTTTGGATATTGAGATGAAAACGACAGTTGATGCCAGGTGGTCTTCAGCTTTTCTTCACCCCGATTAAAGGGCTGATGTTAAGTGGGAAGCCAGTCGTTGAACTTTTGCCAAGCAATTATGAGAATTACTATTTCAAATCTAACTTGGCAAAGGTTTCCAAAGCCGACTGAAATTCCTGAAACAAGGTTATGATGACGGTGACAATGATGTGTCCATGATCATTTTGAGACTAAAACACATTGGTCCATGCAATTAGATGCAGTGTATAGAACATTCAAGAACTTGCTGAAAATGGGAGAGAAATGTAGAGGACACATGTTTTAGTTTTGTTGCAATCAAGTTTCTTACTTGCAATGTTGATTGCTAGCGAGTTTCTGTATCCAAAAACAAATTGTCAATAATTTCTGCCCTAGAAATGCAATTCTAAAGCAATTTCTAAAACTAACATCAACTATCGATAATTTGTGATACCAGTGCAACTAGAAAGCATACTTCATGGAAGCTCTAAGATGTGCAGTACCTACAGTACTGGTTTCAGAACCTGAACAAACTCGACTTGGCCAAGTCACTCTCAACTCGATCAAATTGCTTCAAGACTTGAGAAAAAGCTCAATGGTCACAGCTGAGTCAAGACTTGACAAAATAGACAAAAAAAAAATGCACGGAATTTGACAAACTCAATTCAACCACCAAGACTCGACATTATATATATATATATATATATATATATATATATATAATATATATATATATATAGATATATATATATATAAAATATTATATTTTAAATATTAGATATTACCCAAAAACTAGAAAGCAAAACCTCCATTGATTGATCGTGTTGAGTGATCCCTTGCCATATGGGGGAGGCATCCCAGAATGAAACCGTCTTGAGTGATCCCTCACCATATTAGTGGATTGGATTAGTTTTTCTAGCACTATCCTTATTTCTCTCCTTTCTAGAACCTATTTGGTATTTCCTGGACATCAGTATTTCCTTAAGATTAAAAGAAAAAAGAAAAACTCACCAAAGGAACTCAGTTCGGTGAACACTGAAATTCAACATGAGTTACAAAATTTCAAATAATGAAAAAAAGGGACGGGCCAAGAGCATAGTGACAAATCTTGTTCTTAGCAATTTCTTGGCACAGAAATTTCTTTGGGAGATTTTCAAAATTTGAGGTTTTTCTTGGGATATTATTGGTAAAATCTTTTTTAAAATGTTAAAAATTTCTCAAATTAGTAAATATATTTGAAATATAATTATTTACATAATAAATTCCCTGATTATTTGGGAATTTTACAAAAAAACACTCCTTAATATAGAATTTTTATTAAGGCTCCTTTTGCAAAAAGGTTGTCAATAAGCTACCCCCATCTATCTAACTACCAATGGAATACCTCTTGTGATGCTTAAGTGAAATTCATCTCGACAACCCATATTAGGCCTGCCCCAAAAATTAGCCCCATCTAGAATTAAAATGGACTACATGATTGGAAATAGTATATAGGGCAACCCTCACCCTCTAAATTGTTTCCCTCTGTGTGACCTACATAAATCATTGATGGGCTTGATGATTGGGCTGTAAGCTTAAATTTTGACATAGCATCTAATGGTTGGAGTGGATTTCATATAATCATTGCAAGAGGCCCTATAATAAATAAATAAATAAATAAATAAATAAAAAAGGTCAACATCTCTCTCCCAACGGGCACCTGTGGCCACCTGATTATGAGTTAGGCAGATTTTTTTTTCTGACTGGGTGCCTAACATAGTTTTACACATAATTGTCAAAATGGATCTTACATGAACATTATGGCGGACCTGTGAAAAAGATAATGGTGGAATAAATTCCCTTTAAATCTCTATTTTATGGAACAATTGAAGAGGGATGCCAACCTTATTTTCACGAGGTCCACTATAATGTGAATATAAGATCCACTTCAACCATTGGATGTGTAATCTTACAGTAGACCGAGGGCTAAAAACTCATATCGACTTGTGATTTAGGGAGGCCACACCAAAGGAAAAAGTTGGGAGAGACTTCCAACCTTCATTTTACAGGGCCTACTGCGAAGATTATATAAAATCCACTCACGCCATTAGATGCCACACCAAAACTTAGGCCTAAGACCCAAACATCAAACATCAAGCCCATCCAAGGGAAACAGTTTGAAGAGTCAAAGTTACCACACAAACTGTTTTCAATCACGTGGTCCACCTGAATCACGGGTGAGGCTGATTTACTGATGGGGTTATTTTTGGACCCTGGGCCTAAGACGAGGAGACACTTGGTTGTCATAGTGGATTTCACATAACATCACAGTACTGAAATGTAAATTCTATACTAAGTAGGTAGTTTTTTGTAAAATTCCATTTTACTAATATTCAAGTTAAAATTGATAAACACACAATATTTTAAAACCTCGGTCATATTTATCACTTTGGTCAAAAGTAACTTCTTGAAAGAAAAAAAAAAATAGTAATAATCAGAATATTATTGTGAATCAGACCTGCACAACACAAATCTAAATGCATATATCCATGGGGATGTGTTTGTATCAGGAAAAAAGACAATGCCAATACAGGCAAATGATTAAATTTCTCTTGGCAATTTGATCAGTGGAAAACTGACCTACAAATTGATATTTTGAGTTTTAAAAAATCAAGAACAAGTGGCAGACCTTCGAGTTAGATTTCAGGTTTCTTGAACATCATGAATAATTGCATGCGTGCACTCAGAGATATTCTCCAGAGGGAAAACTCACATCTACATGAATCGCGCATCATGGTATGCATTTATCAGGTAAGTGTTTGGCTTGGCTTAGTCAATGGGTTGGTGTTTGACAAACCCCTACTTTACAGCAAAATGACGAAAAAGAAGAAGAATGAAGATATTAGCAGCACACGCATGCATTGTTGCTGCCTACGCATTGCAGCCAGAATCTGAGCTGCATCCATCGCATGAGTAGTTCCACCACATAAAAATCTACGAATGGGTGTACTTTGTCAGTCTAAAAAAGGGGGTACCCTGCATGATATCCAATCAGGCGGTGATGGTAATTTAAGCAAAGCATAATTGCTGACTTTAGATAAGCAACAAGCAGCGCTAATTCCCAACATCCGCTCCCAGTGAGACTGATAACAGTATCAGAGAAGGGGGAAAAAAAGAAGAACAAGGAGGCTTTGCTGGGACACTTCACATCCTCCAAACTTTATTTCAACCACCAGATGAGAAGTGATCACCTAAAACAGGTTGGAGGTTAGTTTACAATCCTTTTTTTCTATGCCTTTCAGATTTTTTTTTAACCAATGTGCTTGAAACTAACAAATGCAAAATGCTTGTAAAAATTGGGTGTTGTAGGTAAGTCAACCTACAGCCGGTTCTGGGTGATCAGTTCTCTAATCCAAATTAAATGCACTGGAGAAAGATGTGGACTTGTACTAGCAACCAACCATGCTTTTGAGCTCTTCTTTTAAAGAGACAACTGCACCGTGTAGGTCTACTTCTGAGCTTCATCCACCACATTATCAAAAATAGACTATCTCATAACAAACACATCTAGTGGGAGCTTCATCCATCACATCATATAAAAAACAAGACTATCTCAAAATGAACTCATATCTAGTGGAGTTAAAACCCTCTCAACCATCATCAAAACAACAAAATCCATGGTGTCTGCTTGCCAAAATCTGAAACTAAAGCCCAAGTGTGCAAAATTAGGGGACTCCAAACCAACACATGCGCTTAAGATAGACTGGAGCTTCCCGGACCTGCACCAAAACCACCGCCTCCACGCCCAAAGCCTGGCCTTCCTCCAGGACCCTGCAAGTTACAACAAGGCATGCCTAATGAAATGTAGAAGAAGAAGGTTAACCAAGCATGATCAATTGGCAACCCCATACGGCATGCTTATATGAAATGTAGAAGAAGGATAACCAAGCATGATCAGTTAGCAATCCCACAAGGCATGCTTAGATGAAATGCAGGAGAAGAGGGGTTAAACAAGCATGATCAGTTTTTCTTTTTTTTTTTACTGAAAGGTGCGAATACAGACTCTTACACTCCCGCATACACCACATGGGTTCTCCAACCCCTGACCTCAATGTAGAAACACAGTTTCTACCGCTGAGCCATCAGTTGGCAACCCCCCATAAACAAACACTGTGAAGACATTGTCAGTGCTATCATCTCCAAAAAGGAACACCTACTTCTGTTACAAAAACAGCCAAGCACTCAATCGTCAACCCCTGCAGGAGGAAGCCAAGTAATTCTAGGAAGGGTGCGGTGCAACAGCGTTGCTGGTTTTGGCAAGCATTGAACTAAAAAAAGGGTCAGAATGCCAAAATAAGCAAGAAAAAAGTGCCTCCATGGGAGATGCAAAAGTCTCAATGCAGCAAGTTGACGATTTGATGACACATGATGCTGTTGAAAGTCCTAGGATTAGCAGGCAGAGGAAAAATCAAGGATCACAGTTGGTGCCAGGCTTGTGTGAAGAATCACATCGAGTTGAATGAGTCTTGAGTTTGCTGATTTTTATTTTATTTTTTTTCGAATTAGTAACTGAAATTGTATTACTAACGAAGGATCAGAAGATCCAGAAAACAAAGCAAAATGCAGAAAGTGACACTCAAAGTCAAGATACCTAGCAAGGAGAGCAAAGGACCACTAGATAAAATGTAGTGTTTAATTTGGATCCATAACCTGACCCTGTGCCACAATATTTGACCATTCATTACAAACATCCAAGGGAGACATCCTCCAGACTTTGGAGGACAGAGAAGCCCATTCAATGATTGACCCTATGAATTTGCCCCAATGATCCTAGTTCCAGATTCTTTCACCATTTCTAGAGGCGACGACCAAAACTCATTCACCAAGCCCAAGAGTGATTGGAAGTCCTCTAATTCCTCTTCTTTTAAGTTCCAAATATGTACATCAGATCAAGTTCGGTATTAACAGCGGGGATTTGTTATGTCATCCAAACTTCTTTTCTTCGGGCATGTTTGGATCCTGCCTATGTTCTCATTAATGCCAAAATGGACTGAGATGGCAATAAGAAGTGGTCTTGGCAAACAAAAATCATTTGCACGAGTGCAAATTTGTCATGCCATTCAAACTTGTTTTCTTCAGGCATGTTTGAATGCCGCCCATTTTCTTTTGTTTTAATTAATGCCAAAATATGACTGAGATAGCAATTAAAAAAAATGGTCTTGGTTAGGGGGAGGCAGTAGACTGAGATACCAATAAAAAGTGGTCTTGGTTAAACAAAAATAATTTGGGGGAGGTGGTAAATACCGCCTCCCACACAAGTGCAAATTTGTTGCACATGTGCAGGGCCCAAACTGTTCAACTTAACATGATAAGGGCTTTATAGTCTTTGTAAGAATGTAGCAGCTGCCGCAGGGTTGAATCAAAATAAACACTGGAACCACTGGTGGGTGTAACAACTGCATGAATAAATATGATGCCCTCACTTCCACAGCTTTCCTTCATGTTTTGTGCGCTGGTGAGGTACCGTACTGACTCAAATATGATATGTTTGACTTGAATAGCCACTACTTGGATGAAGCTCTAAATCTATGGTCAGCTAGAAGCAACAGAATCGCTTTCAAGGTTGGGGAATCATAAAATTCTCCAATTCGAATTACTCATGTGGTCAGTCTACACAACCATACATTCCAAGTAAGGAATCGCTTTCCAGGTTGGGGAATCATAAAATTCTCCAACTCAAGTTACTCCTGTGGTCAGTCTACACAACCATACATTCCAAGTAAGAGCCTCATTGACAGAAAAAGGAGTTAGGCACCTTTTTCTACCCGTACAACGTGCGATCTCTACTTTATAGGATTTTCAAAGATGTGGTAGAACTCTAGCGCTGCTAGTTTTGGCCTTACTTCGCAAAACCCATAGGGGCCAGGGCAGAAAAGAGTAATCTAGCCTTGCTTCACAAAGTCGATGGCTCGAAGCAGACAAAAAGAGAAATCAAACCTAGTGTTGCTCTCTGGAATGAACAGAATATCCCAAATGGTTGTTGTTGTGACCTTTTTATAGGTCACATCACCGTTGGTCCCTGGGTGACTGACAATGATGTAAGTCCTTTTACTTTCTATTTTTACGAAACTACATGTCAGACACCATTTAAAAAATCAGAAGTTAGCTAGGTGGACCATAGATCAACAAAGGACGGACGATCCACCTTACTTTTGATTTCCAAAATAGTGTTTGACACCTCTTGGTTCGCAAAAACAAAAAGGGGCTGACATCACCATCGGTCATGGTGGAGTTGCCCATAAACAAGTTACAACGGCTGTCATTTGAGACATTTTTGTTTATTCCAATGAACGATGAGTTTTTTTTTTTTTTTTTTTTTTAAGTGTAAGGTGAGTATGATGCTCCAAAGCCAAAGGGAAGAGAGACAAGAGAGAAGCCCAGCCGCCCCATCCAAGCTATACAAACCCAGTTTCTAGCCAACTTAAGGTTCTTTAATAGTCCAGATTCGATGACGTAGGGAGGGTATTGGAGATATTCAAGCACCTCTTCCACAAATGAGTATCGAGTCTCCCTTTCCTCTCTCACATCTCCATAGTGCGCAGCCATTCCATGTGATTCTACTACAACATTCCACTTCTTTATTCATGTTGCAACATTTACTTTCATTTTATCTTTATTTCCTAATATTTCCCTCTTTCCACTTTTACTTTGTTACTTGCCTTAAGCTATTGGCTCTGTGAAGCAATGCTAGGCCTCATTTCTCTTTTTGCTTGCCCTAAGCCATCGACTCTTTGAAGCAAAGCCAGATGCAACAACGCCAGAGTTTTATTGCATTCTAAAAAAAACTTTAAAATCCCATAAAGTAGAGACCGCACGTCATGCGGGCGAAAAACGATGCCTAACCCATTCTGCTTCTGTCACTAAGGCTCTTACTTGGAATCTACAGTCGTAGACTAACTGTAGGAGTCTTACGATTCCCCAACCAATAAGTAATTCTATGGTTTCTAACTAGCTTTAGATTCTAAGCCTCATTTGGCTAGTCGTGCAACCAAGTGGTATGCAATATCTCATCTGAGTCAAATCACACCCCAATCACACAAACACTAAAAGAAAGCAAGACAAATCTGAGGAAGTGAGGCCACCGCTCACACTGGAGCGTTCACACAACCAAAAATACAATCTCTATGCAAATTACCATCCCAAACCCCTTTGGGTAATTCCCCAATATGAGAACGCTTAATTAAGCAACTTCAAATATTTGCCAGTAATCTTTACAACTTCTCGCCAATAGAAGTGTGATTACTACCCTCTGTATGCCCCAAGATCTTCCCTCTTGTCCTCTGGAAACCCTCCCTAAAAAGGACATACTACATGGTTATCATTGCAAGTATCCTCCAAGAAATCAGCATATAGTCTTAATTAAGAATTCAACATCAGCATAACGATCCAAGATCATATATGCTACGGGGGCGTTTTGGTGCAACCAAAAAGGATTTTTTTTCGATTTTTTAATTGGATGGGTGTGATGACAGCAAAAGTTTCAATTGATGGTTTAAATTTGGTCCACTATCGGGGACCACCTAAAAAACCGATTGACATAAAATTTCAGTGGAGGCATGGGCAAGTGAAGGCTCTTCAACATGACAAATTAAGTCCTTGCACATGTGTGACACATCAACACATGTGGATATTGTCCCTAAATATTTCTGTGCAATGTAACATCGCCTGAGACCACTTTAAACTAACACGTTGGTTAACTTTTGCAAAAATGAAAACAAATGAAGACGGGCGACATCCAAACATGCATTTAAGGTTTAAAAAACTCAATTTCAAAGTCCAGTTTGACCAGAGCCAAAACTGTCACTACATGTTTGGTTTTAGCAAAAACCAACAAGTGAGAAAGTGATTTTTCCCAAAACATACATGTTCGGGAATGACTTGGGTTCTTTCTCATGCAAAGCCAAGATGACTTGTCCAAGGCAGCTTGATATTGACAAGTCTTTGTTCCTTCTGATAGCAATCATTATAAGCCAAGCATGCCAAACCAACTCTTCCAATCAATGAGAAGAGGTAACTCACATCATCTCACATTAGCCCCACAACTACTCATCTTGAAATGTCAAACAACCATGGTAAATAATGTCTACCTAAGGGTATAATTGAGTAAAACTAGGATCTGGTCAACAAATACTCAAAAACCAAAATCTTGTGTCATGGGTAGGGCAAGGATTGCCCAAAAGCTCATTAGTACAATCATGTTAAAATACTTCATTACTAATACCACAGTTTGGATTTGTTGCTTGCTTGACATGATTCACTAAAAATTCTAAATTATTGATTAGTCCAAAGTTAAAAATATTGTAAATCTGGATCTCAAGTTTGGGGAAAGGGGATTCCTCATCCTTATCCAGTATCCAAATTCAAAGATGCATTCAAATGAATAAAAGAACAAAAATTTATAAAAAAAGTAAGGAAACATATGATTCGACCAAAATCCAAGGTATAGTGTTAAGGGCCTTAAAGTGGCACAATTTCCCAAAAATTAACTTGTGCATGCTAAGATGAGAATCCAAAAGTCATGCGAGCAAATGGCCACACAAGTTGGTTGATCTAAGATCTAATTAATCCTACCATCCCAAATATCTTAATTAATGATTTGAACCAAATTTATGGTCTAATGATCAACAATCAACTTTGATGACCATATAATTGATCCCATAGGCCCCACAATTTAAAGTCGATTGTGGGATCAGCTATTTGGTCATCAATTTCGTAGTTTTAAATTATTTACTTAGTTTATAGGGTGAGATTGGATCAAGATTTAGTTAATAATCACTTTCACATGATATCGTTAATAAACTTCTCTTTTGTATTTCCGTCACTTTCTTGTTAAGTCTCTTTTGAGGCACCAAACGATGTCCAAATGACATGAAATTGGTCCTGTTTGATAGCATATTGAGTAAGCTTTCAAATGAGCTCAAGATAATGCAACTTCGGGGCCGTTTGGGTGAGATATCACCCATTTACATAAGGCTCATTAGGTAGTGATGGGATTTAAGGACAACTTATTTTCTATTATTAGGGATTCTCTCTTTTAAAAGAAAAAAAGCTTATATAAGGCTATGTTATGGAAATGCAATACATTATTAATATTATTTGAATAAACCTTCTTTCTTTTCTTGTTTCTTTATTTGGTAGAAGATTTGGAGAGGGAGTTTTTCGCGATATCTAACATTTGGGTAGAGGATTGTTGGGTTTTTCCCACAATCTCTTTCTTCTTTTCTTTGATCTATTTGCCATCTCCTTTTAGGGTATGCATTATTCGGTATCAGAGCAAATGCTACTCTTGGGAAATTGAAAGAAGGGAACTTCATCATCTCAATCATTCCACTTCTTCTTTTCCCTCTTCCCCAATCCTTCATCTTCCATTTTCTTTTCCTTTTCCCTCTTCCCTTACCCTAAATCCTACCTTTTCCCTTTTCTGAAAACCCTACCATACCAAGTAAAAAATAAAAATAAAAAACTCGAACACCTAAAAAACCATGATTGTACCCAATTCCTACCCTACCAAATCCTAATCCCATTCCAACCCAACCATTCCCTTGCCTTTTGGCCCGCAAAGCCCATCCCAAAACTCTTCAAGTCTAGGCCTTTAAGTTCACCCTATATTCTTTCACGTTCTTTCTTAGAGATGTCATGCATAGGAAGATGTTTAAATGCCTCATACAATTACTCCCTATTTGGACTCCTATGACATTCCATATACATCACATTATTCTTATCCGAGTTGCTTCGATGATCAAGATTATCCTTTGTATTACCCGAGTCAGTCATACCCATCTTCACATCTGCGCCTTATAGTGATTCCTTTCAACACCATCTCAATATTATGAACAACGACAACCACATGTCAATTATTTAAAAGCCTCCTATTGCACGGAAATGTTAGCGACAACTAAGAATGTTCAATAGACGGGAGGATAATCTATGAGAACTTAAGAAGGAAATTAGAGAATTCAAGAAGGTGATAAGGGCTTGCTTCAAGGCCTCGATTGAACAAGAAAAGTGCTATGTACTTCAATGCATTGTCTATGGAATTCCTACGAATGATGTGTATGAAGCAAGTGTGGTGACTCAAGAAGAATCCACTATTGGCTTACTCGATGAATCAATGGATACACGTATTGATGGATCAATAACTCGATCAAAGAAAGCACCAATGAAAATGGATGATCCACCATCGAATGACAAGGTAGAGGAGATTGGTTTAACAAGTATGGATGATTCAATGATTGAAAAAATGGATAGTTTCATGATCACCATGGTGCCATCTCAATGTAAATCAAGTCCCAAAGATCAAAACCGATTGTGATGAAGAGTCCGCAATCAACGTCTAGAACATAGAGGAAAGCCAATAAGGGAAAGAAAAGATGGTGCATATCTCAATGTTGTACTATGAACAAGCTGCCTGTCAAGCATGCAAGTCTCCACATCAAGTACCAACAAGCAAAAGCAAAGAAGACAGACACCCTACATACGAGGATCTACACAGGAAATTATGCCCACGAATTTAAACTCAAGAATGAGTTTTTTTTTCGAAGCTGGGTGGAATTAATGCAACCAAATGACCACACAAGTTGGTCGATCTGAGATTTGATCAATCCTACCATTCAAATTGTCTTGATTGATGATCTGGACCATGTAAATCGTCTGATAATCAATTGGGTGGGATCAACGATCAACTAAAATTGTGGGCCTATGGGATCAATCATATGGCAATTTCATAGGTTTTATTTATTTAATTAGTTTTTAGGGTGAGACTAAGTCATGAATTAGTTAATAAATTCTTTTGTATTTATGTCACTTCCTTGGCAGGCCTCTTTTGGAGCACCAAAAGATGTCCGAATGACACAAAATTGGTCTTGTTTGATAGCCTATTAAATAAGCTTTCAAACAAGCCCAAGATCATGCATTTCTTGGGCCATTTGGGTGAGATATGGCCCGTTTACATTAGGCTCATATGGTAATAATGGGATTTAGGGGCAGTTTGGTCATTTTCTATTGCTAAGGATTCTCTCTTCTTAAGCCTAAGTAAAGCTATTTTAGGTGTAGTGCGTTATTATGATGATTTGAATAAAACTTCTTTCGTTTATCATTTCTTTATTTGGTAGAAGATTATTATTATTATTATTATTTTTTTTTTTTTTTTTTTGGTGGGGGGGGGGGGGGGGGGGGGGGGGTGTTCACAATCTCTAGCATTTTACTAGAGGATTGTTGGGTTCATTCCCACAATCTCTTTCTTTTTTCTTTGATCTATTTGCATTCCCTTTTGGGGTTCACATTAGAAAGTATAAGCATGGCGAAGTAGCAAGACATCATAGCAGCCTGCTACTAGGACAAGATCAATCGACAAATTCATTAAGATATTTGTGCCACAAGGAACCCGTTACAACCAGAAGGGAATCACAGTTCTACCAAACACACAAAAATAATGTAAATTTCAAAGTTTTTATAAAAGTTTACATAGAAAAACAAGGCATCAGACAAAAGCTCTATTCAGTTAGATCTATCACACACACACATAACACATTCCAATAAACACATGCTTTGAACATATCAAGCCACAATAACAGAGTATGCAAACAACAGATGCATTCTAAAAATACAGGAGCGGTCGTTCTCCTTTTGTCAGAAGGGATACAAAACCAATAATTTTTTTCTATCGTAAGAAGCTACCTCAACAAACAAGTGATAGCAGAACAGCCAATAAGATCCAAGTACAAAACTTATAACAATAAACAATTTTAAGATAATAAAACGTATAATGGGTGTGTTCAGTTGAACCAAATACCATGAATTTTCATGAATAAGCGGTCTTAGTTTGGTGCAAAGTTTCATGAAATTTGGTGAAACCAAACACAACCTCGACAAAAAGGTAATATCACAATTACCTTAAATGAAGGCTGGAATTCAGGTGGAGCTCCTCCCTTATCACCACCAAACTCACCCGGAGGCCCCCTCGGGCCTCCACGATAACCATCGCGGTCCCCACCAAACCGTGGACGATCACCTTCAAAGCGAGGTGGGCCCCTGCAATTCCACACACATAAGACAAATGCACAAGGAATTGCCCTCAAAAAAAAAAAAAGAGAGAGGAGGAGGAGGGCATACGAACCGGGGACGATCTCCAGGTGGGCCACCGCCCATGGGCCTGCCGGCAGGCTTGACAGACTTCTTCAAAGTGGCAGGGACGATCTCGGACGGTAGATTGAGGTAGTTCCGTAGGAACTCGATCCCGTCGTTGGTCAGATACCAGTAGTAGTGCATCCAAGCGAAAGTCTCGCGAACGTATTCCTTGGATTTGAAGCTCTGCATGAGCTTAATAACCTGGAGATTCGGGACATCGATATCCGGATGCTTCGCGAGGTTATAGTCCTTCTTCGCATAGCAAACACCCTCTGCAAAAAACGAAGGAGGAAAAGAGAAAGACATATCAGATGAGGGGAAGAGAAGAAGGGTGCGTTTGGATGCAACCCGAATTGCCAGCGGATCTGATTGTTATTTGGGTCGACTCCAAACGGAGAACGGAGAGTAAGTAAGACCTTGGAAGAGGTATTTGGAGATCTCCTTGCGGTTCTTCTCTGGAATGATCTGAGATGATAAATGGAGGAAAACATTAGATAGAATGGGACGAGAGAGATAGAAAGAGAAGATAGAGAGAGGGAGGCTACCATTGTTGCGAGTTGGGAAGAGCGAGTCGTCAAACCCTAGAAATCTCCCACTCTGTAATCACGAAGGGCTTTAAAACCCTAGATGACCACCTTTTATAGTAGCCGTCGCAGGGTCTCTAACGTGCGCCACGGCTTTAGGAGGATAGTAACGGAAGCGGATTGGCTGGTGTACCTCACACCAGCTAACCGGTGTATCGGCGTCAGCAAGTTACGTGGGTCTAGTCATGAGTTGTGTTATATTCAAACTGTCCATCATCTGGCGAGCTCTATTAAGGATAAAATAAGACAGATCTAACCATCAAGTAGACCACACTGAAAAAAGCTGCGGGGGATTGAACTTTTGCCATTGAAATCCTTTTTGAAGTTACAGAAGTTTTGGATCAATGTGAAATTTGTTTTTCATTTTCATTCAGGCCTTTGTGACCTTACAAACAGATTGGAAGAAAATAAATGTTATGGTGGGCCATGTGAATTGTTTAACGGTGAAAATCATTATCCCCACTGCTATTTGTGGTGTGGTCTAGATGATCTTTAGATATGATTCATTTTTTAGATAATGCTCTAAAATGAACTCTACAAATAGATGAATAGTGTAGATATAATAAATACATCACTGTCGGGCCATGCAACCTTTATCTCCTTTAAACCGTTTGCACAACTAGGAGCTGGTGTAGTGTCAGTGCTCGTCTTCACACCAGACATACCTACAATAGCTGTATAGCTGGTGTGTAGTACACCAGCCAATCCACTTCCGACAGTAACAGGCCGGATATCGAATGCGGCCCAGCTTTGCCTGGGCAGTTGGGTCTGGCAGGGATGGCTCGATCCATTTTCAAGCCGGTCTTATTAGCCCAACCCATCTTAGCACCGCGAAATTCATACTCTAATCCTCATTTAGGTAACACATGAATGTTGCGCGTGGACTATCGTTTTCATTTTTCTAAATATATATTTCATTATTAATGTGCGTCCCACCTGATCAGCGGATGGATTGTGAAAATTCTCATGAGGCCCAAGCTGTTGTAAAGTATGTCTAGTACCAGCCCAGGAGTTGAAAATACTGTGCTCTAAGCCGGGCTTGTGCCAATAGATAAGGATTTTAGGTCGAAGCCAAACCAGCCTACCAGCCAAGTACCCATTCCAGCTTCCACGACAAATGCAGGCCAAGCTAAATGGATAGTGGGCAAGGCTCGGGCTAAAAATATGGTCCACTTAAGTAAATGGGTTGGACTCGGTTGAAAACTATCAAACCCAACCCATCCATATGGACCAGCTGACCCGGAACTGAATAAAAAATAATAGAAGATAAGCATGGGTGCATAAATGTGATTTTCGAGATATATATATATATATATATATATTATATATATATATATATATATATATATATATATATATATATATATATAGCTCCATTTTCCATTCTTAAAACTAGCTTTTGGGTCATGCCTGGTTGGTTGAGCCTAAGCCAGTTAAAATTAAATGGATTGGTTGGGCATGGACTTGGCGAATTTTGAAGGGGTCAGCTCGGCCATATTGAAATGGGTTGTGGCTCTCAGTTACAGTCTAAGACCAATGCACATCATGGCTAAAAATGGGGACCCAGTTTGGTGGTCCAACAAGCCACTTCCCTTAGGGTCTGTTTGGGTGGAAAAATCAGGATTAAGCCTCATCATGCTTCTAGCAAACTCCATGCTCTCTACATTGTACTTGCAGCCATGTTCAGGTTCATCTAGAATTTTGGAAAATGTAATTAAAAAGTGCTTCTCAACCATGGAGAATTTGACATGAAAGACATGGGTCTGAAAGACTTAAAATCCTGTTTTGCAGGATCCCCTGCCAAACAGAGCCTCGTGAAGTAGGCCAATTCCCATTGATGGAAAGTGAGTTCCAAAGTAGCCATTTGGGGCATGACTATATGTGCATAGGGCCGCACTAGGTAAGTGTCCTGATCCTCAAACGATGGGCCCATGCAAATGCTGATGGGTTTTTTTGACCCGTCATCCTTTCACAACTGGGATGCGCAAAGTCCTTTCGCAACTGGGATGCGCAAAGTCGGAAAGGAGTTTCCTAAAACTATAAAAAAGGGTCCCTAGGGTTTTTCTAGGGTATGTTGTGTTAATGAGAAAAACAACAAGAGGGTTTCTTAAAGCTTTACAAGGGATTTGCTAAAGGGTTTAGGGCTATCAAAGGTGAGAAAGAGGGAGAAAGAGAGAGAGGAAGCTTATAGAAGGGAGGTTCTGCTCGTGGAGGTTCTCTACTGTGCAATCTATAACTCAGCGCTTCTATGTCCTCATAATCGGTGAGATCTCTCTGCTTTTCTCTATTTTTCTTATTGTTCATCCACTCCTGCGTGAGTGAAGAAGATTGTAACGTTCTACTTCATAGTGGATTGTTGATCTGGACGAGGTCCCGTGGTTTTTACCTCTTTGAGGGTTTTCCACGTAAAAATTCTCTTGTGTGGTGGGTGATTGATGCATTGATTATTTTCATTGCTTTATTATCCATAATTCTGGTTTGTTCTGGAGGGCTAGATCCTAAGGTTTTGTGTAAGGCCCCCAACAAAGTGGTTTCAGAGATAGGTTCATTGAACGGGTAGGATCGATTTTGAATTATGGAAGGTGGCTCAAGGATGATCAGCCTCAATGGTTCCAACTGGACCATATGGAAGGCTAAGATGGAGGACTTGCTTTATTGCAAGGACCTATATTCTCCAATTTTATGCCTATAAACAAAATCCAATGATATGACTGATGATGATTGGAAGAAGACGGACCGAAAGGTGGTGGGGTTTATTAGACAATGGTTGGATGATTCTGTGTTCCACCATGTGTTTGCAGAAACCTCAGCTGCTAGCCTATGCCTGAAATTACAAGGGCTGTATGAGAGGAAGACAGCCGGTAATAAGATTTTTCTGATAAGGCGATTTATGAATCTCAAATTCAAAGATAGTGGTTTTGTGGCCGAGCACATGAATGAGGTCAGCAATATAGTGAACCAACTCACCTCTATGAAGATGGTTCTGGATGATGAATTGCAGGCTTTACTATTGCTTAGTTAATTGCCTGACAGTTAGGAGACATTGGTGGTGTCTCTAAGTAACTCTGTGCCAGACGGAAAGATATCCATGGAACAGGTGACTAGCTGTCTTTTCAATGAAGAGACAATGAGGAAGTCTCAGGGGTCTACTCAGCAAGAGGCTCTTGTGACACAGGAACGGAGGAGAGGAAAAAACAGGAAGGGCGGGAAGGCCCGAGATAAATCAAAAGGCAAGTCGAGTAACAGAAAAGATGTTGAATGCTGGAATTATGGCAAGAAGGGCCACTACAAGCATGAATGTCGTAGTAAGAAAAACGACAAGAAAGGAAAAGGGAAGGAAGATGAATCAGATTCTACTGCGGTCGCTTCAGATGGCGACGTTGTAGTTATTCTTTCTGCAGATCATGGCGTATGTCTCACGGCTTCGAGTCAGGACACCGACTGGGTGGTTGACTCGGGAGCTTCTTTTCATGCGATTTCACACAGGGACTCCTTCATAAGGTACAAGTCAAGTGACTATGGAACTGTGAAGATGAGAAATTCTAGCGTATCAAAAATCGTGGGAGTCGATGATATTTGTGTGAAAACTGATGTGGGCTGCACATTAGTTTTCAGGGATGTGAGGCATATCTCAGACCTTCGCCTCAACTTGATGTCGACGGGAAGGCTGGATGATGATAGCTATGAAAGCCGGTTTGCTAGTGGGCAATGGAAGCTCATCAAAGGTTCGTTGATCGTGGCCAGAGGGAAGAAGTGTTGCACCATTTACAAGACAAGTGTCAGTATGTGCAAGGGTGGGTTGAACGCAGCGGAAGATTCAGCTATTGACATGTGGCACAGGCGTCTAGGTCACATGAGTGAAAAAGGGCTTCAGGTACTAGCAAAGAAGCGGCTCCTTCCAGACGTGACAGGTACACCTCTCAAAATCTATCTTGATTGTTTATCAGGGAAACAACATAGAGTTTCATTTGTTAAAACTGCTTCTCATGTTAATAAAGTGCATGCATTAGATTTGGTTTATTCTGATGTTTGTGGTCCTATAAGGACAAAAACCATGGGTGGGGCATTGTATTTTGTTACTTTTATAGATGATGCATCTAGGAGGGTTTGGGCTTATGCTTTGAAATCCAAGGACGAGGTCTTTGGTGTGTTTAAATTGTTTCATGCTATGGTCGAGAGAGAGACAGGTAAACCATTGAAGTGCATCTACACTGACAATGGTGGTGAATATATTGGCGACTTTCACGAGTACTGCAAGTCCCTGGGTAAACGGCATGAACAGACGGTTCCCAAGACCCCCCAGCATAATGGTGTAGCTGAGCGAATGAATCGCACCATTGTTGAGAGAATCAGATGCATGTTATCCCATGCGAAATTGCCCAAGACGTTCTGGGGAGAAGCAATGCACACGGCGGTGTATTTGATAAATAGGTCTCCATCGGCCCTGTTGAATGGAGAAGTACCTGAGAAGGTGTGGACTGGACAGGATCTATCATACAGTCATCTCAGGGTGTTTGGATGCAAGGCATCCGTTCACGTACCAAAGGACGAGAGGTCCAAGCTCGATACGAAGATCAGGCAGTGTGTGTTCTTAGGGTACGGTGATGAAAAGTTCGGTTACAGATTGTGGGATCCGACCGAGAGGAAGCTCGTCAGGAGCAGAGATGTGGTTTTCTTTGAAGATCAGTGTATAGAAGACATTGGTAAGCCAGAGAAGAATCAGCCTAGTTCAGGTGAGCTAGAGGACATGGATCCGATTATTCCTCCCGTGGTGCCTGATAACTGGGGAGTACAGCAAGGTGCAGAGGATGAGGGAGTTCCTTCAGAAGATGGACCAGGGGAGCAGCCCCCACTTGATCCACCTGTTGAGCCACAGGTGAGGAGGTCATCTAAGGACAGACAGCCGTCCAAAAAGTACTCGCCACATGAGTACATTATGCTGACTGATGGGGGAGAGCCAGAAGATTATTCTGAGACCCTAGCCGACAAGCATAAGGGGGAGTGGTTGAAAGCTATGCAAGAGGAGATGAAATCCTTGCATAAGAACCACGCCTATGACATGGTGAAACTACCTAAGAGCAAGAAAGCTTTGAGCAACAAGTGGGTGTTCAGAAAGAAGGTTGAGCAGAAGAATTCACAAACAAGGTTCAAGGCCAGACTTGTGGTGAAAGGTTTTGGTCAGAGGAAAGACATAGACTTCGAGGAGATATTCTCACCAGTGGTGAAGATGACATCCATACGGGTGTTGCTTGGGTTGGCGGCTAGCATGGATTGGGATAGAACAATTAGATGTTAAAACTGTCTTTCTCCATGGTGACCTGGAAGAAAAGATCTACATGCACCAATAAGAGGGGTTCGAAGTCAAGGGCAAGGAGCATATGGTGTGTAGGCTAAGGAAGAGTTTGTATGGGCTGAAACAAGCTCCATGACAATGGTACAAAAAGTTCGACTCGTTTATGTTGAAACATGGGTATGACAGAACGGAGTCGGACCACTGTGTGTTCACGCGCAAGTTCTCAGATGGTGATTTCTTAGTTCTACTATTATACGTTGACGACATGCTCATCATGGAAAAAGACATCAAGAAGATCGACAGGCTGAAACAGGAGTTGGGCAAGTCTTTTGCGATGAAAGACTTGGGCCCGGCTAGACAAATGCTAGGAATGGAGATAACCCGTGACAGAAGCAGCAGGAAGCTCTGGCTGTCACAAGAGCGGTATATTGAGAAAGTCCTAGAGCGGTTCAATATAAATGCAGTGAAGCCGGTCAGTACTCCACTAGATGGTCACTTCAGATTGAGCGACAGATAGTGTCCCAAGACGAAGGCAGAGGTGGAAGAGATGCAGAGATACCCTACGCGTCAGCTGTAGGAAGTTTGATGTATGCTATGGTGTGTACACGCTCAGACATAGCATATGCGGTTGGTGTTGTCAGCCGGTATCTTGCCAATCCTGGCAAAGAGCATTGGGCAGCGGTGAAGTGGATATTGCGGTATCTAAGAGGCTCGTCCAGGTTGAGCCTATGCTATGGTGACGGTAAACCTGTGTTAGAGGGCTACACAGATGCAGATATGGCAGGTGACATAGACTCCAGGAAGTCTACATCGGGGTTCATGTTCACGTTTGTAGGGGGAGCGGTTTCTTGGCAGAGGAAGCTACAGAAGGTCGTAGCATTGTCGACGACAGAGGCCGAATACATTGCAGTCACAGAGGCACGTAAAGAGATGCTTTGGATGAAAAGGTTCTTACAGGAACATAGCCTAAAGCAGGAGGAGCACGTGGTCTATTGCGATAGTCAGAATACTATACACTTGAGCAATAATCCAAGTCAGCATTCCAAGTCAAAGCACATAGAGATTCGGTATCACTGGATCAGGGATACTTTGGAACAGAAGGTGTTACATCTTGAGAAGGTCCACACGGATGATAATGGGTCAGATATGATGACCAAGGCCTTGCTCAAGGGCAAGTTTGAGGTTTGTAGAAACCTGGCTGGCTTAAAGAAGATGAATCCCTCCTGGGTCAAAAAGGGGGAGATTTGATGGGTTTTTTGGACCTGTCGTCCTTTCGCAACTGGGATGCGCAAGTTATTTCGCAACTGGGATACGCAAGTCCTTTTGCAACTGGGATGCGGAAAGGAGTTTCCTAAAACTATAAAAAAGGGTCCCTAGGGTATGTCGTGTTAATGAGAAAAACAACAAGAGGGTTTCTTAAAGCTTTACAAGGAATTTGCTAAAGGGTTTAGGGCTATCAAAGGTGAGAAAGAGGGAGAAAGAGAGAGAGGAAGCTTATAGAAGGGAGGTTCTGCTCGTGGAGGTTCTCTACTGTGCAATCTATATCTCAGCGCTTCTATGTCCTCATAATCGGTGAGATCTCTCTGCTTTTCTCTATTTTTCTTTTTGGTTATCCACTCCTGCGTGAGTGAAGAAGATTGTAACGTTCTACTTCATAGTGGTTGTTGATCTGGACGAGGTCCCGTGGTTTTTACCTCTTTGAGGGTTTTCCACGTAAAAATTATCTTGTGTGGTGTGTGATTGATGCATTGATTATTTTCATTGCTTTATTATCCATAATTCTGGTTTGTTCTGGAGGGCTAGATCCTAAGGTTTTGTGCAAGGCCCCCAACAAATGCTGGCTTGCTCTGCCATAAATTTCCAATGGTATGTATGGAAACTAGTTGATGTGGCACGAACAATGCAAGTCAAGAAGAAAGGAAGCGGTTTGTAAGGCATGGGAAAAGGGAAGGTGCCACTGAAAAATCTATTTGATTAGTGGTTTGCAATGCATGTCGAGACTATAGCATTTGAATTTGAGGTTGTGTCTCAGTCATCCAAACCCTTTATACAATAGGCCTTGATGTGGCCGAGGATGTGTACAAATTTTAAATTTTGAATATTTCAATCCTCTGATCACTCTATTCTTTTCCTCTAACATGGACAATCTCTTGTAAATGTTCTTTTGTGGCCAATCTATGTTGTCCTCTCTCTCTCTCAAAAAGCAGGGCACAGTCCTTTGTTTCTAACATAATGTAATGCTAGCTCAAATCATAGTTCTAAGACTTAGTGACTCAACTAGATATTTCTATCAGCTAGACTCATCGAGTCCACCTGCCAACTTGAGATGACTTGAACTAGATATTTCTATCAGCTAGACTCATCGAGTCCACCTGCCAACTTGAGATGACTTGAACTGAGCCACCTGCCATGGTATTATTTATAATTAAAAATAATAATAATAATCAAGCAGAATATGAGACTCGAACGCATGACTTCCCATTCTTGCAAATGCACCATTACCAACTCGCCATATCGTGGTCATCCTATTCTCGATACCTATCATTAACCAAAACTCTTCGTTATATAATTATTACATATATATTGAGCCAATTTGAGTTGAGTCTTCAGGTTAGGTGATCCAGCTGAATATTGAGTCGAGTAAAGTCTTCAGGTTTGAACTATGACTAAAGTCAAGAAATAATAATCCACTCTCACACAACAACTAAAAAATGTTCCAAACAACTGCTAAGGCAAGATGCTGTCTAAAGTAGGTTGCCCCAGAATCCTAGCCAGATACCTGGCCTTAGTATCATTCTGTCTTATAACGGGGGCATGTTTTTTACCCAGTTATGGGTTCACATCATCTGGCAACAGGTGCTGGCCTCTCATACAGTTTTTAAATGTACGGATGTGTTCATGTGGTTCATCATGATATGGCACAACACGATATCTAGGGTGTTGGGGTTCACTCCTGAATTTTGAAATGCAATTATTATAGTAAAACTGGAAACAACCGAAATGTAACTTCCTTTCCTCAAAGTCATATTGAGGGATAGGGATATAAATCACAATTAAACAGCTCGAGTTAGATTCGGAAAGGACTATAACTGCAATTGGATGGGCTACTTGCTATGAATGCTAGGATACATAATCAATGTTTGTCATTTACTCTTGATTAAACTGACTGTTGCAATTCAATTAACTTGTGCATCCAAACGCCAACTAATTACAAATTGGAGAGTGGCAGATGGCATAGTGCCCAATATCCTTTCGAGGATGCCAAAACATGCTCAACTGCATGAACAAGCTTGGTAAAGGGTCCTTTACATAGTTTAAAGACTCGTACTACAGAAGCTCACAGTGCAGCAATACGCAGCAATACAGATGGACGGCATCTTCTTCATCATCGTCAATATAGAAGGACGGCATCTTCATGCATCTTCCAAGATCTACTTCTGGTATAGCGATTAATCATCTTCCATCTTTAAGGATCAACTTCATAGTGACTACCCTTCATTAGGAAATATTACAACTCCCCACCCGCACCTCTGCGAAACGCCTCGAAGTTACGCAGTACGCACAAAATCCGCGTAACCCTCGACTAGTCGAGCCAGGTCCTTGACCGGTCAAGCCTGACCCTCGACTAGTCGACACAAAAAAATACAGCTTGCTGGACCTTGAGCCGAGCAAGCCTCGACCGGTCGAGCAGCCCCCTTGACCGGTCGAGCAACGTGGTAATGCCAAGATTTAAGGCATCTGATTTACAACAAGCTACACTACCTCTCCTCTGAACTGACGAGGAAAACTCCATCACACACATGCCCGAGTCCGCGTGCAGGTTAGGGTGCGGTGTGGCGCGAGTGCGAGTGTACTCGCGTGGATGTGTGTGTATGAGTACTCGCGGGACTTTATTTGCGAGAGTGTACTCTCCTCTTTTAAAAACTCTCTCTTGAGTGCACCGCTGGGACTGGGTCATAGTCATTGTATCCTGAAGGTCGATTACTCTGGAAACTTGTTGCACTTGGGACGTTGTCCATTGGGAGCAAATTCGATTTCAAGCCGAGTGACTCACGTCACGCCTCGACTCAGTTCAATAAGTTTTTTTTCTCAGATTTTATTTTCTTTTTTTGTTCTCGATTTTCTATATAGTCTATTTAATTCAACATATATTCCAACAAAAAGGCTCCGGAATCCCTACTACAAAAGGAACTTAAACCTTATTTTGTAATTGAAACTATAGGCAAATGCTCTAAATGCTGATAACTAGACTGTTGTCTCTCTTTTCGTGTTAAAATATTAGATAATTACATGTAAATGGTTATTATTGATGTACTTACCCTTTTTTAATGCTGGAGCTTTAGGATAAATATACTGAAATTCTATCCCAGTGGCACATTTTCCTTTGTTGTGAAAATTGAAATTTTAGTTAATTGGACCTAAATGCTTATCCTTGAGCATGATATTAAAATTGTATGAAAATGCACCTGAATGCCACTGTAAATGAATTTGCCCTGTTTTTAAAAATCACGATTTTGGGTGAAAAGCACCTAGACTTCAATCTTCAGGGGTTTACCTGTCATTGCTTGTGGTTTTGTATAGTTGAAAATTAACAAATTGTCAACTTAATAAGATTTTCTTCAATTTTTTTAGAACGTTTTAACTGTTTGGTCAATCCACTTTTAAGTCACAAATTCATTACATTTCTAACACCATGAATGTCTTAATAAATAATTACACTTCAGTCGTTCTCTAGAAGAGAACATAGTCAAATGGGGACCTATTGCAACTGAAATTTTAAATCAACACAAATACCAATTCTTACAACCTGGATCTTCTGCTGCATTAGGCCCATGATTGCATCCCAAAAAAACATCTTGATTAGACAATGCATCTATCCAGTCAAGGGCTATAAAATGGATAGCATACATTAATTATAACAAAGAAGGTCTAGTCATTTATTCTTCATTTAGTGGGGCTCATTTTTCATGGCCCGTCCCTTACAAATGTCACTTTGATAAGATGGTCCTATGAATCTGATCAATGGCTAGGAAAATGGATGGTTCATGCTGATTGTAATAGAAAAGTTTCAATCATTGTTTTGGATCTTTTATTATGCAGGACTCACTTCTCACCATCTTCAACTCACTAAATCACATTAATTGGATCATCCTAACTACACGGTCAATTGCCTTGAAATTTTAAGGTTCACATTTTATATAATGAGATGGTCCTGGCATTGGTTTGAGCCACCTATCACATATGCCAGTCTATCTTAAATCATCTGGATCCAATAATTCTATTTATCTGGTCATTGGCTAGGAAGATGGCCACTACATGTTAATTACAATAGAGAATGTGCCATAATTAGGTTTTTTTTTTTTTTTCTCTCTCTAATTTGAGTTATTTTCCTTTGAATTGGAATAGTTAGTTTTCTTTTAAACTTGATTAGTTGATTTTCTTTTAAATTTGATCTGGGTCTCTTGAATAAGGTAAGATCAGTTATCAAGGGATGCTCAGGAGATTAGGAAAATCTTAGGTTATTATGAGTTGTTGCTGAGGGAGGGATGTGAGTTATGAAGATAAATATACCATCTCTTACGATTATGGATGGAATTTTAAATCATAACTGTAAATATACCATGTACGCATCTTTGTGATCGGATGGTGAAAGGAATTTAAGATTTTGTAAATCGTAATTGTAGCCTTTTTTATTATTATTATTTTTTTTATGAAATCATTTTCTTACTTTGGGGGAATTTTGTGATTTTAAAATTTTTTCCTATGGAGACTAAACATGGCATGTTTAAAATGAATTGTAAAAAAATATTAATATTAGAAAATAATTATTAAATAGCAAATTTCATGTCATACAAATGCACCATTAAATGTGTAGCTTTTTGTTCATGTCAGAGTTCTAGATAGAAGAATCTAAACTTGAGACTTTACAAGTGAAACTTTTTTTTTTTTTTTTTTTCCTATCTTTTATCAATAACCCCATGTTTCATGTTGCAGGTAAAGGGATATTACACCTAGAAAAAACATCACACATCATGAAGTGTGATAGTTGATACACAACACTGTTTGTGGTGCCCAAAAAACTAGGTAACTTTTGTAAGAGGAATGTGGGACTTGCATGTTGGTTTGATAATTCTGAATGGTAGGGAAGCTGCTTGCTAGCTGAGGTTGTTTCAGTGTTGTTGTTCAGGTTGCTCAGATTTTAGAGAATGAAAGCTTGTCGAGGAGGGCAGAGTGGGTTTGGTTGATTCTTGTGGGTTGTTGTGGTTGCTAATTTCACTGTTGTGTCTTTCTTTCGGTCCTTTTACCATCCTGTTGTTGGCTGTGACCAATGTATAGTAGGCTGATCTATGCACGGGTTGGACAGCAATGATATTGGCTTGGGCCAGGTTATGCAGGAGGTCGTTTGCTCCGGCTCAGGTGTTATTCAAGGGAATGTTTCTTTAGGAGCTATATTAGAATGGGTAGTAGGCTGGAAGGCACTTGTATCCATGTGTTGCTGTCCTCCAAGGTTTCTTCACATCCTTGATGGCCTCTTATATTCTTCTGGTTTCTTTCTCGTATTGTATTTATATATGATCAACTCTCTAGCCATGTATATGATAGGTGAGGATCATTTCTTTTTTGGAACCCACCTGCATTCACGTACAACTTTTTGCTTATTTAATAGACTTACAGGTGGTGTGTTCAAACATTTCTTTAAAAAAAGGAATATGTGATTTACATGTGCTATTCAAGTAACTACTAACTCTAAAAATAGAACCCATATTTTATAACTTGTCGTGAGGATCATCCCTGAGTAATTACTTCTTTTTTTCTATTCTTTTCCCTCGTATTTCATGTGTCCAAACATGCCCATTGTCACAATCTAAGGAAATATTTCTTTCTCCAAATAGAAAACATAATTCCACCCATGGCTTGCAAACTGGTTGAATTGACCAAGGACCCAGCCAAGTCAACTCAACCCGGACTAGTAACTGGGTTGAGAGAACCAGGGATATATGTTGTTAGAGAAGATAGCATGCGTGGAGAAAATCTCATAGATTCACCTTGTAAGGCAACTCGTCGTGATCCTGCATATCCTGATGACTATAGATAAGGATCTTGCGTATCCTGGTGTCTATAGATAAGCTTGCTCCAATTGTACACACCGTAATTAGCCTAACAATATTCAGTCACTATGTATATCTCTTGTAACAACCCTCTTAATTAATTATAAATAGAGACCGTGCACTTCTGTAAGGTGTATCGAATTACATCCCAATTCATCTTATGTGACTCGATCGGACTTGGTTTTTTTAGCCAACCATGACAGAGATAAAACAGGTTGGGCGAGTCTTAATTATCGGGGCAAGATCGTGATTTGAAGAAAAGGAGTGGAGTAAAAATTAAAAACAGCTCATTCATTCTCTCTATGTTTTAGACTGCATACTTCTTAATATTTTTTCTAGGTCTTTATTGAAGAAAAGCAAAGAGAACGACATGGGGGTAGAAGAAGTAAAATTTTATAATATTCATTGTCTTTTTTAATGTTTATTTTATTTTCCTTAAAAAGAGGATGAGTAAGAAGACAATGATGGTGATGGCATTTCAAAAATTTTAGGTACTTTTTATTTTACAGTTATTTATTATTATTATTTTCAATCAGGGCCTGTTTGGATTTATGGAAATCATAAGAAAGGAAGTAATGTTTATTGGGAATCCTTGATTCAAGGGGACTATAAGAAATAAAACATTATTTTTGTTGCTTGTTAAAATTTCAGATTATTGTTTGGTAAAAAAAAAATCTTAAGAAAAAAATTATATCTAGTCACTAACATGTGCCAAGTTAACACATGTGCATGTGGCATATGTAGCATATAAGGCGTTTGAAGCTGAATTGTAGCATATATGGTACATGTGAGGTACTTGAAATTGTATAATAGCACATGTGACACAAGTCACCTGTTAGCGTATCGATACGCCGGCATTTAAGTTAAATGGTGGTACTTGTGCACATTGGCACCAAGCACACATAACATATTTTTAAGAAATTGATGGTGGATGATGGCATAGTGGCATGTGAAGAGTGCCTTGCACATGTGTCGTGGAAGAAGATGAAAATTGCACATGCATTACAGTAGCATGTGGGCAATGGATGATGTCAAGTGTGGCATGTCAGTACATGTGGAATGCTTTACACATGTGGCCCAACAGAAGAAGGATAGACACAATGGCATATGTGGCATAGCAGCACATGTGGCATAGTGGCACATGTGGTCCGGCTTGTCATTTAATTCTCAATATTTGTTGGTTCACCTAACTCGTTTGGGAGCTTGTAAATGGATGTATATGGAAAATGGGATTGGAGGTAAATCACATACTCGGTTGTTATTGTATTCCAGTAAATGAAATGCACTTAAAATCCAAATATTGTGTTTAGACGTGAGTAAATGGGAGAAGCCAAAAAACATTGGATTTTTTCAATATATTCACAGGAATATATGTAATATTATAGATCAGTTTTAACATTCTTAATTAATGTGAATATGTGACATTGAACAAAATAATTGTGTAGGAGACCAATTGGAATATATGCTCTAGTGTAAAAAAAAAAGAAGAAATTTGAAGCCTCAGGTTAGCTATAAACATAGGAATTACAACAAAATAACTAGCCAACAATTTTTTACCTTCCATTTTAATGAGTAACCTTTATTTTATGGGTGTGCTTATAATAATTTAATCAATAATTAGATGATTTTGGAGTATCATTAACGTGCCACGCATTTGGTGAACATGTGCATTAGTGACACCTTTGTTTACTACATTGACTTTTAAAGGGAGCTAAAAAAGTATTTCATTTTCACTTATTTTAAAATCACCTTCCAGACAGATATTTCATGCAAGCTTGTTTACTTCAAATTTATTTCATCTTTTTGCATTTACTCTGTATCTAAAATCTAAATGCACCTTAAATGTCATTTACTTCAATTTACTAAATCCCGCACCTAATATGTTGGTGTGAATCACAGGACCACGTGGATGTCAAACACATGCCAGGTGGACCTAATAACTCGGGATTCTCCTCTTTCTAAGAAAATAGAAAAGGGTATAAATGTAATTTTATATTTGAAAAAGCACTTTTTGGGAATACTTGCTATCTGGAGTTATTATTTGGTAAAATCGAAACCACTGATTCATTATACGGTAAAAATCTCTCTATTTGTTAATAAATTCATTTATAAATTTTGATTCATCGTTTTTTAATTATTGACTCACTGAGTCCATGGTCGATGCCAATCCAGAAAAAAACATTTTATCATGAAGTCAGAGAAAAGACGAGGCTCCATGTCTCGCTTTTGCCCTTCGACATTCCCACAATCCCGTAATTGCCTCTGTAAGGGATCTTGGCCAGTCACTGCGTGCATGGGAAGGAATTTCCCACGCGCGCAAGCATTTCTCATATATCATTCCGTGCCGCCAAACTCAGGGAGACTGGAAAAGCAAGGGGAGACTGAGAAATGAAAAAACGAGGCGAGACTGAGAAATGAAAAAACGGTAGAGAGAGAGAGAGAGAGAGGGAGGGAGAGAGAATGGGGTGGGGAAGGGCAGTATACGAAGGGACGGTGGTGATTGGATCTCTGGGGCTGCTGGGGTGGGCCGGGCTTTGGTTCCTGAACCGAAGGCTATATAAGGAGTACGAGGAGAAGAGGGCTCTGGTTCAGATCCTCTTCAGCCTCGTCTTCGCTTTCTCCTGCAACCTTTTCGAGCTCGTCCTCTTCGAGATCTTACCCGTCCTCTCCAAAGAGTATCTCTTTGTCTTTCGTTTCTTTCATTCAGCAACTCACTGCACCTGTGATTTTTTCTAGGGTTTGGATATCGTGAGATTGAAGAATTTTGATCAGGGGGGATTTTATAGGGTTTTCCTTTCTTCAATTCAGGGTTTCAGGTTTATCTTGATCTGGAATTAGATCTGATTTTGCACTGCAAGACATGCATAGTGTCGTATGGCTCCATGATACGTAAAAGTGCGGCCCACGGTTTGATGATCTGGAGCATTGGTCTTATTGGGTTCGCCATGAATGCAGCATTCGCCAAAAAATCTCCCAGATCGACGAGCTGTAGCAAGCCAATCTCTGATGGTGGCTGTATTTCATTACTTTTCTCAAACGTCCATGTGTGCTGGGAGATTTTACGGAATGGTGCATCCCCTTCAAGTTGGGTCTCATCTGATAAATGGTCCGGATCACAGACAATGGGAACGAATTAGGGCGCTACAGGAGACTCGGAACATACTGTGGTGGTCCAAAAACCCACCTCATTTGAGGATCATAGCTATTGAATATTTCACCTTTCATGGTTGAATGGAAGCTGTTGCTGCATTTTCTTTCTTAACTTTTTTATGTTGGCCCTCAAATTGAAAGGTTTAGGAATTTTCCATCTGGGAGATTTTTTGGGACCATGCAAGAGGAGCCTGTAATATCAACTGTTTAGATCACTGAATGATGTGCCCCACTTGCACGAACTAAAGGCACTGATGGTGCCATACAATCTCTTGGACTGGGCATTATATAACACCTGTTAATTTAAAGGCTAAAAATTTCAATTAGTTGCTAGAGGCCTCTTAATTTGTAGTTATTTGAGCCTTTGTGCAATTGATCTAAAGATGGTTGGTTACTTTCTGGTTGCAGGGCGAGATGGATAAATTGGAAAGTAGATCTGTTTTGTTTGATAATGTTGCTGGTCTTCGTGTTGCCATATTATCATTGCTATCTGATGCTCTGTAACAATGGTATGGTGTTTTTTTTTTTGAAACTTAGTATGGTGCTTTTCTCTTTGCTTACATCAGTCTTTTGACCAGATCTTTTGTTGAATGCATCTTGGTGTTTTGTAAAGTTGGAATTGCCAATTGCCTGTTCTGCATTTTAAATTTACTTTGAGCCAAACAATTTATGGACAAATCTTGATTTCTATATCCAGAACTAGGCATTAGACAGCTTGGTTTTCTGGCAATTAATCTGTGCATCAAATTTCATAATGCAAAATGTGTATATGACAATATGAAAAAACCCAGGGTTCCAAGAGGGCCTCAGTGTGATGAGGATATCTCATCAATCACGATTCACTACACATTACACACAGACAATGGTACAGAAAGGAGAAATAATGGGGAAATGGCTTGATTGCCCACCCTGCTTCCAATAGTAAGTTTGAAATGAATAAATCATTTACTCATTGATCTAAGCAGAAAAAGTTTAAAAAAAGAGGAAGGTTGTATGTTCTCTGCCACTGATATTGTAAGCTTGCACGAACAATATCTTCCTCTCTATCAGTCACAACATCATTACAGTAGGAAGCTCAATCTTCCAAAAAAGAAAAAAAAAAGAAAAAAAGAAAAAAAGAGAGTAGGAAGCTCATATATTTTGGAATTTTGGCCTCTGTCAAATACTTGTGGCAGTGGCAATATCTGCCTCTTTGTAAGTGCACAACGTCATCACAGTAAGGAGCTTGGATTTTGCGAAGTGCTGTCCTTTGTCAAATCCTTGTGGCAATGTATTCAATGGATAATTTCTAAGTACACAGTAGCTTTTGATTTACTTTCAGGGCCTGTTTGGATTCATGGAATGCGTAGGAAAGGAAATAGTATTTCCTGGGAAACCTTATTTTCAGGAAACCGTGGGAAAGGAAACATTGTTTTCATTTTTTTTTTTTTTCTTAACCAGATTTTCTAGAAATTTAGAATCTATTTTCAATTTTTTTTTGTTTGGTAAAACAATTTCTTGATATATATATATATATATATATATATATCTATATATATATATATATATATATATATATATATATATATATATATATATATATATATAGCACGTGGCACAATTGGGATGCTTAAAGATGAACAGTGGCATGTGTGGCATACATGGCATAGGTGGGCACTTGAAGGTGAACTGTGGCACATGTGATGCATGTGAGGTGCTTGAAGTTGTATGGTGGCCCGTGGCACAAGACACACATTCACACATTTAACACATGGGCACTTAAAGCTAGGTGGCTGATGGCAGCACTTGTGCACATTGGCACCATTAGCACAGGTGGCATATTCGCAATTGAAGATGGACGATGGCACATGTAGCACATGTTGCATGTTGCCTTATATGGAGTGATTTGCACATGTGGGGAACAAAATAAGATGAATGGTAGTACTTGTGGCACAATAGCACATGTGGGGCACAAGAGAAGATGGATGGTGACACGTGCCACATTAGCACATGTGGGGCTCTTTACACACGAGTGCACAAGAGAAGATGGATGTGGTGGCACATGTGCCACCATTTGTGATGTAGGGACATGTGATGGCCCAACCATAGATGCATGTATAATCAGGTTGAAGAGATTCAAATAATAAAAGTAATAAACTAACTGTTATTAACCACATCGATTAATCAAATCTCAACACAGAGATGAAATCATTCCGTCAGGATTATGCTCCTTAGCATAAAATCACGTAAACAGTAAAAATGGATGACTTAAGGATATGGGGATATCCCTGATCTAGCATAAACTAGTCCACAATCAAGTTTGGATCCGATTCTCCCAACTAGCCATCCATCTTTTCCATTCAAATAAAAATGGAATATCTAGAGAGGAACGAAAGAGATGAAGAAGAGATGGGTTCGAGATGAAAGAAAGTACGGATTCTAGGGCATCAAAGAAAAGAAGACGGATGATTCTTACATTTTCTTGCACCCTAAAGATCTAGAAAGAAGGAAAACCTGAAATTGGGGTGGAATCCTCAACATTCAAGGGTCAATCCTGAAACCTTAATATCTTTGGTAAAAGAGGAAAAAAACATACAAATTCTCATTCACTAAATAATAAAATAAGGTTTCTTACAGTGTATATATAAGCCAAGGGAAAAAACAAAAAGTGCACTAAAGCCCCTGAAAACAAGAAAAATAACAAAAAAGATGTCTAAAAATAAAAAGTGTACTAAAGCCTCTGAAAACAAGGAAAAGAACAAAAAGATGCCTAAAATTAAAACACTCGCGTGACAGTGTGTGAAATCTGCCCCATGGGCCCACGGTCAAGGTGCGGTCATGCCGCTATTGCACTCGTAGCGCGTTAGAAAATGGGTCCAATGGACCTGACGTCCATCCACACCAACTCCTCTGCTTCTATACTCTGTCGGCGACGCCTCCTTCTCTGATACACTCTAAAGGGTGCACCACTGATGTCTGCATCAATTTGGCATGTTTCGGCTTAACCCTTGAAAAACCCATTTTCCTTCCATCGTGAGAAAATGCGTTTCTTAGGAGTGGAGGTGGGAAAATAAATTTGTTTATTTTCCAACAAAGATAGAAAGCGGGGTTAGAGATCTTTAAACACATGAATCAGGCTCTCTTGGGTAAATGGACCTGGAGGCTAGGGGACAAAAAATGGGACTCTTTGAAACAAGTTAATTAAGTGTAAGTATGGACGTTCAATGGGAGGATAGTGGACCAAGGACTTGGTTTATAGAGCCTCTACTCTTTGGAAATATATCTTATCTGTAAAAAAAGAGGTTCTTAAAGGAATTGGATTTACCATAGGAAAAGGAGAAAACATTCGGTTTTGGGAAGACATTTGGATGGGAGAAGTGGCTCTTAAAGAACGTTTCCCTTGTATTTTTCATCTTGTCTCAAATTGGCACATTTCGGTAGCCGAAAGTTATTCCATTTGTGGGGAAGAAATTATATGGATCCCTACCTGTCGAAGAAATCTGCAAGATTGGGAGATGGAAGAATATATGGCCCTTCTTAGGTGCATCAACAGTTGTAAGCCAGATCAGTTGGGTATAGACACGCTAGTATGGTGATTTGACAGATTTGGGAAATTCTCGATCAGGTCATTATACAGTTCCCTGGGCACTAATCCCACTCCCTCAGTAGAAACAATGACAGATCATGTGTGGAACTACAAAGTTCCCCCAAAGATAGCGGCCTTTGGATGGTTAGTGGGTAAGAAGAAGATTTTGACAATAGATAATTTGAGAAAAAAAGGGAATGATAATCACAAATGTTTCTGTCTTTGTTGCATGGCAAATGAAGAATCGGTAGATCACCTTTTTATAAACTGCCCCTCCATCAACCGGGTTTGGACAGCAATCTTAAACTCATTTGGTATTTCGTGGTCTTTCCCCGAGTCGACGGATAGATTGCTCAAAGCATGGCATGGGTCCAGTCTAGGCAAGGACAAGAACACAGTTTGGAGAATGGCCCTCCTGGCTGTTTGGTGGTCTATATGGGAAGAAAGGAATGGAAGGTGTCTCAACGATGTCTCCAATTCGGCGGAATCTGTCATCATTAGAGCCCAACAATATATTGTAGAGTGGGCTTCAATTTTTGTTAACTTAAAGGGTTGTAATCTGTTCGTTATGGGAGGGTAACCACCCCACTATCTCAGTGGGTTGTTTCTTATCCCCGCTGTTTTCTCTTTTTAATAAAGTAATTGTTACCTCTTAAAAAAAAACAAAGATAGAAAGTGGGAAATTGTGTTTCCCACAAATTCCCGTAAAGAAGGGCTTGACAAACAAGGAAAACTGAGTTTCATGGGAAACAATGTTTCCTTTCATCTCCTTTCTGTGAATCCAAATAGCCCCTCATGTGAAAATGATCCGTGATTAAATTAATTACAAAGTATGCTGGAGTTCTGAGGTTTCTCTATTCGTGATTTGATAATTATAGAAATTTAATTAAATATGCTTTGCCCATTTTTCTTGCATGCCTGGCAGAAAAGTAGAGGTGTTCAAATATGACCATGCTTTAAAAGAATCTCTTTCTCATGTTGGTATTAATCTTCCTGCATACCGCTGAAATACTGGGATTACAGGGCAACTACTGAAAATTAGATGACTCTTAGCAATGTCTCTCTGTTTTTGTTCTTTTATTGTTATTTCTCCTTTGAAGATTGCTCTTGTTTTTATATTTGTAAATTAATAAGCATCAATTATTCATCTCAGGAGTGAGGAAAGAACGTGCTGCACTTGGAGCTATTTTGTTCCTGTTAGCATTTCTCTATGCTTTTTGGCGCATGGGCATTCACTTTCCAATGCCTTCACCAGATAAAGGTTTGAATTTACATTTTAGCTGGATATTAATATAGCATGTGTGGCTATTTGATTCAAGATCCAACACCTTCCATACCCACCCAATCCTCCCTCCCTCTCCCTCTCCCTCAACCCTCTCCCCTCTCTCCCTTTGTGTGTGGGGAGCGGATTAGGTGCGGCCCCGACCTCACCCAACACGGTGCGGCCTTGATCATGGGGTCCACCTTGATGTATGCGTAGTATACCCACACTGTCCATCCGTTTTTCCAGATCAATTTAGGGCATGATACAAAAAATGAAATAGATCCAAATCCCAGGTGGACCACACTACAGGAAACAGTGGTGATTGACCATTAAAAACACTCCTTGTGGGCCACAAAAGTTTCGGATCAAGCTGATGTTTGTTTTTTCCCTTCATCTAGGTCTGTGTGACCTTATCAACAGGTTGGATGGCAAAAAAACAATACGGTGGGCCCTAGGAAGTTTTTAATGGTGGGCATTCAATGGGTGGACGGCATGGATATTCTACACATAGATCAAGGTGGATCCCATGGGCAGGGCTGCACCGTGTTGGGTGAGGTCAGGGCCTCAGCTAATCCACTCTCGTGTGTGTCCTGCATCTGTCCCAATCATGCACAACGTTGCAATGTAAATTTTAGTTGTGTTTTAAGGGATACTTGTCGCCTCCCCCTCTGTTTGTACTTCTTATGGATACCTTCCCTTAGTTCTATTTCTTATGGATACCTTCCCTTAGTTCTATATATTTTTGCAGATTCCCCAGCACCATCTATTAGCATCATTATTCTTTGAGCAATTGATTATTTTAGCCCTTCTTTAATGGGCAACTAGTTGTAGACCTATGGGTCGGCCGTATTGCATACATGTCATCCAACCTGTTCAACCTAGTCGCTCCACCATGCAAAGTGGGAACCCCAAAAGTCACGTTGATCTAGCCATCAGCTAACCACCATGTGAAACTCGATGTTTTTGGTTGGTTGATTGGATTGGCCTGACTTTTCGGGCCTCCAATATTTATGGAGTGACCCTGCTGGACAGGTTGGATACCATTTACACACAACAGTGGGCCCACAAGAAGGCAAAGCGAACTCTTCAAGATGAGCGTATTGTTGTCATTTGGTAGATTCCTCTCATGTCTCTAGCAGAGGGGAGGTACTTGCAATAATTCAAAACAGAGGGGAGAGGCGTCCCACTGCTTTGAATCGCATTTTGTATTCGAAAAAGGTGTGCTGAGGATATTTGATTGAATTCCATCCTTCATCCCCCTCTTGCACACATCATGCAACACACATGCACCACATATCACACGACATGCTAACGCGGGATTATGCACTTGATTTCGTTAGAGGCCTTTCTCTCATCCTTTGGCATCTAACTCCATTGTCCCTCTTGTCCATTTTACTGATGGCAATATCAATGTTTGCAACTTGCATTCGTTGCCACTCTTTCTGATAAAAGAAAATCCAGTTTCATTTTGATATTGGTGAAGAGGATCATATTGTCCTGCTCATCAACAATGGTATAGTTTGCTGATGCACCATATTCAGTACACGTGGGGCCAAATGTCAATGATCCAAACCGTAGATCTGATGTACCGTCTGTGGATGTTTAATGCCTGCAATGGAAGTTGCGAGCCTTTGATATGGTGGTCTGCAAACAGATGGCTATGACAAAATATTGCAATGATTCACATTCAATGAAGAGAAGGTCAAATATTGAAGGGTTAGAATCTTCTAATCTGGGAGATTTTCTGCGTATCCCTATAAAAAATGGGACCAATTGGATGGTTTACCAGAACTATGATTACATAATCACGTGCATCTGCAAGCACCAGCAAACTCTACATTTGCTGATCAGAAGGACCTTATAATTCATCATTGTTTAATTTCAATGCACGTTTCTTCCTTAGTACTATAACCTAAATTCACAGTGGGTTACTCCAAATTCTTTTACCATTTTGTGGTTATGGTGCCTCGTATAAAAGGAATCCCACTTTCCAGCTTTGTTTTATACAAGATCCTTCTGCCTAGTGGCTAGATGCTGACCACTTCTGTCTCCAGGGTTTTTTACGACGCCTCAGTTGGTTAGCAGAATTGGAGTGATAGGGGTGACTGTCATGTCTGTACTATCTGGTTTTGGAGCTGTCAATCTACCATACAGTTATTTATCACTGTTCATCAGGTTATAGATACTACTTACCATCCACTATCATTTAATGAAACATCCTGATTGATGAGTTGCTTAGCTGGGCATGTATCCTCTAGTTAGCCATGTGTTCCACCCAACATCTTAATATCGTGTTAATACAACTTTCTTTTTCCTGAAAGTTCACTCTAAAATAATCCATTTGTGATTGTAGCTTGCTCCTGTCCTGTAGAATTTTACTCACTGCAAGAAGATAGTAACATGTTCCATGCTTTAAAGAGTCAGCTGTATAAGACTCCTAGGTGCTAAATGGCCATCTTATCACTATAAGGAAAAGAATAGCTAAAAGCTTTCATGACATTCCTGTGATTCATCAGATGTAAAAACTGCAATGTTTTCTCATTCCAGAATAATTTTGGTTCTAATTGACAAAATAATACAATTCGAATTTGCAAATTTGTGTGCCACTGATCTGATATTACTTGTGTTTATATGGTTGAATGCTAAATTGGTGTTTGGTGTGTGTAAAGTGTAAATCCTTCCTCACATGGTTTCTATGCAAATCTTTCTTCTCTGTCAGACTTTGTGAAGCCATGGTTTCTGTAATATGCTGTTCAAAGGGGTTTCTATAACAGATAGACAGAATTTGGGTGGCATTTTGGTTACTAATGAGCTCCTTGATAAGAGGGCCAAAAGCAGCAAGGTTGGAATTTTGTGGAAGGTCGACATGGAAAAGGCATATGATCATGTTGACTGGGATTTCTAGCCTACACTCTTGGTGAGTTGGGGGAGAAATGGATCGTGTGGATGTTAGCGTGCATCTCCATAGCCTTGTTCTTGATTTTGGTGAACGGCTCACCAATGGGTTCCTTTTCTAGCTTTAGAGGCCTTCATTAGGGAGTTGCCACCTTTACTATTTTCAGTGGTGGCAGAAGCTTTTAGTTTGCTGATGTCGAGAGCCTCAGGCATCAAGATGGTTATTGGTTGAGGGACTCGGTCAGAAATCTGGAGATGGAGATTTCACATCTTCAATTCGCTGATGACACTCCTACGTCATGCAAGGCATTGGTGGAGGAACAAGTCAGCAATCTGCAAAGCATCCATAGATGTTTGAAGTGGTTTTAGATCTTTGGGTTAAGATAAGAAAAGTGCCAATCTTTGTAAGCAAAACATGTATCTCCCAAACGTTTGCTTGATGTGCTTTGAAGATGCAGAATCTGCAGATCACTTTAATGTTGTCAAATCGCATAAGCCATCAGCCTGGGCTGATCGCTTATGCCATCGCATAATCGCATAAGTGATCGCTTAGGCTGATGGCTTTTTATTTTTTTATTTTTATTTTTTGAAAATTTAAAAATTGAAAAATTGGTAAAATTAGAAAAAAATTCTAAAAAATTAAGAAAAACTATGTATAATTACTACAAGTGATTGGATTGGGTTTATTTACCTATTTCATTGTAGTTTGACTATTAGGTCATGTATATGTTGAGTTATATTATATTATATATAACAAAACAAATTTAAATAATCAACAAGTTACACTAAGAAGGAATTAATTATTGAAAACTACAAATATAGAAATTGTATTAATAACTTGAATCTTGATGAGTTGATGCATACAATACAAGTTAAAACTTACAACTTATTACAATCTACAAGAAACTTGACTGTTGGCCATTATGCCATCATACTAAAGTATGCCATGAATATGTGATTATGCCATTGCATAATCATGGCATACTTCTTGCATGGCGTATGCGACTATGGCATAAGCAATGTGAGCCATGGTATGTGATTATGCGATCGCATTTGACAACACACTGATCACTTATTCATTCACTACGTATTTGCCAAGGAGGTGTGGGGTCTTCTCCTCCAATTCTTCGGGGTTCTATGGGTGTTCCCGAAGATGATTGTCGAATTTCTCATTGCTTGGCACGGTGGGGGGATAGGGAAAGAAGGGAAAAGGGTATGACATTTAAGTTTATTAGCGACTCTTTGAGCTTTATGGTGGGAAAGGAACCGACGCTGCTTCAACAACAAAATGAGTGAACCGTTGCAAGTTTTCAATAGGGCAATTCTTAACATGAAGGGTTGGGGGGAAGCATAGATGTTCCAATCTTGTATTCTTGTTCTTTCGGGGGAGCTTTGGTTAGGGTTATTATTATTATTATTATTTTTTTTGTATATTTGTAAGTTTTGGCTTCGGCCTGATTAATATATATCATCATTGTTCAAAAAAAGAAAAAAGAAAGAAAAAGAAAAGTGCCATGGCCGGAGTGGGTCGTGGCTGTAGATGAAGATGCGGTTCAACTTTTGGTGAGGAGATTGTAATGTAAATGTGGATCATCCGTGTACATACTTGGGGGCTCCTACTTGGAGGTAAGCAGAATACTGCTTCTTTTGGGAATCCCATTGTTGAAAGAATTGATAAATGGAAAGGGTTGTATCTTTCCTTAGAGGGAAAAATTATTCTCATAAAAAGCCGCTTCTCAAATCTCTTGGTTTATTTCCCCTGTCTTTTCAAAATGCTTGCCGCTAGGGCTGGCAATAGATATCCGTTTACCTGATTACTTGACATATATGACATTAGAAATTAGATAAGGGTATGGGATTTTTACCCTATTAATTTTTTGTTTAAAAAAAATAAAAAACCCAGTTACCCGATTATCAGATTACTCAACTTCTAAGCGGATCGGATACATATATTGCCATATCCATATCCGCTTACCTGATTACCCAAGGGAGTTTTCATAATTTACCCTACTAATAATATTTTGACTAAAATATTAAATACTAATATATGATATATAAAATTCTACGATGCTGACTAACATTGACATGGGTGATGAGGTTAATATGGACCGTTGTTGTTAATTCACTTTTATCTTTTGTCAAAATTGGTAATTTTTGCTTAAATGTTTAGGATTTGTAGCTTGATATTAGCTAATTATGTTACAGAAATTGCTATTTTTTACTAGTTTAGTTGGTATGTATCTATGGTGAAAATTGTTTTTTCTATTTTTAGGCATTTTTCTTGATTTTATTAGGTGTTTAACTTAATTTTTAATTTTTAATTAAATATCAGTTGGATATTTGATAACCTTAAAAAAAATTTAGTTGGATATCCAATTACCCTATTGTCTAACTTATATCCGACTTATTTGGATAATATCTGTATCCAACTACTTTGGCTAATATCTGAATCTGTATCTGTATCTGACCCGTATTCAACCGTCTACACCCCTACTTGCCGCTGTGACTTTCAAAATTGTGAGGACTGAAAGAAATTTTCTTTGGGAAGTCTGTAAGGATGGTCTTGGGATTGGCAATGTGAGGGAAAGAAATTGGGCACTACTGAGCAAATAGTGGTGGAGGTTTGGGGAAGAGCTAGAGGCATGATGGAGTAACGAATTATTTAAAAATATGGCATGCCCAAAGCGGGGTGTTTTTCTAGTGCAAGGGCCTCTTTACTGTTGAAGGAAATTGTGAGGATTCAAAGAAATTTTCTGCGTGAAGGAAACAAGTTTGATGTTGTTAATTGGAATGAGGTTCAAAAGTTTGTAAGGGAGGAGGGTCTTGGGATTGGCAATGTGAGGGAAAGAAATTGGGCACTACTGACAACAAGTGGTGGACGTTTGGGGAAGAGCCAGAGGCATTATGGAGGACTGCATTATTTGCAAAAGATGGCATGCTGGAAAGGGGATGGTTTCCAAGCATTGGCAATAATGCAATGGGCTCCTTTGTGTGGAAGGAAATTAGCAAGGTGAGCAAACAATAAGATGCTCATGATATGGTCATTTTGAATATTGTTGGGAACTGGGAAGGGCATTTGATTGTTGGTTGGTGAAGGCAGCAGAATTCATTTCTGGAGGAATGTCTGGTTATATGATGAATCTTTAGAGTTCTATTATAGGGTTCTATTCAACCTAGCCATAGACAAGGAGGATTAAGGATCATTATGAGGTGGTGGGGGGATTTGTGGTTTGGAACGTGAGGATGATGAGAAATTTATCTGATCCGGAATCGAGGCTTTTTGCTAACCTCCTTAGCAAACTGAATGAGGCACATGTTGACATTTTGGAAGAAAGGAAAGTTCGGAGAATGTCATACAACTGCATTTTTTTGGCTAAATCTTTCTTCTCGGTGTTGACAACACAGGAAGGTTCATCTCCTCCATGTGCGAAGGTATGGAAGCCCAAACCAACCGCGCCACCCCCCCCCTTGCAAAAAAAAAAAAACAAAAAAAAAAAGAAAGAAAAAAAAGAAGAGAGGGTTAAAGCATTCACTTGCGTTGCTACTGCCAATATCCTCATGCTAGATAAGTTGAAAAAGTGAAAGATGGCCTTCCCTAATATGTTTATCCTGTGTAAGAATGATGAGGAATCGGTTGACCACTTGGTTATAGATGTGGTGGTGGAATAGTTAGCTTGTCCTTTCGATGGCTTTAAATAATCACTTTGGGAGATGTGCTTTGATGGATTTTATCTTTGTTGTGGAAGGAGAGAAATGCCAGAATTTTTTAGAATACCATATAGTTGGTTGAAGGTATAGAAGAAGGATCTTCCATATGAATATCATTTGGGCACTTCCAAGGCTGCTCCAAGGAAAATCTTTGGGGAAATTGGGAGTGTTTGTAGGTGGTTGTGATAATGTTCTGATCCTCTTTTATCTTCTTTCTTTCTTCTTCTTCTTCTTCTTCTTCTTTTTTCCCCATTCCCTGTTTGGTTATGGGTAGCCTGATTTATAAGTGATGAGCGGGTCACTTGCATTGGGCTTAGCTCTTCTTGTTATGTTTATCTGGTATTAGTAAAACCACCTATTAAAAAATTGTGGCTGTGATAGGGGAGAATGACTTTTATGGTTTGAGTGAATCTCAGTCTTATACCTTCATACATGAGATTTCCTAATGTCACAATCATCATCGTCGTAGCCTTATCCCAACTAGTTGGGGTCGGCTACATAAATCCCAAAGTCACAATGACAACTTTATATTCCACTAACATGGTGGCTGGGGTCAGGGTGGTCAACTTCTCATTAATTGCTTCCAGGGAATTATCCTGATTAATTTTTGTTATTACATAAGTTTGTCTACTAGCATCATTGTGATGATTATAATTAAGCACGTGATGAATAATTGGGATTGTGAACTGATCTCCTTAATTAATATGGATAGCACATTGATGGAGTAGATTTGCTAATTGTTTTATTTTCTTGATGTCCTAATTTTAAGCATATCTCTTTGAATGTGGTAGGGAGATTGAGGAAACAGACATCAAAGGCTTGGAAAGACAATTGATGCAATCGATAGAGACTTGTATCACAAAGAAAAAGAAAATCATACTTTCACAGATGGAGATAGAGCGCATTCAAGGGTCAGAGGAGGTACTAACACATCTAACTGCTTCCTGCATTAAAATGATACAGATGTCCATATAAAGTTGAAAATAATACAAACATCTACAGGGGAACATTTCCAGATGCCCCCCTGAAATAGAACATAGGAACCAAATATACCCTCATTATGGTTTCATTCTGCAAAACGCCCTGCTTTTGATAAATCGTCAAAATGCTCACCTCACCTTAGCTTAGATATCAATTATCTTTTCCAAAATTACCATTTCCTACAGTTTAAATAAAAGGAAAAGAAACCTCAGCTCTTGCTGTTCAGCCTAACATGTGTTTGAGATTTAAATGGAAATTTGCACCACCTGTCTTGTAAGATCATTGCCACTCATTTGGTGGCGACACCTTTGAAGTTCACCTGGCCCAAAATCCAGGATGGTACACTCTTAAGCTGGGCGATACATGCACATAGGAAATGGATGGATAGAAAAGAAAATGACCAACAATCATTCAGCATACATGTGTAGCTTGCTTGATGAGTAGAATGGTCTGATTTTTGTATCAGCATTTTCATGATGGGCCATAATAGCGCACTGGTGACATGTTCATCTATTTACTGTGAAGACCTCTCTCCATCTCATTGCAAAGTGCAACAAGCACACTTTTCTGGTGCTAGCTGCTCACATGTACCACGTGGCAGTTGGCACATATGCAAAATCCAAGCCTTTCATCAGGTGTGCCCAACTTTTTAGATGCCTTACCAAAAAATCAGGCCAGCTTGATCGTTAGGTGGGCCACATGGGTATAAAAGAATCGGACGATTGGAAGAAACAAACCAACAATCTCATTCAACATATGTGTTCCCTAGTACCGGTTAACCTAATTTTTGATATAAACCATCTATATAGTGGTGTCCATCTGATGAACAGATTCTTTCTTTCACATGTTGGCACATGTGGGTGCTAAGTGCCAAAAAAGTGCACCTCTCGAATGTACTTTGCAGGTATCTTGATGGGAGTTCAGAGGAAGAGGAATTGCACTCAACCTGAGGCTTCGTATTGTGTGCTTAGTTTTTATTCTAGAACTGGGGTCCATGCTTCTTAGCTTCTGTATTCCACCCCATTGGTCTCTTGAGTTTCACCCATTACAAAAATTTCTCTGCGATAGGACAACCATAACCTTTTGATTTTTCCTACAAAATATATAGTTAAGAAGAGAAATACAATAATACAAGCCAATAGATTTAGTTCTATTTAGGAAAACAAATCGATCAATATGTAAGGATTGGAAGGTTATGCCAGGAGAGAGTTTGACGGTGCAACATAGGTTAATGGTTATGGATGTTTATATTAAGAGAGAGAAGAAAACGAGTGAAATTAATAGGTGTCCAAAAACCAGGCGGTGGAATTTAAAGGATAGACAATGTTATTCAGAAATGAAGGAAAGTGGAATGTCGAGGAAAAAGTAAATGTTATATGGAATGAGATGATGAGTGCATTCGGAAAGTGGTAAAAGATGTTTTATGAAATCTGGAGGGAAAAGTTAATCATATGAGGAAACTTGGTGGTGGAATGACGATGTACAAAAAGCTATTCATGAGAAACATTCATGCTTCAAAGCCTGGCAAAGGACTAAATAACGTGACCTTTACAATAGATTGGGACGAAGACAAGGTGAAAAGATGTTTTCAGACTAGAAAAAATGAGAGAGAGAAGGATAGGGACATTAAGAGTGATAACTGGGGTACTAGTAAAGGACAATGAGGGTAATGAAAGGCAGAGAAGGTATTTTCAGAGTTTATTAAATGACAACCACTCTGAGAGCATAGGGATAGAAGGAACCATAAACTCAAATGACTTTAGAGATCATACATACTTTCGTAAGATTAGGATATCTGAAGTGAAAGAAACTTCGACAAAGATGAAAACTGGAAAGGCCCTAGGACCATATGGTATACCAATAAAGGTTTGGAAGTGTATGGGGATACTGTGTTATTCTGGTTGACAACGCTGTTCAACAAGATTGTAAGATTGTAGAAAATGCTAGACGAATGAAGGAAAAGTACTGTGGTACCAATTTATAAGAATAAAGGAGACATACATAGCTGCCCTAACTATCGTTGGAATACACTTATGAGCCATACTATGAGACTTTGGGATAGAGTGATTGAGCAAAGCCTAAGGCATGAGACGAATATATCAGAAAGTCTTTTTGGTTTCCCTCTTAATCTTTGAGAAGTGCAAATTTGGATAATTATATCTAAAATTTGCAGCAGTTTACGGTAGGGGTTTGCGTCTTGATGGTTTTACAACAGGTATGGGTTTTGTGGAATGAAAATTAAGATGAGGGGGCATTTGGTCTGAGTAATATATTTTGGGGGGAGTTTGATCTCTGTAGAGTCTTTTATTATTATTATTATTATTATTTATTTTTTTAAGATGCTTTAAAATGATACAAATACTTTATAAGAGTTGAAAAACCCTAAATCCATCTGCTTTATATTTGGTTGCGTCTTGATCAATGTTGTCAAATCGCATATGCGATCCTGTGCGATTGCATATGCGTGTGCGCATATGCGATCGCACAATCGCATATGCGGTCACACACACACACACACACACACACACACACACACATATATTATATATATATATATATTTCCGCATTTTTTCAAAAAATTAAAAAAAAAATCAGAAAAATTAAAATAAATTATTATATGTCATTGGGACATGAAATACATTTAATTTAAGTAAAAAAAATAAAACCATACATGATAGATACATCATACATTTACAATTTAGTAATTTACAAATTACAATATAGTTAACTTCTTAAATGATCTTAAGTCTTAAGTCTTAACATTAACAATTAACATTTTAGTTAGTAGTTACATAATTACATTTAACAATAACAATTAACAAATATGAAATATGAAATACGATTTATGAATTACAATATAGTTAACTTCTTAAATGATCTTAAGTCTTAAGTCTTAACATTAACAATTAACATTTTAGTTAGTAGTTACATAATTACATTTAACAATAACAATTAACAAATATGAAATATGAAATACGATTTATGAAATATCAAATATCCATATTTAACATTCAACGCTACATGTACATGATAGATGATAGTATGAATATGATACAAATACAATACATAATATATCAACTATCAAGTTATCAATGATTCAATATCAAGTTATCAACAAACAATCGACAATATCAACACACTTAGACTTATGAGACAACCATTAAACAAAATTAAGAAATGTATTTATTATTTATGATTTATCTAATCAATAATCATGATATACATTGATCTAGCATCTATTGTGGCACATCACCACCAGGTCCACCACCACCACCATCATCATTTTGGTGGATTCTTGATTCTTGATTCTTGATTCTTGTACCCTTCCTTGATTCTTGATTCTTGATTCTTGAATCTTGAATGTTGAAAGAAAAGAAAAGAAATATGGAAATTGGAAATGGAATTGGATGGAGAGGAGTGGATGTGGATGTAGTAAGACTCTTAGAATGTAGGTATGAGAGAAATAGAGAATAGAGAGAGAGAGTTTAAGGTTTTTTTTTTTGCATTTAGGAATGCTTAGAATGCATCTTTATAGAGAAAAAAATTCAGATTAAAAAAAAAAAAGGTCAAAAAACGGTCAGAAATCTGACCGTTGGCCAGTATGCGATCGCATACATCGCATATGCTAGCACATGTGGCATATGTGATCGCGTATGTGCATGGATCGCATATGCCACTGCCGCATATGCGATCGGGCCCATATTATGCGCATATGCGATCGCATATTCGCATATGCGACCGCACTTGACAACACTGGTCTTGATGGTTTTGCAACAGGTATGGGTTTTGTGGAATGAAAATTAAGATGAGGGGGCATTTGGTCTGAGTAATATATTTTGGGGGGAGTTTGATCTCTGTAGAGTCTATTTTTTTAATTTTTATTTTAAAGATGCTTTAAAATGATACAAATACTTATAAGAGTTGAAAAACCCTAAATCCATCTGCTTTATATTTGGTTAAACCTTGAAGTTTTGGAGCAATGCGTTGTATGTTCCCTCGGCCATTTACCTCTGTAGAATTCCTTGACTGACGCTGCCTTTCTTAAAAAAAAAAAGCAACATGAATGCATTCGATTCTTGATATTCCCACTTAATAGTTTGCCAAAAGCATAAAATACATTCCTTATAGTTATAGTTTGTTTTCTTTCTATTGGATGATTCATCCAGTAGAGTTTGTAAGTAATGGCTGCATGGCTGATGTTAATCCAATAATCTTCAGTAGAGTGCTCGTTGTTCTGGATGGTACATCCTCTAAAATATATTATTTATCTCTGTATCAATTATTTTAGGGGTCTGAAAATGAAAACTCTTCACTAATCACTTTGAAATTAGAAATGATCACTGTTGAAGTTCTGAGACGCTTCTGCCATGCTTCCCTATAGCTTATTAGAAATTCTTGTTGCAGAAGCTGAAGGCTAGATCCTTCTTAAAGCGTATAGTTGGAACAGTGGTACGTTCTGTGCAGGATGATCAAAAGGAGCAGGGTAAGTTTTTGTTTTTCTTTTTAATGCTAATTATAAATGATACCTATTCCGCTTATCTTAAAGAACCTCAATTATCTTTCAAAGGTTTTTATCTTTTGGCCTTAAATAGTACTCTTTCTTATTTTTGTCACTTGCACACTATGCTTGTGTTAACTGTACAAGTCACATTGTAATGTTCATTTGTTAAGCGATACTGTCTATAAAAAAAGATGCATGCTATGGTTGTGTATCTGATGTTTAGAGATGAATGTGATTTTGAAATATTTACCTGGGCTTGCTTTCAATCGATATCAATTGCTACCATCTGTTAGGTAAACCAGAGCATTGTTGCTATTTATAGTCCTGAACACATTGCATGCCATGAATGACACTATGTCATAGTCTCATCCGCTACCTGATACCTGTCCTATGGACTTAGACTCTGGGTGAAGTGATGTGCATTTGTTTTGAATGATCTTCTTAATGACTGGGAGATAAAATCGATTCCAGATGTGTGAATTTACATTTCCATTACAATTATTCTAGCATCACTTGTATAAATGTAGGCTTGAGTTTTCTGGGTCTTAATGTTTTCTACATCCACATAGACGGCGTGAATGAGTCTAAATTTAACGGTTGCATCGATTCCATTTTGATGACTATATCTCCACATTGCTGGACAAGTGTTTGGAGTTTCTGTACAAGGCTTGCCTCAGTAGGAGATTGAAGTCCAGCACTTCAACTTGGCCTAGTTTGTTGAGGTGCCACCATGTTGTTGACCATGTTACCTGGGTCTATGGGTGGCTGTACAAGTCCATATCTTTGGACCCACTCAACCCCCAAATCTCAGGGTAAGGGGACCTGGCTGTTTACTTAATATGCTAGTAAGTTTATTAAAAAAAACACTTAAAATTTAGTTACTTTTAGATGTTTTATAAAATTCAATCATTTTAATATAAAATATTTCTTAGTGTCTCTGCATACCCATATTTTGAAAGCATTGCTGAGCCATGTAGGAGATGGATCCCCATACCCATGTCATGTCATATCCGACAAGGGTATTGGGAGGAGTTGAAGGACTTGGGTATCATGGGTTTATATGAGGTTTACACTGCCTCTAGGTCATTATCAGGTTGAGTCGCAAGCTTCTAAATGAGAAAGAAACATAGTAAACCTCTTTATTTTGTTTTCTCCTCTTTTTGTATAATTCATGCCCCAAATCAAGGATACATCATTATGTTGGTGGGGTGGGTTTCCAGGACTTGGTGATCTTTTTATCGAAGATTACTTTCATGATTTTTCCTAAGCTGGTAAATTTTGGTGATTGTGGGGGATGACCACGTCCATGTATGCTTTTATTCCTTGGTGGTGTCTGAACTCACACATGAGTGTGCATGTATGCTATGATTTATGTAGATAATTCATTATAAAAGATCAAAGATGTTTAACTTCTTTCATGCAAGTATATGCAGTTGTTTTCTATTTGCAGCTGGAAGCTTTTCATGCTGAGCTTTTCACTATATTATTTTCTGATCATGAGTTATGTCCTTCTCTGATTCTTTCTTTCCATGATATTCCATAGATATTAAAACCATGGAAGCTGAAGTACAAGCATTAGAAGAGCTCTCGAAGCAGCTATTCCTGGAGATCTATGAGCTTCGCCAAGCCAAGGTCTGTTTTTCTAGATTTTATGTGGAAGAATGCTCGTCACATTCCCTCACTATTGGAGTTAGTCAGCATACCTTCTATTCATTTATTTGTTGGGTTTTCATTATGCTTCTTTGGTTTGATTTTATTTGCCTTATCTGCCCATGGTTGATCAAGTTCAGGATTTTTATATTTATATTTTCTGGTGAGATGAAATGGTTCTTCGATCGTTGTTGACATCTTAGCCTTATCCCAACAATTTCAGATAAACTTTTGCAAGAAACAAGAAGGGTGTCCTGCTCTTGCTGCCAGTGAAAACCCCACCGAAGAATCTGGATTTGAGTTTGTAGGATTCAGATCATTTTCAAATCCAATAGAACATTGATGTGGTAGGAGAGGAAAGGAGGATGAGTTAAGAGTGATCATAACAAACAGCAACAAGGAAACATCAGAGCTACATTTGGAAGGAGGAACGAGGGTTTGGAGGATCGCGATTAGATTACGGTAGGTAAAAAGGCAAAGCATGATAGTAAAAAATGGAACATCTCTTCCTTTCCGACTCTCTCCGTCATTGGCTTCTCAGAGGTTTGGTTACCCATCAACTTCTCACGTGTGTACGGTAGAGTTGGAGTGGTAATGGAGGTAGTTCTCCGTCGAGGTCAACTTTCATCTCAGCCAAGGGGATTTGCCTTCGTTTAGATGGGATCAGAGGAAGAGCTAGCCTGCACAATTAAGCTCCTCCATGGCAAAAGTTTCAGCAGTAGGAAGCTTTTGGCTCAGAGAGCTAGGTATGGCCCAAAACTCCAAACCAAGGAAGGTATCAAGAAAAATTAGGAGAAAAAATCCGTGAAAGTAGCGGCAAGGAAGTCAGATCCAAATCATTGAGGGAAGTAATGTGGACAGGACCAGGTTGAAAAACCCTCTTCTTATAGGGATGCAATCATGGGAGTGGCTCCTCAATCTCGCTAGTAGGAGGATCTACAAGTGGAGGATGACGAATGCTACTTGGTGGAAGATATTAGTGGTAGAAAACAAATGAGTGTGAGTCTGAAGGTGCTCCAAAAGGCTACAAAATTGCTCTGGTGGTCGGTTGTTACTGAAACAGACCTTAATATAACCATTCCCCAAATCAGAACCTATCTTGAAGATTGGTGCGGATGATTTGATTAGACCTATCGGGGACGTTGTGGTCTGGATTTGGGTTTTCCCTGAGAGGAATCTCGAATTGGTAATGGTTGTGGGTGGCATGCACGAGATAGGTCGATTAGGAAGATCCGAAAGCGGGAGGACTTCTCGTTTTTTGGAAGGGAGTAGAAGTGGTATCTCATTTGGGGGATACCCTTAGAGTTGTGGTCGTGAGAGTTCTTTGTTGTAGCTGCCTCTTGTCTGGGAGAGGTGATGGCCATAGATGAAGCTATTGAGAAAGGAGAGGAATTAGAGGTAGCCCGAGTCTATGTGAGAAGGAAGAGCGCTCTTTTAGATCCTGACGAGATCTTGGGGTCTTCCGCTTCGCTGGGGCGATATTTGGAGGAATCGGGAGGCCTCTCTCTTCATCCGACAACAATGGCAGAAGAGAGACGTTGGCTGCTGGAGCACAATTACTTTGCTTTGTAGGTGCTTTAGTTCATAGGGGGGATGCATGCCATGTTATGAGCGACAAAGATGGTATAGGTGAGATTGAATTTGCTGAGGGGATAACACATGATCTTTGGTGTGTTGTAGGATCACTGGGACATAGGTGTGCCTCCCCAAACCTCATTTCGAATGGAGGTTCGGATTCCGAACCTCTTTGCTGGCTGTGGTGGTCGCCTCACAGAGATTCCGACTTAGGCTTGGGACACGTGTCTTCTAGGGAACATGGAGGGGGCTTCGAAGCTTCAATCAGATATTCAAGAGGCCCATGCTCTTTACATGTGGCAGGAGTCTTCATTAAAAGCAAGGGATGTTCAACCCGCAACGGAAACACGTGTGGATGTTGACTCATCTTCTGCACATGACTCGCTTATGCCACATCAAACAGACCAAACGAGTGAATTTACCTCACGCGACATGCCAATTCGAGACCAAACATGTGGATCCACCGCACGTGACATGTCAATTCGACCTCCTTTAAAATATGGGAGTCCCAGACCCTTGTTCTCTTTCGAAGAAATCCCTCCAACCTGATTTTGAGGAAACATGCAAAAGAAGAGAAGGATGGTGGAATTCTCATCGCATTGCAGGAAAGCCAGTTAGAATTGCCTCTCAAAGACACTCTTCGATCAACGATGGAGGACTGCAACTCGGAAGGATGCCGGGAGAGAAACTCTGCATCAGATTGTTGGGAGGTCGCGATGTGCCGTGCTTAAGAAGAGATGATTGAAGCTTCATCTCCTTGGGTTCGTACGGCCTCGAGTGCTCTATTAACTATGACATGGGTGAAACAACAAGTGGAGGAAATGATGAGGACATTAGAGGACCTACTCAGGTATACCAGATATGGAGGCGACCACCCACATCAGCGCAACTTTCCTCGTGGATGGGAGACGAGCTCCAGATGGGGCCCGCTAGGCTATTTTGAAGACCCCACATGCATTGGACATGCATCAGGAAGATCCTACTTTGGGATGATGCATGTGGACTACTAAAGAGACCATTTTAGTCATAGGATTTTTATGTCGTGTCGATCCGACCATTGGATCTTGTCAATTAGGCCATTGGGTCACCATATCTTTCAGATTTGGGTCCCTTGGACTCTGATCTTGCTTCATTTATGTGATTATTATTATTATTATTATTATTATTATTATTATTGTTATTATTATTATAAAGGATTTATTTGATGGATGAGATTGATAATAAGTGTTTTAGTTTTCTTATTTTGAATGATTGGCCATTTCGCTTAAGTGAGTGTAATAGTTGTAATTATTCAGAATTTTTAATTATAAAAGCACAGGGGGGTGGACGTTCAACCGTAGTGGAGTTATTGAGAAGAAAAAAGAGAGGAGCTCTCTTGTGTGAAGGAATTTTCCTCCTTGTATTTTAGGGTTTGTGAGAAATCCTCCATTCCAATTGAATTATGGAAGGGTAGAAGCTTGTTTGCTGGTAGATTTCCCAAGGTGCATCCTTCCTCTTTCCCTTATTCAAAATGTATTCTTTTTCTTCTCCTGTCTTCTTCCTTCTCCTTCCATTACAACCTTTTAAACCCATCAAAACCCTACTCAATCTTCCCTCTCTTTCTTTCCCTTTATCTAGCCACGTGTGGACTTGCACGTGCACACGCACGCAAGCACGCACGTGCGTCCCTACGGGCAGCCACGTGTCGGCCCCCGTTTGTGGTTTTCCCCCCTTTGATTTCCCTCCAAAACTCCTTAAACACTAGACCATTTGAATCCCTAAAACCCCCATCACTAAATCTCTATCCATGAATACAAAACCCTAATGGAAATATGAATTTTTTTGTGAAACTTTCCCCAAACCAGAATTTTGCTTGCATCATTGTCTATTCATGTAATTGTTGTGCTACCCATGCTAGATTGGAAGTTCCTACTTCCAAGTGGGCTACTATTGAATTATTTTATATTTTCGTGCACCACGTATGTGATAACCTAGGATCTTTGTGTTATAAATCTGAATTTCCGAATCTATTATGTGGATATGTTTGATTTTATATGTTGATTGCTGAAATTAATATGTAATTGATCTCTCATCTTGCATCCTAGGATTGTTTTCATCATCCTACATCAGGAAAAAGGGCTAGATCGGGGAAAGCAACTTCTCAATGTTAATCATATCTTGGAATGTCAGGGGGCTAGGGTGCAACTCTAAAAGGACCTAGGTTAGGAAATTATGTAAGAAGTCTAAGGGCAAATATCATCACATTGCAGGAGTCTAAGCTTCAGGCAGTGGACAAAGGTTTGATCGATTCTGTTTGGGGGTTTAGGAACAAGGAATGGGTTGTTGTTAACGCGAATGGTTCTGTTGGAGGTATCATAGTTGCTTGGAACATTGATATTTGGAAGAAGGTAGATTCTTTCTCTAGGGATTTCTCTGTTTCAGTCATGTTGCGAGATACCTTCTAGTTTTCAATGGATGTTCACTGTAGTATATGGTCCTTGCTCTTATACCTTGTGCGATTCCTTTTGGGCAGAGCTGGACAGTGCTAGGCAGAGATGGAATGAACCTTTGTTCGTTGGTGGGGATTTCAATGTTATCAGATTTAGCCATGAGAAATCTTTAGGAAGTCGCAGAACATGCAATATGTCGAAATTTGCAGATTGGGTGGCTCGAAGTGACTTGGTGGATCTTCCTTTGGAGGGGGCAAAATTTACTTGGACCAACAGGCAACAAACTTCAATTTTATCAAGGTTGGACAAATTTTTGGTGTTGACAAATTGAATTGAAAATTCCCATTGGTTTCTCACCGAACCTTACTTAGGATTGTATCATATCATTGCCCAATAATTCTAGATGTCACTGCTGTTAACCGGGGGTTGAGACCTTTTAGGTTCGAGGTTGCCTAGCTTGAGATGGAGGGTTTCAAATAGTTGGTTTCAGATTGGTGGAAAAACTCCTTTTATTGTGGAATGATATGCAGGGTTCAAGTTTGTCAGGAAACCTAAACTTCTGAAGAACAAGATAAATAGCTGGAAGAAGGAAACTCTTGGGATTTGAGAGGTGGAGTTTGATAAAATGTTGGAACAAATTCATGAACTCGATGTTATTAAGGAGAGTGGGATTTTATCTCTGACAGATAGAGTGAGAATTCAGCTCTCCAGTTGAATTATGCAAATCGGGCTAAAGAAGAGATTAGATGGTGTTAGAGATCTAGAGCGGTTTGGCTCAAAGAAAGGGACAAAAATACACAGTTTTTCATAACATGGCTAGTGCTCGAGCTCGGACCAATAGGATTTTTCAATTTGGTGGAAGGAAAATGTACGTCGGATAAGAAGCAAAATTGCAATGCAATAGTCCATTTCTATAAGAAATTGCTTTCTGCCGATTAATGAGAGAGACCATGCCTAGACTATCTCTAGTTCCAACACCTCTCATCTGAGGATGCTAGGTTGCTTGAAGTGGGTATCTTGGAAGAAGTAAATGTTGCATTAGACTCCATGTGTGGTGACAAGTTGCCTGACCCCGATGTATTTCCTATGCTTTTCTTTCCTAAAGAACGGCGTTATGGACTTTATATCAAAATTTTATGAATGTGGTCGATTATTTGGCGAGCTTGGGGCGACTTTTGTTGCCCTAATTCCTAAAGTGGAGGGGAAGAACAATTAAAAGACCTCAGACCCATTAGCTTGATAGTGGGGCCACACAAGATTTTGGCCAAGGTGTTGGCGTCAAGATTAGAGTTGTACATGAGCCAAGCTAGCTCGAAAAGCTTGCTCAACTTGGCTTGGTTTAGTTCAGATTGCCTCGGCCCAAAAGGGGGATTCGGGATGGGCCGAGGCCTGTTTGACTCGGCTTATTAAAAAACAAGCCAAGGTCGAGCAACAGGTGGCTTGGCTCAGCTTAGCTCGAAGCTTGAAGCTCGACTCGGCTCGCTCTTTATATATATGTAATATGTGAAATTTTCACTCGCGCATGTCTTGCGCGCCATTTGCGCTTGTTTGCTAAGAACCGTTGGATTGAAAGGATTAAGGACGGCTCATATCACCTCCCGCTCCCGTTCGAGACACGAGTAAAGCTCGCTTCCCTCTCTCTCTCTCTAAGTTTGAAACCCTCTCTCTCTCCATGCAAAAAACCCCTCCTCATCTCCCTCTCAAAACCTGCCCGCAAATGGCCGCCTCCATCTCCATTCCCTTGTGACCTCGTCCCCCCTCTTGTCTATCTCGACCCGCGCACGCAAGTGGCCACCTCAATCTCCATCCCTCTCAAGGTATGCTCTCTCTCTCCTCTCTCTCTCTCTCTCTCTCTCTTTCTCTCTCTGTTCCTCTCCCTCTCGATTCTTCTTCCTCTTCGCACGGTTTCTTCTTCCACACCTTTTTCTTTTTCTTGATTTTTTTAAATAAAAAAACCCAAATCAGGGATTTGATTTTGTGAGAGGATTTTATCAAATCCCTAATTAGGGATTTGAATTGAATTGAGGATTTGATGAAATCCCTAATCATTAGATTTGTGGAATCGAATTGTGCATTTAGATTGTGGAATCGAATTTACTAAATATCACGTGTGTTTCTTATCTTTATATTTATAGATGACTAGTGAAGAAGTCCCAATTACCCCAGTAATAGTGCGTCGACCACATCTCATCTTGTGGAGGGAGATGTGATGGAAAACATAAACTCTTTAGCTTCAGGTAAAGGGAAGAAAATGTCAATGGTGTGGGATGAATTTTATGAAGAGATGAGAGGTGGTGGGACAAAGGTTACATGTAAGCATTGCAAAACAACTTTTGGCAAGCATTTCGGGGGGGACATCTTCTCACTAGCACATACATAAAAAATTGTCCAATGAGACTAAGAACCGCGAGTGGAGGCCAACAAATGCTTTCATTTTCTCCATATGTAGGGGACCACTCTTAAGCTAGCATCATTACTCATAAGTTTGGGAAAGAAAAGCTAAAAGAGTAATTTGCAAGATTAATTATTGTCGAAGAGAAACCATTGAAATTTCTAGATAGCAAAGTTTTGGTTGAATATAGCAAATACCTTAATCCTAAAGTTGAGAAGGTTTCACGTGTCATGGTGCAAAGAGAGTGCATGAAGATGTATTTAAATGAGAAAGCAAAGATAAAAGCTCTTTTAGCATCAGTCTCATGTATAAGTTTGACTTCAGATTTGTGGATAGCATCCAATCAAAGGAAGGGGTACATGTTATTGACCGCACAATACGTTGATGCGGATTAGAATATGTGCTAGACAATTTTAAACTTTCGCCATCTTTCCCCCATATTGGTTTGGTTATTTCAGATTGCATATATAATTGTCTTGTAGAATGGGGCATCGAGAAGAGAATATCTGCAGTTACATTAGACAATGCGTCTGCAAATGATAGTGTGATTTCTTACTTGCAGAACCAATTCAAGGCGATCAATAATTTATTTTTTTGCGGAAGAATATTCGAGGTTCGATGCTATGCTCGCATACTAAATTGATTGTACAAGAAGGGCTACAATCAATTGATCCCACAATAAATAATATAAGAGAGAGTGTTAAATATACAAGGGGGTCACCTTCAAGACTTTGTCTGAACTGATATACTTCAACGTTTGAATATTAAGTCTCAAAAAGCGTTGAGGGTAGATGTATGTGTGTGTTGAAATTTAACTTTTGAAATGTTGGATTCGGCTATGGAGTTCAAACTTGTATTCCCTGAATATGCAGCGCGTGATAAAGCATATGTTTGGTTACTTACAGAAGATGATTGGACAAGAGTTGAATAGGTTCACGGGTTTTTGAAAATTTATTGTAATTGCACGAAGATTTTTTTTTTTTGGAAATAAATACCCTACCGCAAATTTGTTTCTTCCGTCCCTTTGGAAGATTAAGGAAGCTCTACATAGAAGTGTCATTACAAGTCTAGATTTTCTACAGATGATGGCTGAATGTATGCAAGTGAAATTCGAAAAGTAGTGGTTCGAATGTCATTTGTTAATGGCCTTAGAGTTGTGTTCTTGATCTGCGAAGCAAGATGGGGATGGTTAGTTTCATTTTCAAGAAGAATTATTCGCCTGCAAAGTCAATAAAAGAAACCGCCAATGTTTGTGCTGCGGTTGAAGAATTGTACGGTTTGTATGTTGGTAAATTGGCCAGAAAACAAGATATGGAACTTAAACAAGTTGAAAATGGTTGTAGTTCATCTGCAGTTAGTGCCGATGTGTTTGATGAATACTTTTCGGCCTTAGAGCAAGAAGAATTAAACTAGCATATAACCGAGTTAGAAGTAGACATATATCTCAAAGAGCCAATCGTGAAGGCTCGAGCACAGATTTTGAAGTTTTGGAATGGTAGAAGATAAGAGCTCGTGAAGCAAAATACCCTACACTCTTGTTGTCGCATGTGATATTTTATCAATTCCAATTAAAACGGTGGCATCAAAATCTGTATTTAGCACGAGGAGTAGGGTCGTGAGCAAGTATTGAAGCTCTCTTGCACAAAAAACAACTGAAGCGTTCATTTGTACACAAGATTGGTTGCGACCGATTTGGGGTGGTTGCACTTTTGATGCTGAGGAAGAGGAAGAGGATGAGATCGAGAGTCTAGGCGAGACTGCACCTCCATCTGTTTGAAAGAGGTCAATTATTCATATTCTATTGTTATTGGTAGTGTTGAATGGATTACACTTTTAAATTACTGGTTTAACATTTATTATATTTTGTTAGACATGTTTCTAAAATATTGATGGTGTTGAATGGATTACACTTTTGGATTTACCGTTCTTTAAATTACATGTATCGTTCATATATTGTTTTTAGGCTTTTAGCTTTTACTAAAGATAGCTCAGTTCGACTCGCCTCGACTCAGCTCAAACCATCGGGCCGAGGTGAGCTAGCGTGTTGAGCTTGAAGGCCGAGCCAAGCTGAGCTCGAGCTGGGGTTTTAGAGTGGGGCCGAGCTGAGCCTCTCAAGATTAAGAAGCATCCTTGGCAAGGTTATAGGATAAAGCTTCCTTCGACAATATTGTGGGGCATTTAGTAGGAAAGAAACAGACGAAGAGGACATTGAAATTTCATATGATTTGGTGAGAAAAAAGATCATAAGTATGCTTATTAATTTCAGCATGGGCCAGACAGAGATTAAAGGTGTATTGCCTCAAGACTTCATCAAGGTTTGGTAAATTCAATTCACAGTAGTGTTTTTCCATCGAAGCTGGTTGAAAGATGGACTCCGGTACCTCACGATTTTTGGAAATCTGGGTGGGTTTGAAGGATGATGTTATATATGAAAATGGTTTCATTCATCTTTGCTTTTTTGGGGCAGTAGTGGTGAAGCAATCAACGACAGAAATACTATTTTCTAAGAAAACTAAATTGGTGCTTGTTGTCAAAGGATATTCTTGCAACTTTGTTTCTTGGGTGTTGGGTAGCCCTTCTAATCTGGTGCCTTTGAAACTGTTTTTCTCAAGTAATGAAATCAAGAACATCTCTTCAGCATCCCATTTACTGGGGGCTGATGTCTGGTAGGCAGCTGGTCATTGGTGAAACATGATTCACAAAGCTGACCCCAAATAGCTGGGACAAGGATATGATGATGATACCATCTTTGGCCGTTGCAGTTAATCTAGCTGATGTTGTTATGAGACTGGTGCTTTCCTATGCTTTTGCAGATTGGGATATTAACTTGATGTGTATTTTCAGGAAGCCGCAGCATATTCTCGAACCTGGCGGGGGCACTTGCAGAATTTGCTGGGCTATGCTTGCTCCGTGTACTGTGTGTATAAAATGATTAAGGTATGCATATGAAACCCTAGGCATCTTTTCTTTATTCGTTTTCCAATCTTTTCTCTGACCAGATTATGCTCTTGTCCTTTTATCATCTGTTCTTTCTTTACCTGGTTTTACACAGTTAGTTACTATTGAGCGAGGTATGTGACTGTTATCGTTGATTTTTGCAGTCTTTGCAGAGTGTGGTTTTCAAGGAGGTATGTTTTTGTAAATTCCTCATGGATCCCTCTTAAATCAAAATTGTTCAACTATTCTCCTGTAAATCTATTCCAAGATATCAGTCTTACATTCCAGTTAGGTTGCACGCACATTTCATGTTTTTTGCATGTTGTAATTTTGTTATTTGCATTGGTTCAAGAAATCAGGAAATGATGCAGTTGTCCTTGTTTTGCTTTGTTTCACAGGCTGGTTCAGTTGATCCGGTGACAATGGCAATCAGCATTTTCTTGCAGTATTTTGATATAGGCATAAACGCTCAACTGTTATCACAGGTTTATTTTTTTCATCCAACACATTTACGACAGAAGGTCCTCTCATCTCACTATAACTTGATTTACATCTACTGATGGTACTCCAATAAAATGCTTCTCTAGCAAATGGCACCTGCTGGAAGATTCACTTTTGCATATTCTCAAAAACTAGAAATAAATTTGATGCTTTACTGCTTTCAATTACAATGGGTGTTCTGTTTATTTGGCCTTTTAAGTATACACTTTTTCAATTTTAATTTTGAACTTGGCCTCACCAGATTATATGTGCTGTGTATTTGTTGATTGGGATTCCATCTGAATTTGCATATTCTTAGAAAACTAGCAATAAATTCTATGCTTTAAGGCTTTCAATTACAAGATTGGGAATTATGTTGAGGTCTACAAATATAAAAATCATCATGACTGTTATGGATGTATAGCAGGGTAGCAGTTGGTTTGGGTGAAGGAAACAAAACTGATCGCTGCTGCTTTATTATTCTTTGCATGGTTGTTCTTTCAATGTAGTTTCTTCTTGCATGATCAAAGATGGCTAGTTGACTTTATTTTTGTCCTTCCATTTCTCCCTTAATTGCAGTATATCTCTTTGTTATTCATTGGGATGCTGGTCGTGATTTCTATCCGTGGTTTCCTAACAAATCTTATGAAGGTAAGCTTTTTTTTACCCTCCGCTCTTTTTTTTATTTATATAAATTGTATATTTTTATATTTAATTTTTCCCCCCTCATATAACTTAAGAGCATCACTATTAGTATTGGTACATTATCGAATTTGCTCTTGTATGTTATAGAAACCTGGATTGGATTCCCAACCATTTTTGTGTGTAGTTCGCTCCAACCTCTGGTTCAACCATGTCTGAGCTGCTGTAGCTGTTCCAACCCAGAAATCTACTTAAATGTAAAATTTAAAAATAATAGGAATTAACAGTTAATCCACTTTCCAACCCAGAAATCTACTTAAATGGAAATTTTAGAAATAAAAAGAACTAACAGTTAATCCACTGCAAGAATAGTGGTTAGGGCATTGGGGTTTCTAATATAGGTCACGGTTTTGAGCTTTTACAAGTGTATTTGCCCTTTTTGTAAGAAAATAGTTCATCACTTGATGGGCCTGTCTTTACAGTTATCCAGCCATTTTGGTGGCCAATTATGGGTATGGTTCCTGATCATTTGGTCTGGTTCAGGTTTTGAAAAGCTTCATTCAGTTTTCAAAGGGCACCGCATCTTTTCAACAACGCTCGGAAAAACTTAAAATATTCACAACTGGGAGAACACAAGATTATCCAATTTTATTTTATTTTTCTTAACAAGTAACAGACTGTAGAGAATTTAATAATATTTCCAGGGACAGCATAACATTACGAGGTATAGCACAGAGAATTAAAAGAGTGGTTTTTATTGAAACGGAATTTGATTTCCAATGTCTTAGCTCACAATTGTTGCCTCTGTGCAGTTTTTCTTTGCGGTTTCAAGAGTTGGGAGTGGTGGATCAACAACTAATGTTGTTCTTTTCCTGTCTGAGATCATGGGCATGTATTTCGTATCATCAATTCTATTGATAAGGAAGAGTTTAGCAACTGAGTACAGGTATTCTGTCTGCCCATTATTGCTAGCAGAAGAAGTTTGTTCATGGTTGCCCAAAATCATTTTTGCCAAATTCCTTTGCACATTATCATGTGTGGATCGTGCCTTGATATCACTTGTTTATTTTCCATGTTCTGAGAACATAATTTGCTATCAGATATAAGTTTGTTTATGATTTACCAAAATAATTGTTTGCCAAATTCCGTACATTACTTGTCATCATAGGTGAAACCTTTTTGTTCCTTGATATCACTTGGGCCATGTTTGGATAGCTGGCAATGGAAAGGGAAGGGGGGAAATCATTATTTCCAAGAGCAATTTTTTCCTAGAGATTCCAAGATTGGACGTCTTATTTGGATGACAAGTGAAAATCTTATATTTGTGAAACAATGGCCACATCGTTTCATTTGCTACTATGGAAAAGCACACTAATTGCTGCTTGGAATCCTCTCTTTTATCCAAACATCCCAAATTGTCACATTGATGGAAAACCTTCTCCATTTCCTTTATTTTCCCTTGGGTTCCATGTATCCAAATATTGCCTTAATGGAAAAATTCCCATGTTCTCAAAACATCAGAAATTTGCTTTGGTGCTGCTTTGGGTTTATGAAAAAAAATAAAATAAAAATTATCATACCTATAAACACAAACTTGATCTGGCACAATTTCGTAGCAAGAGAAGAAGAAGAAGAAGAAGAAGAAGAAGAAAGAATATGAATAAAAATAACTAAAAAAATTTGTGGGGATGCTATGCACAGAATCCTTTAGCATATTTCCTGGGTGTAAAAAGGGCTCAGCCAGTTGTAGGTTTTTTTTTTTTTGTTAACATGATGTGCCCCCTTAAATAGTCATGAATGGAACTCTGAACAATTGCAAGTCAATGTCTATATGGGCGATTGCTTTGCAGGTCAGCACTTAGCAGTCTTTGGGCTCTTGCCGGTCTGTTAGTTTTGTATATTTTGGATTCTCCAGGGATTTTGTATCAGCCCCTTTCTATATTTGATTTTCTTGGGTTAAATGAAATTTCCTCATTCATCAAAGAGAAAAAAAAAACACAACAATTGTGTGAGATGGATCTTCACAGGCATCCGTAATAGGTTACCCTGTGACAAATACCCTGTTCAAGTAAAAGCAAAAAACCATGAAAAATAATGTTTTTTTTTTTTTTTCCTCAGATGTTTGAACTGTTCAGTTTATGATTCGACTCTCAATAGCAGTTCTAATTTCCAAAGTTTGCTAGTCATAACCTTCTCAGTTTATCCTGTTTCATCCAATATTTCCCCGTTCAAGATATTTTCAAGAGTTCTCTTGAAAACTATTATCTTCAAACCAATGTATTTAGTTTTTTTTATTTGATGTTTGAAAATTTATGTTCCAGTATATTGTTTTAATCATTTTTTATTTATTTTAAATTCTCATGGCAGGATAATAATCACAGATGTTTTGGGTGGAGACATTCAGTTTGATTTCTACCATCGCTGGTTTGATGCGATATTTGTGGCGAGTGCTTTCCTCTCACTGCTCTTGCTTTCTGCACATTACACATCTCGCCAAACTGATAAGCACCCCATTGATTGATTTTGTTATTGCAACATTCTCTTTAAAAAAAAAAAAAAAGAAAAAAAAGTAATGTAGACTTGTGGTTTCCTCTCCATTTGCTCTAATTGCCATTTTCTCTTCTTTCTTACCCTTCCGCCATTAAGAAAACCCACCCATTATGTAGGTATGATATTTGGAATGCAAGCCGTCCATGATAAGGTTGCTAGATCTCCGACTTATAAAATCTAAGCTATTGACTTACAGGCCCAAGCTCAAGCCTGAAAATTTACAGTTGGACCTAGACTGGACCCACCACGTTAACTTGAGCTTAACGTGGTTAGGAACTCACATGATGTGGCCCACCGGAATTTAAGTGTGATTTTAAATTCTCCCTGTGGTGTGGCCCACCGGAATTCTCGATCGATACACGTGGTTAGGACCTCACATGATGTACGGTGTCACATAAACAACAGTCGTCAGAGAACTCTGGTGGTGTATGCCCGCCATATGACGTGTGGGCAACTTCCTCAAAATTTTAAATTGACATGGTTCCTCTGTGGTGTCTTGCAATTACCTAAATGTCCTTCGTTTTAAATCCTTGGCGTCTTCTTAGATTTGTGGAAAGAAATTGCCCCACTAGCTGTGGAGATCAAATTGGGCGAAAATAATCTAAGCCCAAGCCTACCTAGCTTGCATGTATGTCAGGCCTTACATGCCAGATCCAAGCTCAGCTTATGGTCCTAAAAGTCCCAAGAAGGGCCCAAAGCCTCACCAACTAGCCAGTTTGTTTGGTTTTGATGGCAAACAATGCCCTATTTTAAAAGAGTTTATTGCCAAACAATAATCCAAAGCTCAGGTAGGCCATGCCATGGGAAGCTGTTGGGATGGACTGTCCACCATTAGTTTTGTGAAAGGCCAATCGTGGTATTGATATGCCATCTAATCTATTCATTGGATGTGCCTCTTCAGGATGAAAGAATTACCTATAAATCAAGGCATTGCAAAACTCGTGGGCCATACAATGCGAATTATAGATAGTTTATGAGCGGCCCACCTGAGTGTTGCATCATTCTGATTTTGGGGATCTAGGCCAAAGAGGGGTACCTGATGAATGGAGGATTTCAGGTACGTTTAAATCGTTTGCCCCAAGTTAGAGAAAGTAAATCCTAGTGGGTACCTGGGGCAAGGTATGCAAGCGTTTTCCTTTTTAGTGTATGGGTCGTAAACCTAAGCATGCTGCGGATAGGGGTGGAAATGGGCTTGGTGAGGCTAGGGCAGCCTCAGCCCAACACTTCACACCCAAGGCCGAACCGAAATGGACCTAGCACAGTAGGCCCGAGCCCAAAAATTGGTTATGCATGGCCAGAAAATTGATAAAATCCCCATTGCCCCGGTTGAATGTTACGAATATATACATTGATCAACTGGGCCACACTTGCCCAAAGAAATAGACATTTATAGGAATGAAACCAACGGTTCAAATTCAAGATGAATGTTTTGCCAAACCTCGAATTGAAATGGCATGTTTCTAGGGTATAACATATACATGTAAAGTTAGGTGGGGCGGGCTAAAATGATTAGAGCTTAAGCCTGACCTGAAAACTGATCGGGCCATGCATGTGAGGCCCAACCTCAGCCCAAAGCTGGGTGTGGCTCGTCAGGCCAGGTGGGCCACCTGGCCCATTGTCAACCTTAGCTGGGGATGTGTCAAAGATCATATGTTATTCCTGCCAACAACACCGAATAAAAAATAATTCATAAGCAAATCTCAGATGCAACCTGAGATGGCATTGAGTGCAATGATGATTAGTAAATCTGAAGGCAATGGACCAGTCCTAGTTAAGGAAAAAAATCAGAATTTCGAATAGGCTAGGCCTGGCCTTATCAGTTCAAAATCCAAGCCTGAACCCACCATGGGCCCACCTGTTGCCAGGCCTAGTTGCAAGTTATCGATGGCTTGTGAACGAGAATTCAGTGTAATTTAAAGGCATTGACAAGTCAAAAACTAATGGTTGGTGGTAAACTAAGAAGCCAAAGAAGCCAAAAACTTTCAGTTATGTTACCCCCCAACTCCAACTTGAAATTAACATAGTTGTATTCTATCCATACTCCACATGAATGCTGAGGGAATTAGGTTAGTTTCCACCTCGTTAGACTAAAAATTGCAATCCATACGGATAGTGAATCCAAACACAACCTCATAATCTACACATAGTAGCAAAACTAAAGATCTCAACTCACTCAAAAGGATCTTCAACTTAGCTTGGCCAAGGTTTTAAGAATAGAATCTCACCAATAGATAACATAGAACCATCCCAATGTGTAAATTCATAGTACCTGGGGCTTGTACATCTACGTACAGGAATCACCATTAAAGGGGCGGCGGAACTGCTGAGGTGTCAAGCAGAATTCAGCTTTTGCAGCTGAGCTTTCGCCAAATCAGCTTGCTCTAATCATCACGGCCAACAAAATGAGGAAACAGAAAAATACATACAAGGAAAATGATTACTACGTGAAAAGGTTGGCAGCTGGTCCCCAGCCTGGATAAAGGAAGGTTGTGTCAGGTTGGTGGCCAGCATCAAACTTATGCCATATCTTTCATTATGAATCCGAACAATCTGACATTCCAAACTCATGCTAGGGCATTCCTTGTAAGCTACCCACTGTATTAGAACTCAAGTGTAGTGAGAAAGGGTTTGGCTATGACGTCCCGTGGAAGCGCTGTGCCACAATAATGCCTGGTTACTTTAAGAAGTTGGTAAGGGTTCCCACTCCATTTTGGACACATTCAGGTAAAGAAGCAATAGTCAATGAAAATAGGATATAGGAACATTAGCAGGTACGAGTATGGAGTTAGTACATACGATGAAGCGAAGGAGAATTAACACAGCTTGCATTCAGGGGACAGTGGAAAAGGGCTAAAACTAAAGAAATTGATGAATATAGATTGTGGTATATAGGAAAAGGCCAATAATAGAAATAGGGTAGGGATAGTGGTAGAAAAAGATTTAAAGGATAAAGTTGCAGATGTTAGAAGAGCAAGTGATAGGATTTTGTGACTAAAACTTGTGTTAAGAGAGGAGACAATAAATGTTTGTAGTGCATATGCACCGCAGATAGAGCTAGAGGAAAGAATCAAGAGAAATTCTGGGAGGATATGGATGAACTGATGTAAGAAATTCCGAACACAGGATATTGGTAGGAGGTGACTTAAATGGTCATGTAGAAAAGAAGAAGAAGAGAGAGTTGAGGATATGATAGTGTGCATGGCGAATATGGTTTTGGTAGAAGTAATAAGATAGGGGATGCTATCCTCTCTCTCTCTCTCTCTCTCTCAAAGCAAAAAAACATACTTTAAGAAAGAGGGATGAACATTTAATAACTTTCGAAAGCGATCATATACAAGCCAAATGGATTTATTTTTATTTAGGAAAATGGAACGATTAATATGCCAGAATTGTAATGTTATACTAGGATAGAGTTTGTTTGATAGTGCAATATAGATAGTTATGGATGTTTACATTAAGAGATAGAAGAAATGGAGTGAAATTAATAGGTGTCCAAAAACTAGGTGGTTGGATTCAAGAGGCGAGAAAACAATGTCATTCAGAAATAAATTGACAGAAGAAGGAAAGTGAAATGTCAAGGAAGAAATAAATGCTGTGGAATGAGATGGCTGAGTGTATTAGGGAAGTAGCAAAAGAAGTTTTAGGAATACTTAAGCGGAAAAAGCCAATCATCTAAGAAAACTTGGTGGTGGAATGATGCATATTAAAAACTATTCATGAAAAACATTCATGTTTGAAAGCTTGGCAAGGGACTGTAGCAATATATATTTTTTTTAACAATATACAAATGCCAAAAATATTGCCAAGAATGTAGTGAGGTTAAACACAAGAATGTATTTGAACTTGCAAAAATGAATGTGTGTGTGTGTGTGTGTGTGTGTGAGAGAGAGAGAGAGAGAGAGAGAGAGAGAGAGAGAGAGAGAGAGAGAGAGAGGGGCAGGGGGACTTAGAATACGTTAGATGAATTACGAGCAATAAATAGAGGTTACTAGTACAGGATATTGAGATCCAAGAAAGGTGGAGAAGCTATTTTTAAAGCTCGTTAAATAACAACCACTTGAGAGTAGACGGATGAAAGGAACCATAAACTCAAATGACATTAGAGACCATAGATAATTTCGTACGATGAGGATATTTAAAGTGAAAGAAGTTTTGAGAAAGATGAAAATAGGAAAGGCCCTGGGTTAGATGGTATACAAATAAAGGTTTGGAAGTGTATGAGAGATACTGAGTTATTTTGGTTGACAAAGTTCTAAGATGGGAGAAAATGCCAGCCAAGTGGAGGAAAAGTATTGTTGTACCTATTTATAACAATAAATGAGACATGCAGAGCTGCAGTAATTATTGTGAGATTAATCTTATGAGCCATACCATGAGGCTTTGGGAGAGAGTGATTGAGCAAAGACAAAGGCATGGGATGAATATCTCAGAAACCAGTTTGGTTCGGTCTACTACTTAAGTTATTTTCCAACTTAGACAATTGATGGAGAAATATAGGGGGAGGAGGAAGGATCTCCACCTGGTCTTTATTGACTTAGAGAAAGCATATGATAAGGTCTCTAAAGAGTTAATCTGGTGGGTGTTGGGAAACCTAGGAGTTTCAAGATGCTATATTGACATGATTAAGGAGATATATGAGGGAGCGGTAACAAGTGTGAAGAGGAGATATATGAGGGAGCGGTAACAAGTGTGAAGAGGAGATATATGAGGGAGCGGTAACAAGTGTGAAGACCACTAGTAAAGAGAAGTGAATTTCAATTATTGTAGGCTTGCACTAGGGTTCAGCATTGAGTTTGCACCTTTTCGCATTGGTTATGAATGAGTTAATGAGGCATTAGCAGGAAGGGATCCCATAGTGTATGTTGTTTGCAGATAACAACAAAGCTAGGGGAGCGTAAACGCAAAGCTAGGAGGGGAGCTCCAGAATCAAAAGGATTTAAAAGTAGTCGGACTAAAATAAAGGATAAGGAGTGCAATTTCAGTATCAATGGGAGTGAAAACAGGGAATTAGTCAAGATAACTAACCAGGAAGTTTCCCAAAATGACTACTTTCAATACCTTGGGTAAAAATTCATGTGAATGGTGAGATTGAAAAGGATGTTGCCTGTAGAATTCAAGTTGGGTAGAAGAAATTGAGATATGCCTCTAGAGTTTTATGTGATCGTCGTACGCCATTCAAACTGAAAGGGAAATTTTATTGGATAGTTATAAGACCAGCCATGCTCTATGGGATAAAATGCTTGGCAATTAAGGAACAACATATTCATAGGATTAGTGTAATTAAAATGAGAATGTTGAGATGAATGAGTGGCAAGACAATGAAGGATAGAATTAGAAGTGAATGGCGTAGCAACAATGGGTAATGAGACGAGGGAAAGTTGACATAAATGGTTCGATCATGTGCAATGGAGACCAAGAACCATGCTGGTTAGGAGTGAGTTGGTACAAGTTGAAGTCTCTAAAAGGGCAAGGGGAAGGCCCGAAAGGACATGGATAGAGGTAATAAGAAAAGACTTGATGACTTATGTTCTAACTGAAAGTATGGCCTTTGACAGAGTGGAATGGCAGAACAGGATTCATGTAGCCAACCCCTAGTAATTGGGATAAGGCTTATAAGATAATGATGATGATGTGAGAAGGCTGATATAGGAATTCAAGGAATGCTTACTCTGTTCGGACGCAATTGCTGATTTGACACTTGTCCGGAAGAAGATATTACCATTTTTTTGATAGACAGCCTGAGGTCATCAAAACAAAGCCCACTATATAATAACCAAATACCAGGTGTTCCACCTCAAACAAGATCGGGTAAAAGAATCAGAATAACCAAATGATAAAACATCAGATAGATAGTACATACAGTAAGTGTTTAGAAGCATTAAATGATAAAACATATGTAAATCATAAACTAGACAGATATTTAGGAATATAAAGTAAGAGAAATGCTAGTATTCAGCTCGTGGTTATGGGAAACTTGTGTGGTGATCAAGAGTGTTGATTTTGTGGGTCAACACATCAATAGGCCATATTCCAAAAGCACAGTGGTTGGACTGTAGCAGCAATCTGATTATGGCCTACTAAAGGAACAGCTAGCCCAAAACAGAGGAATGATCTGAACCAGCAAAATTCACAACATCTGGATAGTCTGATTGTCCATTGACTAGAATTTTTAGCTTACAGCCCATTCCATGTGGTGGCACACCAGAGCAACAGTCCCAAGTGCCCGATATGACCGGGAAGCTGCATAAAACAACAATGGCATGTAAGTACAACAGGCTGTGAGCACCACTCAAATGTCCCAATGCATAGAAAGTTTCTAAAGATGAACTGTCCTAGTTTCTGTATCTAGGGTAAGCATTGTTGTCAAATGCGATCACATATGTGCATACTGTGGATCAAATTGCATATGTGATCTAGCAAGTATGCCAAGGCATACTTTTATTTTTTATTTTCCAATTTGGTGCACATTTATCTATAAATAGGCACTCATGTCCCCCCCAAAGCTCTAACTAGTATTGCCAAAGGCCTATTCAATATTCCATTTGATCATCTACCACGTCAAAATTCATCACGAGATCTCCACCCTTTAATTTTTGCAAGAAAATGGGGATTTTATTTTAGCTTTGCTAAGCCAACACACTGTACAAGTCAGCTAATGCACACGCCACCACATATGCCAGGGTGGCAGACACATGCAATATCCAAGCCATTTATCAGAAGGGTACTGCCATGTAGATTCCCTACCCCAAGAATCAGGTCAGTCCACCAGTCAGGTGGGCCACAGTTAACTGAACCAACGTATGGATGCGAAAAAAAAAAACAGATGGAAGTTTTATAACCTGTCAACTTATTTTTAATATCATGGCTCACCTATCGAATGGACCGCCTTTATCTTTGGGTAGTAACATCTACATGGTAAGGTCCACCTGATGGATGGCTTGGATATTTCACCTGTTTGCCATGCTAGCATATGTGGTGGTGTGTGCATTAGCTGACTTATGCATGCATGCGGGCTCAGCAGAGGTTTTTTTTTTTTTTTTTTTTTTTTTTTTTTAATTTATTTAAATTATTATTCTCATCTAGAACATGTGCTATTGGTGGCAAGGTCTGATTTCTCATTTTAGTTGTGTAGGTTTATATTGCATGAAGCTATATGCTATATGCTAGCATATTGGGATGACATTGGGAACTCCACCGAGCCCTCGCTTCTTCCCCAAACCTCCACCACCATTTGCTAAGGAGCATCCAATTTCTCTACATCAAATTGCCGATGGCTTTCTACAGCTCTGACCCCATGGGCCTAGAGTAAGGTCCCAAAAGCCACCCATCCTCCAACTCACCATATTTCCTTCTAGTCACAGATGTCCATAGAGTCCTCATTTCTTCCCCAACCCTCCACCACCATTTGCTAAGGTGTACCCAATTCCTCCTCCTCACATTGATGATTCCAAAATCCCCACTACTCTTAGGCTTTTGCGCCCCCTTCCAATTGATAGGATGAAATTTATGGATGACTCTTTCCCTTCCCACAAAAAGTCCCTCCAGATTTTCTCAATTTTTGAGGTCACAACCGCTGGAATCTTGAAAAAGAAAATGAAGTAAACTTGTAGATTAGATGAAGCGGCTTTAATGAACGTAGCCTTCCCTCCAAATGAGAGATGGGCCCCTTTCCTTCTCTCTACAATGGTATCCCAAATAGATGCAATATTCAGCTCCCCTCTATAGGCGAGACCCATAAAGCACAAGGAATCTTGATATAGATATATCCTATTCATGTCGATAAGGCCCTGACCAACTTCTCACTTGCTGCCATGCTGGCCAATGCACTCTTTCCAAGATTCACTCAAAGACCAGATACCACTTCAAAGCACTTGAGAATGCTTTTAAAATTAACAACTTGCTTTGATGTAGGATGAGTGAAACTAACCTAGGATGTAAGATGTGAGATCAAATAGGCATCAATTTCAGCATTCAACATATAAAATCAAACACATCCACATAATAAATTCAGAAAATTCAGATTAGCAATGCAAATGGCCTAGGCTATCACATACGCGATGCACGGAGATATAAAATACTACGAGAGTGGCCCACTTGGAAGTAAGGACTTCCAATCTAGCATATGTAGTGCAACATCCACGTGAGAAAACAATGACACCAATAAAATCAGATTCGGGGAATGAGTTTATTTACAAAAAAAATCAGATTTTCGTTAGGGTTTTAGGGTTTAGAGATTGAGGTTTGGAAATTTTGGAATATAGGGATTAAGAGATCTAGGGATTAGGGCTTCGTTATAGGTAGGGTTTGGGGGGACTTTGGGAAGGAAAAGTACCAAAAGGGGGGCCCACACATGGCAACCCATATGGACACACGTGCGCGTGCGCTTGTCTTCATGTGTGGATGGGTAGGGAGAAAGAGAAAGGAGATGGATTAGGTTGGGTTTTGATGGGTTTAGAGGAGTTATAAGGAAATGAGAAGAAGAAAAGTGAAGAAATTGTGTACCTTGTTGGAGAAGAGAAAGAGGAAGAAAGACACCTTGGAGGAATCCACAACCAAGCAAGCTTCTATCCTTATACAATTCGATTGGAAGTGATGGTTTTCTCACAAACCCTAAAGGAAGAGTAGGAGCACAGTTTCAAAAGGAAGACTTTTTTTTTTTTCTCTCTCTCAAGCTTTTCAATAGGGTTGGACGTCCCACACCCCTTGCTTTTATGTTAAAACTTTTTTTTAAAAAAATAATTATAAACATGCCACTCACTTAAGTGACATGGCCCATCATCCAAAAAAAAAAAAAAAAGTAAAACACTTACCATCAGGGTCCAAGTGGCCCAGATCTTGCTCAATGGCCTGATCGACAAGATCCAATGACCGGATCGCCACGAGAAAAAAATAAAAATCCTATGACTAAAACTCTCCTAAGCAGCCCACATGCATCGTTCCTAAGTGGGGTCCCATTTGGAATCTCCCATCCACAAAGAGAGCAGCGCTGATGTGGGTGGTTGCCTCCGTCTATGGTACGCCTGAGTACGTCCTTTGATGTCCCCATCATGCTCCATAGACACCTCACGTAAAAGGAGTGTGCCTTTTGCAAAGTGGAGGCGTGTGATCACCAAGTCACTGTTGTCAATATAAAAGCCTCTCCATGATCTTTTCAGCAAAAGTACATTCTATGGTCTTGTTTGTAGCCATCACGCTGCAACCATCCATGTGGCCTCCATTGGGTCAGTGATCCCACTGGGCTATGGAAACCGGTGAGCTCAAAGATTTAGGCACTGTAGTATGTTGCTTCCCCGAACTTCCTAAGGAGTGTTGTCCTTCCTCCCTAATATTAAGTGTACCATCTGCCTTCCACTAGCAGCAACACAATCATCTCAAAGCACACAATTCCATTGAACAGAACCATAACCTTCCTGGGCTTCCATGCCTCTGATGGAACTTGGATTGATGCCCAACACCGAGTTGTTGCAAGTGCCCAAAGCCACACACAACTCACCATCCCAAGCTTATAAGGGCACACCCCAGATCTAAAAACCATGCAGACCTACCGGAAGATCTTGCAGCTTCTTTTCAGTGATTGAGGGATTCAATTGGGGTGTCTGAATACACCCAGCCCTTGCTGAGGACCCTCATAGCCTCCCTCTTAGATGACAGCATGAACAGAACCAACATCTAATCTAACTTCTTCACCCCATTGAAATCATAGTTTTTCACTGATCATTAACCTACTGCCACAAAACTTCCACAATGACCTTGTTGAAATCTCTTACAACTACCCTCATTTTGCCATCCAAAAATTCTTTCCATGCCCCTTGAGCAGCTACAAGGTCCCCTCCCTCTACTTGCATCACCGAATGATTTCTCCCCAAATCATAACAGTTGCTTGATATATACTCCAACTTCCCAGATCTTCCAGATGGCTCTTCTGTCATTTTGAACTTTGATGCACCATCCATTCAAGCCTGGTTCCTTGCACCAACACCTTCATTCTTTTCATGCTTTGCCATTTTTACTGATAATACCCAACCTTAAACCTTCCTCCCACCCAACATGCCAATGGCCTTTAAGACATTGTCCATGTATAAGAATCTGACAAACACATACAGTTGAGGCTTGCTAGTTTCCATGTTTCTAGGGATGACAGTTCTGTAAATTTTCCATATATCTTGAACAAAGATGCAACATCTTTAGCTTTCCAACACAAAACAAAACTCACCACAACCACAGAATATGGTCCTCTACTGCTACTTACCTGACCGCAACTTTGCACTATTATCCAATCTCTTCTCTAGATGACAGAAAATATTGCATTCTCATGTCAATGAGAACCCTTGTAATGTGGAATTCACCTCCCCAAGCTCCTTTTTTTTTATTAAAAAAAAAAAAAAACAAATTTTTTTTTTTTTTTAAACACGTGCACACACCACCACACACTCACGCCTTAGTGGGATTTCACCACCTATGGGTGTTCGAACCCTTGACCAGGTGTTGAAACTCCTAAGAGTCTACCACCGGAGCAAGAGCAAGGACCCCCTCCCCAAGCTCCTAAGTCTGTGACAACATAAGACAATTGTAGATAGGATTAAGCATTGGACATGTGAACAAGTACAAGTCTCCCTACTTATTTAGGCCTTTTCTTTTGGATTGAAAAAGCATTTTACTCATCATCACCATTATCTTCGTCGCCTGCATGACTCTCGTTATTGTTGTTGCTGCCATCATAACCTTGTCCACCTATCATCTACCTCACATCAACCACATTGATGACAACAGCTGCCTGAGATATTTATAAGCAGACCCAACGACCTGGAAAAATGGATACTGGACCAAAAACAATAACTGGCATCTTGACTATACTTGCACAAAGAAATGAAAGGAAGCAACAACAAATTTGGTTGCAGGAGCTGGAAGCAATGAAGCATTTGTGCTCACAAGTATAACGAGCTAGGAAGGGCGAGTTAGGAGTGCAACTCAAAGGGGGAGTGGCACCTCAATAGAAGGTTTGCACAACTAAATCTGACAGAGGCAATTTTTTTAGGGTCAATATCCTGAAGAAACCTGAAAACTACACTTCTTGTAAGGAAGGTTGCATTTTGATGCATGGTCGAATAGCATTGCACAAGCCCCCATTTCAATGAAGAGGAAATGAGTAATGATATTTTCTAGTATCCATAATGAAGAAAAGCCCTCGACATGCAGTTTTGTGCCCCCCTTCCTGAAAGTAATGCAATTGAAATTTGGAACCTGGCCTAGCCATTAAACAAAGGTACTCGCAACTCACTCAAATTTCCTTTTTTTTTTTTTTCTTTTCCAGCTAAACATTGCAATTCAATTCAACAGTCCATCCAAACCCAATCATTCAAAATTAGAAATGGGAATAGCAAATTTCTACCAATGGATGGGAAAGGGTGGTTAGAATCAAACACACCTCCAAGATCAAGGAGACTGTTTATTGTGATTCCCATCAAATAAAATGTCCCAAATTATCAAATAACTCCTGGTTGATTTCCATACACCCATTTTCCATTAATTGAAGTAGCAAAGTTCAATATGTATCACTGTAAATTACTTGAGTGATTCAATACCGAACATATATCAAAACACACTGAAATATTAGAAAGTATTACTTTCATCATGTTTTTAATCATCTGGAATATCGGAATGTACTGTTGGTACATGCATCCTGAATAATTTCAATGAGATTCAATATCACAACAAGATATATATATATATATATATATATATATATATATATATATATATATATTATATATATTATATATATATATATATATAGATATATATATATATCGTTTTGCCTCCATCCCAGCTCAGGATCCATTGTCTGTTGACGCCTACTGGGACCTACACGCTGAGAGGTCCAATGATCAGAACCGTCGATGTTGTCGACTCTATGCCATAACATGCTATCTTAATGAAACTACACTGAGCGGATGATTGTGACAATCGTTATCTGTAGATGAATTTAGAATGATGGAAGGAAAAAAAGAAGAAGAAGAATTTGAATGTCTCGCATTCAACTATGAAATCAAAGGTAATGATCAATAATGAAGCGTGATTATAAAGGTAATGGCTTATTTATTGTATTGACAAGAGTATGGATGATTAGGATCATTGGACAATGTCCGCATGTGGGTCCCAGTAGCTAGCAACACGCGCTCGATCCCGAGTCGCGATGGAGGCGAAATGAACGAGAGAGAGAGAGAGAGAGAGAGAGAGAGAGAGAGAGAGAGAGAGAGAGAGAGAGAGAGTAACATACGCGCGAGGAAGAGAGACTATTCAACTCCGCAATTGAAACCTCGTGACTTCTTATCTGAAACACCCAAACGCAAGTTTTGTTCCTTCTTTTAAAACCCTCGATAGCGTGTTTCATGGAATAAAAGCTTAAGCCCAGTCGCGCAACTGAGAGGAATTTAGAAGAAAAAGGAAAGGAAAAGGGAGAAAGAAGAGACCTGTTTGAGAAGATTATATTTGGGGTCTTCAGCTGAGGATGAGGTAGAAGAAGCCATCTTTCTCCCTCCCTCCTTCCTCTCTCTCTCTCTACCCGGCAAGGAAGAGGTATCGAGTCCACTACTCCAACACAACCTGGATTACACGGACGCGGATTAGCCACTGAACAGGTTTATTAGGGGGACTCGAAGTGACGTCACCAAGTGATGTGGGCCCACCATGATGTATGTGTTGTATCCACACCGTCTATCCATCTGTAGAGATTATTTTAACACGTGAGCAACAGAACGAGGCAGATCCAATGCTCGAGTGAACCCCACCGTAGAAAACATTGGAGACTGAATGCTTACAATTAAAAACTTCCAGCGCGGTAGAAGTTTTGGATCAAGCTGATATTTTGTCTTCTCTTTGTTCATGTCCATGTTAACTTATTAACAAGTTAGATCTCAAATAAACATCACGGCAGACCCTAAGAAGGTTTTAACATGGGCGTCACTCTCCTCGCTAGTTTCTGTGTTGGGTCTATTTGAGCTTCGGAACTAAACTCATTTTTTACCCCGTGCCTTAAAATGATCTGTCCAAATGAATGAACGGTGTAGATTAACCCATACATAAATACAATGGTGGGGCTATGAAACTTGATGACGTCACTTAAGTAGCCTGTCTCGCTACTCAGCATGTTGGCAGCTAATGCGTCCGGATTACACACGTGGGTACGCATGCCTGCCGATCTTGACGCGGTTTGGCATTAAAGCGAGCCACCTAGCTGTGTCAAAGCTCTGCAAGCCGCATGATGTAGAGTGGCTCACGGATAATAGAACTTAAAACAGACGATGAGTAATTCGGACGACCATATATGGTTTTAAGGTAGGATGAAATACTTTAGCCACCCAATCCTGTAACGTCGGGTTATGCACGCCCAATTTGTGAGATTCTATTGAATTGATGGTTGAATTTTCGTTTTATTTTTGTTTTTACTAATTATAGTAAGTTTTAGTTTGATTATAACTCGTCATATGTTAAGCTTGAAATTAGGATAATAACACATTTGAGCCACTTACCTTTTTTTCCGAAACTTCTTCTTATGGTATATGTTATTATTTAAAAGGTTGCAAGTTCATTTTTTATCATCAATCAGATATTACAAATTTTATAATTTCTATCTCTCCTTATGAATTCGAGGTATTTATGTGAGGAGTGCAGAGAAGTTTCTGTGGATTCACCTTTGAGGAAGATTGCCGCAGGGGAGGACATGAGGTCGAGCACTGTCTTCCTCAAGAGGATAACTATTCTGAATCCACGGAACTTCTCTGGACTCATCACAGAGACTTTCTCGAATCCACGAGAAAAGAGAGCGAAAAATAGAAATAAATTCTAATAAATTCGAAATAAATTAATGAATGCATAAAAAAAGTCCACAACCCTTTAAATAAGGGTACTAAGCAATGAGAAAGAAATCATAATCAAACTACAACTAAAACTCCTAGAATTCGCTACTTACTATATAGACGGTCGTGATGTCTACTAGTGCGCAAGGTTTTCGGCCAAAAATAGTAAGTGTCCTATTTGGCTTCACCAAACCGTTCCCCTAATTATTCTAAGCTCTTTTCACGTTGGCGCAACTCCTAAAGCCCGACGGATGAAGAGTTATAGTCAAACTAAAACTTACTATTTATAGTAAAAAACGAAATTGGAACAGGGGGAAACGACCGTCATCGAATCAGGGGTTCTAGCAATTCTGAGCGTCGCAACCCCCCATAGCGCGGGGTTGGTTGGCTAAAGTAGCTCGTTTTACCCCAAAATCATATATTTTTGTCGGATAACTCATCCCGGATTGCGAGATACGCCTGATTTAAGGTCTGATGGTCCAAATCACTTCTGTCGCCGACCGGGCCTTTTCTGATCCATCTTTGCCATGTAATTGTCCGCGACCCGCTCTACATCAGTCTCCTCCACTTCAAAAGAACTCGTCCTCGAGTTATCATTATGCGCTGGTTCATGATACTCGGTCAGGTCCGCGACATTAAAAGTCTGTGAGATCGCCATATCATCTGGAAGATCAACAACATAAGCGTTGTCATTGATCTTTCGAATGATTGGTACCGGTCCAATCTTTTTATTCTTCAACTTGTTGTACGTTCCGGTCGAAAATCTTTCTTTACGCAGATGGACCATTACTTAGTCGCCCACCTCGAACACTTTCTGTCGCCGATGCTTGTCCGCTTGCTCCTTGTACTTTTTGTTCGAGGCATGTAGCTTGTTCTGTACCTCCGAATGAATGCCCATGATTTTGTCTGCCATATGTTCTGCTGCAATGCTCATGCCTGGGAGCTTGGGCAGAGGGACCAAGTCTAGTGTGTGGCGAGGTACTCGTTCGTAAATAGCGTGGAACGGGGATTTCTCTGTCGAGCGGTTCACCATGTTGTTGAATGCAAACTCCGGTTGAGACAAGCCCAATTCCATTACTTCGGTTTTTCTCCTAAAATACATCGAAGGAAGTTTCCCAACGTGCGATTCACAACCTCAGTTTGACCGTTAGTCTCTGGGTGGTACGCGCTGCTGAACCGAAGGCGTGTATCGAATCGAGTCCACAAAGTCCGCCAAAAGTGGCTTATGAACTTCGTGTCACGGTCGGAAGTAATAGTCTTGGGAACCCCGTGTAGCCGCACAATTTCTCTGAAGAATAGATTCGCCACGTGTGTTGTATCGAGAGTCTTCTTGCATGGAATAAAGTGCGCTATCTTGAAAAAACGATCTACTACCACGAACACCGAATCCATGCCGCGTGTTCGTGGGAGACCAAGCACAAAGTCCATAGATAAATCCTCCAAGGGCCGTCAGGCACGGGTAACAGGGTGTAGAGGCCCGTATTATGAGATTGCCCCTGGAAGTCTGACAAATATAACAGCGTTGGACTGCCTTTCCCACATCACGTACCAATTGGGCCAGTAATACCGTTCTTCCACAAGAGCTCGCGTCTTGTCTCGCCCAAGGTGTCCACTGAGGCCACCTCCATGTAGCTCTTGGATTATTTGTTCCCTTAGCGAACTCTTTGGGATACATAGTCGATTTCCTTGAAAGGAACCCGTCTTGTATATTTAAGTCACCGGGGTGACCTTCCTGACATCTAACCCATGCGTCCTTGAAGTCGTCGTCGTCGGCATATATGTCTTTGAGGCGATCGAACCCGACAACTTCATTGCTCATAGTGACTAACAAAGTTGCACGGCGACTCAGCGCATCGGCTACTTTGTTCTGTTGCCCTGACTTATGCTTTAGCACGAATGTGAATTCCTGCAAAAACGAGATCCATCTAGCATGCACACGGTTAATGTTAGCTTGACTATTAATAAACTTGAGGGCTTGATGGTCCGTGTAAAGTATGAATTCCCTTTGAATCAAATAATGTCGCCAGTGTCGCAGTGCCTGGACCACCGCGTACAACTCGATCTCATATGTAGACCACTTCTTGCGTGCATCACTAAGTTTCTCACTGTAGAAGGTTACTGGCCTACCTTCTTGAGACAAAACTCCCCCAATCCCGACATATGAGGCATGACATTCGACTTCAAACAGTTTGTCAAAGTTGGGAAGTATAAGAACCGGGGTCGTGGATAATCTGCGCTTGATTTCGGCAAAGCTCCTGTCGACTTCGTCAGTCCACTGAAACTGCCATTTCTTCATGCAATCTGTGATCGGTGACACAATGGTACTGAAATTTTTCACGAACCGACGATAGAATGTTGCTAGTCCATGGAAACTTCGCACTTCGTGAATATTTTTGGGAACCGGCCATTCTCTGATTGTCTTCACATTTTCCTCATCCACTCAAATGCCCGTGGATGTAACCACAAAACCCAGAAACAATAGGCTATCAGTCATGAAGCTACACTTTTTTAAATTGAGGTACAGTTTATTTTCAGTGAGCACTTGAAGGACCTTCTTGAGGTGCTCCATATGGGTGGTTTCGTCTTGACTGTATATCAAAATATCATCAAAATAAACCACAACGAACTGCCCAATGAAGGTTTCAGAACTTGGTTAATCAACCTCATGAATGTGCTAGGCGCATTAGAAAGACCGAAAGGCATGACCATCCATTCGTACAATCTTTCCTTGGTCTTAAAGGCTGTTTTCCACTCATCACCCGGCCGTATTCGAATCTGATGGTAGCCGCTCCTTAAGTCCAATTTAGAGAATATTTTTACACCCTCTAGCATATCCAACATATCATCCAACCGTGGCATATGAAACCTGTATTTTATGGTGATCTTGTTGATGGCCCGGCTGTCGACACACATGCGCCAACTCTCATCTTTCTTTGGAGTTAGCAGAGCTGGTACAACACATGGGCTCATGCTTTCTCGAATAAGACTCTTACGGATCAGTTCCTCCACTTGTCCCTGCAGAATCTCGCACTCATTCGGGTTCATTCGATAATGAGGACGATTAGGTAAACTGGACCCAGGGACATAGTCGATATGGTGTTGGATATCTCGCATATGGGGTAACCCATCGGGAAGGTCCTTGGGCTAGATTTCTTGGAATTCATGTAACAAGGGCCTTAGTCTTTCAAGGATGATGGTAGGCTCGAGTTCTTCCCCTTTCACAATTAATGCACAAGTCTGTCCTGTTTCTTTGGATTCTTCCACGAAGTCCTGAATGGTTAAGAGAAAACGACCATCTTCTTTAGAAGTTTCAGGTGGTCCTTCTGGATCCATAGGGGCCAATATGGTCTTCCGGCCATCCTTGACGAAGATATATATGTTATCTCGCCTTTATGAGTGGCGTCCGTGTCGTCAGATTGTCAGGGTCGACCGAGAGTAGTATGTGACATGCTTCCATATCAACCACATTGCATACTACTTCATCCTTATAATGTTTGCCAATTGAAAAAGATATAGTGAACGTTCAGTTACCTTTGTTTCGCTGACCTTCTTGATCCAACCGATTGTATATGGAGAGGGATGACGCTCTATTTTCAATTGCAATTTTTCCACCATGCCCCTGGAGACGATGTTCTCGCTGCTTCCACTGTCAATGATCACGTTATAAACCTTTCGATTCACCGTACACCTAGTGTGGAAGATGTTATGCCGCTGTGGATGCACTTCTTTTCTTGGCGCATATAATAGCCACCTCACGACGAGCGACTCGCCGTGATCTTACTGAACCCAATCTGAATAATCTACCTCGTCCTCGACAGTATGCTCCTGTTCTTCAATATCTGGATCTTCATAAGCGTTATCAGTACTACCATCATTAATGGCGAGGTTTGCCACTTTTCGCTGGGGACAAGTATTGACAGGTGGCCGGGCTGGCCACAATGATAGCAGCTGTTGGGCCTTGGCCGAGCATAAGGGTTCAGAATTCTACTTGGACCAGCAGCAGTCGAGACGCCCCTTTGGGGTCTAGCTTGCCCGCTTCCCTGATCTCGGTTTTCAGACATAGGAGGTTGAGTGTGTGCTCCTACGGGCTCCTTCCCCTTAGGCTGTGGAGCTCCCTGAGGTGGACTTGCCGCAGTAATCCTTACAGTAGGATAGGTTGTGTGTTTAGGACGTTCAAGTTGCGCTTCTGCCCGAGTAGCCAACTTGATCGCATCATTCATCGTCTAGACGGACTGCATCTGGACCCGATCCTGAATCACCATACGCAATCCACCGTTGAATCGAGCGACTTGCTGCGATTCAGTCTCGACCAAATCGTTATGCGCCGTCAGGGGGTAAAATTCTTCTGCGTACTCTCTCATCGACCGACTACCCTGTCGACAATTTTGGTATTGTTGGAATAATACCTGATCGTAATCGCTAGGGAGGAATCGGGCGCGTAATAGCTGCTTCATCCGCTGCCATGTGCGGATTGGTGCTTTCATCTGCCTGGTTCGTGCGAGTTGCAGTTGTTCCCACCAAGCTGACGCTCCTCCTTTCAACTTGTAGGCCACCAGCTTGACCTTCTTTGCTTCAGGGATGTCCATATAGTTAAAAAATCGCTCAACTTCAGAAAGCCAATCGAGAAAATCCTCAATGTGTAGTTGGCCATTGAAGTTAGGAATATCAACCCGTATCTTGAATTCTCGATCTACTCGATCGCCGCTTGGTCTGGGGTGTTGGAAGATTATGTCGTCAATCTCCTCCTCATTGGAGCCCCCCGTCCTCAAGCATGACTCTTGGATGCACTGCTGGTATTATCCTGCAATCAGGCCGATTACGAGTCTCAGCAATTGACGGTGGAGGATTACCACCAGGAACAAGGAGTTGCCCTAGGGTTTATGCCAAGAGATTCGCTATGCGGTCCATGGAAGCCTGCAGCCCTTGCATGGTTTGCCGATTCTCTTGCTGCGCTGCTTGGAAAGTTGCCGCCGTTAAAGGCAAATTCCCTGGAGCACCGCCTATGGGATTGTTGTCCGACCCGTCGTTAGAAGTCATCGATCCGAGGAGAAACCTCGCTCTGATACCAAACTACCGCAGGGGAGGACGTGAGGTCGAGCACCGTCTTCCTCAAGAGGATAACTATTCCGAATTCACGAAACTTCTCTGGACTCCTCATAGAGACTTTCTCGAATCAACGAGAAAAGAGAGCGGAAAATAGAAATAAATTCTAATAAATTCGAAATAGATTAATGAATACATAAAAACGAGTTCACAACCCTTTAAATAAGGGTACTAAGCAATGGAAAAGAAATCATAATCAAACTACAACTAAAACTCCTAGAATTCGCGACTTACTATAAATAGTAAACTTACTATTTATAGACGGTCGTGATGTCTACTAGTGCGCAAGGTTTTCGGCCAAAAATAGTAAGTGTCCTATTTGGCTTCACCAAACCGTTCCCCTAATTATTCTAAGCTCTTTTCACGTTGGGCGCAACTCCTAAAGCCCGACGGATGAAGAGTTATAGTCAAACTAAAACTTACTATTTATAGTAAAAACGAAATTGAAACAGGGAAACGACCGTCGAATCAGGGGTTTCTCGCAATTCCGAGCGTCGCAACCCGGCGTAGCGGGTTGGTTAGCTAAAGTAGCTCGTTATACCCCAAAATCATATATTTTACGTGTAACACCCCGAACTTTTCAATACCCGAGTATTGAAAGTTCTCGAGCGTTACCAAAAAAATATCATGTGTGTGACACCAACCTAGTTACACCTAACCTTACATCGAATTCGAAATATGAATTAGAACATTGAGAAACGATCTCCAACCATGGACTAAGCCATCCGACCGTTGATTTTAATGACTAGAACATCCATCATGAGACTGGACTTACGTACTTCCCTCAAGTAAATTAGCGAATAGCCAACTATCCATAACAATATAGATGAAAGTTCATTTATAGGATATACTTGGAAAAGTGCATACAAGCCTGTAGAACTGTTGGATTTCACAAAACTCACATATCCACGATAATTATGAAAATACCATTGACCTAGACCCCTGAATTCTAAATCACATGTTTCCCACTATCTGTTTAACACGAAATTTTATATCAGGCATAATTATCATAAATTAACCGTACACATAAAGTTTCAGCCCTTAAATCATAGCAAATTAGCTATTTGACATCTACATATGTCCGTACACTTATCAGATCAAGATCCTGATCCGTTCATCTCATTCACCCCAAATAAATATGCTTAATCCACCATTAGAATTACAATTTGAGAAACTTACACATGTGAACAAGTCACTCGAATCTAAATGTATACATGCCTTACCCATAATCACTCTAGAAACCCACTTTATATCCATTATTTTACGAAACTAACCGTACATCACCTACATATATGGTCAGAATGTTAACCATCAAGTTCTCTTATTTTTAGCAAGTCATCTGACCGTCCGTCATGTGTGGATCTGCCCAAACGGGCCACACGAATATCGTGGTAAATCGGTCATCTTGAAGATCTCAGTGTATAGGCCCAAACCACCTGGTAACTTACCAATTAGGTGTGTACAAACGTTATCTTGGAATCTTGAAGCGTGTTAGCCATTAAAAGAGTATCATGGTCATCCTTAGGAAATCGGGGCCCAAACTAGACCAATAGAAAGAGGAGGTAAAATAAATTATACTCCTAAAATTTCAAAATATTTGGACGGTACAACCCAATGCAACAGGCAGCAAAAGACGGTTAGAAAACTAATGACAAAGTTGTAAATAACAAGGGTCAGATGCATGACAACTTACGTGAGATTACTCAACGGTGAACACGCTCCCGCTCGTTGGTGAATCATGTGGCCCACCTTAAGATCGAATCTATTTCAGATTTGGGGCCATGGGTCAACACAATGTGGTTAAAGCGGTGAAGGGAATGGATCCCCCAGAAGTCATCACAAGTGGACCCCACTAATTCCCAGCAAGCATGCGGAACGTCCGCCGGTGGGCGGTGAAAACATTAAAACAAAGGGACTCATCCCATCTTCCCGTCTTTGATGTGGACCATCCGATCGTCGGATCGACCCCAAACTTCAGCCACGACCTAGCACCCTCACATAGAACAAATGAACGGTGTGGATCTGCCAAAGGACTGCCACAAGTGGGCCCACAAACCATCACAGACTCCAACAAGATCCGGGTCGTCTCCCGCAGCAATAGAGAAACCGGACTCCTCGCTATTTCGTCCGCTGGGACGATTGGTGGCCCACCACGATTGATCTGCATGGAGATCCAAACCGTTCATGAGGTCGGCCACCCAAGACCAACCCAAGCCACGTCAGTTGACACACGTGGGTGCGCATGCGAGCAAATAGCAGCCGTTATCCTTTCCGGTGATGAGAACGGTAGCTGCGTAAGGTCTTCGGATGTTCTTCTTGCTCCGTAAACGAAGCTACGCAGAGAAGCTTCTGGGCGTCAGGCAGGCTATAAATAGGACCCGCCGTCCCACAAGGAAAGAAAAACAAGAAAGAGAAACGTGGGAGATAGGGAGAGGGAGAGAGAGAAAACGGTTCGGCCGAACAACGGCCAGCAGCTCCGCCTTGCTGCCGTCCAGCAAGAAAGAAAAGAAAAGGAAAGAAAGAAAGAAAGAAAGAAAAGAGAAGAAGAGAAAGAAAGAAGAAGAAAAAGAGGCCGAGTGATAAAAATTCAGCAACTTCCGGGCCATTAATTAAAGTAGGTTCAGTAGAAGGGCTCACCAAGAAAAAATACAGAGTTTTGCGTGGTATAAAACTCTTAGCAACCACTTTAGTTGAATTCCAAACAGGTGAATCTAAACTGACCAAGATATTTAAACTTAGAAGGTATTCAGACAACAGGTGAGGGTTTTATCCTTTAGGCTTATTATAATTTAAGTTGATAATTGTATTCTGTCTTTTCATGTCTCCACGAATTTGATTGTGCCCTTACATGTATTTTATCTGGGCTTTTATATATCAATTTGAATCTTCCATGCTATTATATGTTTCACATCAATTATTGGCCTCTTTCGTGCCTTTTATGATATGAATTATTCTGTATTTCATGTTTACATGCTCTGTGAAAATTATCCTATTAATTGATTATTTTATAATATTGGCCCTTTTGGGATTTTGACATGATGTCATGTACCAGTGATTCTCTGAATTCATGTAAGGCCATGGGTACAAGCCTTGCCCTGCCTTACCCATTATTGAGTTGGCTCTGCCACTCGTCTTTGTATTTGAGTTGGCTATGCCACTCGTCTCTTTATTGGAGTTGGCTCTGTCACTCTCTTTTTATTGAGTTGACCATTGTCACTCTTCTCTTATTATGTTGGCCATTGCCACTTTTGTTGAGTTGACCATTGTCACTCTTCTCTTTATTATGTTGGCCTTGTGCCGTTTATCTTTCAAGGCATGGGCATGTGTCTTGTTATTCCAGAATCTCCATAATTTAGTTTATATTCTTCATGATTTAGCTATATTCTCTATAAGTGCAAGTGATGTGTTATGAGGTATCACAACTAGTGAATCGATTATCTTATCATGGACGTAATGCGTTATGGGTAACGACCCTCTTGGTCGGCACGTAATTCTATGGGTTGGTTGGCGTGGTGCACAATCGATGTATGTAAATCAGCATACGTGTTACATCAACTTTTCGGGATTGGATGTCGCAAATAGTAGCTACATGAACACATCGTGTTACGTAAATCTCCCAACCTTGTGTTTGTGTTGCCTTGAGATGTTCACATAAATCCACATTAGTGTTGGCCATGCCGGCGAATATCTGTAGTTATGGGATGCGGGTCGAGTCGGGTTTCCTATGAATTATATTCTACATTTTGACGATCAGTACGTATGATGAGCCGCACACACTATGCTAGGCATGCATCTCATGTAGGTTGTTTACGCATACTGATATCTCATGTATTAGACTAAACGTATCAGTGCCTCTTACTTTACCTGTTATGAATATTTTGAATTATTGTTAATCTTAAAGGATAACCTTCACTATCAGCGGGGCATTGACCCTCTCCCAATCGTACAGATGATGCAGGTGATGTACAGATTGAAGACTTACATGACTATTTCCCTATAGAAGATTATCTTGAAAGATTAAGAAGACAGTTTTACTATTTAGTTTCATACTTCTGCTGTGAACTCTGATGTTGTAATAAACCTCCCTTTATGAGGCCATTTGATTATTCTTTTATTCTGATGAAATATAACCAATACAGTTGATTTTACTCTTGTGAATGTTACCTTCTTGAATGTATCTGGATGTAAAAAAAATAAATAAAATAATAATAATAAATAAGGTGTGATTTTCTAAAACATCCAATTTATACATCATTAACACCCGGTTTTCTCGGGCACGAGTACAGACTCTGGCCGTGAAAATTCGGGTTGTTACATTACATCAGCTAACTCATCCTGGATTGCGAGATACGCCTGATTTAAGGTCTGATGTTCCAGATCACTTCTGTCGCCGACCGGGCCTTTTCTGATCCATCTTTGCCATGTAATTGTCCGCGACCCACTCTACATCAAAGATGATGCTCGACCTCCACACATCCTCCCCTGTCTCAGTTTCTACCATGATGTTGATGTTTTATCCACATCGTTCGTTCGTTTTTCCAGTTCATTTTAATACATGGACCAAAAAATGAGATAGATCTAAATGTAAGCCATAGGAAAAAGAGGCCGATCTAAATGTAAGTGGACTATCCTATAGAAAAACAGTACTAAACATCCTTCATTAAAAACTTCTTAGGACTCTCTATAATATTTAATCCTCGCTATTTCTTGTAGTGTAGCCCACTTGATATTTGGATCTGCCTCATTTTTGGACTCATGCCATAAAATGAGTTGGAAATTTGGATGATTTTATCCATACACCATCCATTCTTACTATTTTCTTAATTTAGGCTTCTGTGACCCTATTAATGACAAATAAATACTGCAGAAACATTAAGGTATGTTCTAAGAAGTTTTTATTGGTTTAGCATTCAATAACTACTGTTTCTTAGATTATGGCCTACTGGATATTTTGATCTTCTTTATTTTTGAGATAATACCCTAAAATGATTTGAGAAAACTGATGAACAACATTAATACATCAAAGCGGGCCCTACAGAAAAGGTTGCACCATCTTAAGTGAGTCTTGGTCTGACCTAACCCATTCCCTCCCACGGAAGCGGATTCCCATTGTGCCACACACTACTGACTTCCCTAGTATGCTGACGTCACTAGATTTTATGGCCCCAACATGTGTTATATTAACGTGGTCCACTCATTTTGCAAGATCATTTTAGGGCATGGGTAAAAAATTAGACAGATCCATAACTCAAGTGTACTAAATCAAGAAAGTAACGAGACAATGATGCTGCCAATTGTTGAAACATTTTAAGGCTTATTTATTTGTCACCTGGCTTGTTTATAAAGTCACATGTACCTGTATGGATGAAGGAAAAACACAAATATCAGTTTGATCCAAAAAAATATTCTATGCCCCCAGGAAGTTTTCAGTGGTAGGCATTCAATCCCTACAGCTTTCTGTAGTGTGGTCCACTTGAGCTTTGGATCTGCCTCATTTTTCAGATCGATTTGTAAAATGATCTCACAAAAATGGATGGACGGTGTAGATATAATACATACATCATAGTGAGGCCCACATAACCTAGTGACATCAACACGCCACTGACGTCACACAATCCGCTACCTTTTTCCACGCCATCCATTCGGTTTTTCCGGTTCACTTTAGGACGTAGGCTGAAAGCCTGAAGCAAATCCAAATCTTAGGTGGACCACACCATAAAAAATAATGGTGATTGACCATTAAAAATTATTTATTAATTTACCATAAATGTTTTATTTTGGCAATAATTTCCTGATAAAAATCACTTGAAAATTTCCAGGCTGGGAAATTCCCGAGGACGAGATTTATCTCTATATTCATATCAGCGGGTGCCAATGATCCAGGTTGGTTGTGAGTCAACTAGCTTTCTTGAGTAGGCTGGGGTAAGCTAAATGAAAGCAATTAGGCTCAGGCCACAAAATGTAGCCCATTTAAGTAAAGGTTCAAATTCCTGTGCAAATAGCTTTAGACTTTCAGCACATAGAATTACTCCTTGCATCTGATGATAGGTGATTTATTTTATATCCTTAGGATTGATTGATTGATTGAATTATTAATTTCGATAATTTAAGGTTGTTACTATTTGAGCAATATAATGAACGGGCTAAATCAGCCACATGGTCATTGCATTATAAAATATGTAACATCTAATGATGGAAACTTAATTTTCTGTGCAAGTGCTGTTGTCACTTGGCGCAGAGGATCGAGATGGGCCATCAGGATGTGGGTAGTTAGATCCACACCGTTCATTCAATTTCTAGGGTTAAAACATGTTGAGACCCTAAATATCTATATGATCTAATTATTAGCTGGGCCACATGAATCTAAATTATATGCTATATATCAATTATGTATTGTTGATCCTGCCGAATCCTCGGACATGCGAGATTCAATATGATATAACTGGTCCATACGATCATTGGAATTAAATTACATTAAGATCCCCAATTATCTGATCGAACTAAGCATTTGGTGGGCTGCACTGATTGAATTTACATTATCGTTCAATCTTATGTTTTTTATTAAAATATAACATGAGTAGTTTAGATCAATCGATCAATAGACCTCTCTCTTATAATCGAGCAAGAGAGGACCGGTAAATGGTTTGAATCTTTCCAACCTGTCAAATTAGACCCTAGATCCTAAAATAAGAAAGATCCTCAATTTTTCTGATTTAAATTGACAAAATAGATCGAATCAGACTATTGTCTATTCGACCTTGTTCGGAGCTCGGTTGATCAAATGGATCGAAATTGGTCTAGAGACTTAAACCTTAAAATCCCTGATTTGTCGATTCGATCGATCGATGATTAATTCAATCAACGGGTCATCAATCTAAGTTGATCAATAGACATATTTACTATTTAAATTTCTATTTTCTCGATTCGATCGAGGAGCCATCGATTTAATTAGATCGATCGATAGTGCCATAGAATGATCCATTTCATTCCAAACTGTAATATTTAGGTTAGTAACTTATAATACTTGTAATTTCACTTATATTGGACCAATTATGGGTAATTGAATGTGGTTAACCACTTTGGTATGACTAAGTGGGCTATACACTAACGTATAGTGCTTACAAGCTCGTATTAAGGGTTCGGTCTGTTGAGAATCAAATGATTAGCATATGATCTTTTGTATGGACCTCATTGTGGGAACTTGTCTAATTAAAGGTGGGCTCCACTGTGTGAAATAATATATTAGTAAATAATTTCATTAGTATGATTATAATTAGGGAACTTAAACTCGAATCGATTCGACTTTCTTATGGAATAATCTTCACTAGACACATGTGAGTGATCCCAATGTGTTTGATTTCATTGGAATTAAAATATGTTTGTTTATATTTGTTTAATTAGTTGATGTACTGTTTTGATGTGCTATCTCGATGTTGTTAATGTGTTCGCATGTTAATCTTATGCTCATATGTTGAATTATGGTAATTTTATACGTTAGATTCACATGTGTATATCATGAAAGAGATAGGCATATGTAAACATTTAAGAAATGGTGAAACGTAACATCTTTCATCGCATTACATATCGTATAGTCGATCCTGTGGGACCTCCTTGAAAGAATGTCAATCATGGTAGAATCATTACTGGAGGTGTACATAAGTCGAACCGAGTCAAGCTGGGCACAACTTGACTCGGCTCGACCACTTGCTGACCCCAGCTTGAACTCAGCTCGGCTCGGTCCTCGAGCCTGACTAGCTAGCTGGGGCCAGTTCGAGCCAAGATTGAGCCGAGTTCGCCTATGCAGCATTTTCACAAACACATAGACTACACTTTCAAAATCTCACTATATGTAAAACAACAGCAGTGGTTTTAGAGGTATTTCATCAAACACCTTCTAAGCAACATAAAAATCAAGAAAAAATGGTATTTGTTTCATATACATACCTTCCTTGCCACCAACCACACTTTATTGAGTCATTTCATCAAACACTTGGTTAGCAATATCAATATCAAAGTAACCGAGTCACCGAATTGGTTCGATTTGAGTTCGATTCGAGCTCGGGCAAGCTCGAACTCGGTTCGAAATTTTTTCGAACTAAAAAAATCAGCTCTAACTCAATTTCGAACCAAGTCAAATCAAGCTTTTTCGAGTCAAGTCGAGTAAGCTAACCGAGCTAACTTACTTCATGTACAACCCTAATCATTACAAGGTGCGTGCCATGCCTATGCCTACCAAAAGGTAGAAGTCTATCTAAGGGGTAGATGTGGGTTGACGATTATCCAACCCAAATAGATGGGCGATCATCAGAAGCACTCATTCAACATATGCATCCATACTACTATGCATTCTATATTGTTATGTTATTTTAATCTTGATGTGTAAGAAATATGTTGGATTTTCTCACTAGGCCTGACCAATTTATATTTTATTGATGGAAAATCGTACATGTAAAATTGTAGCTGGTGAGTTGGCCAGGAATAGGAGGATGCCGCTGAGCCTATGAATGATTCATGTGAGACGTAATCATACTTGTCGGAAGAGAAAATTGGCGCATTGGACCGTTCTTAATTACCTATTTTCAGATTCATTTGTTAGGATTACTTTAACTAATATTTGTTGCATATTGATATAAATTCTAAGATTTGAAGTATTGGATTGGTTACATTTATTTGACTTGATTTAGACTTATTACAAATGGTTGGACAAGTATATTACTTGATTGATGGCATTTAGCGAAAGAAATTTAAATGGTCTATGAATGTTGGTATTTAATTATTGTGTGAATAACAATAGATGAACCTAAATGGAACTTAAAATGAACATAACCCTTGTTTTTAAATAGACTGTTAAATTAACTGGTTTAAATATACTTAGTGTATATATAAGTTGAGATCCAAAACTCAAGTACGAGGGTGCACACTCTATACTTGAATTATAGGACGTGACGGGAATCCATCACAACATTAATAGACTAAGCTTATTTGACAACTATTGCACATGGCCCCACCTTGATATTTTCATGGAAAACAATCCATCTGCAAGGATATCCTAGACTTCTCATAATCAGGCGGGCCCACTATTTCGTGAGCCAACACTTGAACAGGAGGTTCATGGGTGATTTTATTTTTTATGGGTTGGCATTTTGTGTGCACAACTTACTTATCAAGTGAACCCCACCACGATGATTGATTTTTTGAAAAGATGAGGACCATACAATCATATGATGGGCCAAACTAAAAGAAACCAGTCGAAATTACTTCAAAACTTAAGGATTCACCTAGTGGTCCACGTAATGATAGAATTTTTCTGACATTTTGGGCTACCCACTTTCATTGTTGGGCGACTCTTGACTGATGCTATATGTAGACTGTGGCAGGCCACACCAGCAGCATTTTGTGGAATAATTGCAGAGGATCCGGTCTCATATTAAACGGTGCATCCGTGAGATGTGGCCAGTGATGAGGCCATGTGAATGTACCATCATCAATTAAAGAACGTTGCCATCGGTTGCTCCTACCTGCCAAATCGACAATAAGAAAATGGACGGTCTAAAAGAGAAGTGGGAAAAGTTGGAGTTGCCCTATTGCACGTGGCGTCTGGCCAATCAAGTTGTGGCCCACCGTCTTAATCATCTTGAATTATTGCATGCATTGAAGGAGGTTGATTTTTAAGCTCAATTGTAATTACCATGTGAATAGATAATAATTATTTACCTGGTAATTACTGCATCATTCATTCTCCATACAGATGTGACAGAGAGTTTTAGGAAATCAATGTGGGGTCCATCGTGTTGTACGTGACTTATCCACATGGATCATTTGTTATGTCAGCTAAATGAAGGGCATGAGCAAAAAAAAAAAAGAGATCGATCCAAAGCTCAAGTGAACCACACCAAAGGAAATAGTGGGAATGGAATACCATGTTTTGATCAAGCTGATATTTGTATTTTCCTCTTATCCATGTTTGTGTGACCCTATGAATGAGTTAGATGATTAAAAAAATCACAATGTGGGCCTAATGAAAGAAAATACTTTTAACGATGGAGGAATTAAGGTCACTCTTTCCTTTCAAGTGGGTCATTTGAGTATTTGGATCTGCCTCATTTTTTAGCTCATGTCTAAAATGCTCAAATAGAATAGATGCACGGTGCAGAAATAACATATACATTGATGCTAGGTTCCACATATTTAAGTCAACACTTTTGTATGGATTTTTAAGGTCAAGTGAAAAAAGTAATAATTACTTATTTACCATGTAAAAGTAATAATTACTTATTTACCATAACTTACATAACTTACATGTATTAAAAAATCAAACAGGCCTAACATTTTCTTGACAAGGGAAGGGGGCAGTCACGTCATGTGCACATTAACAGTAACTGAGGTAGAAAGTGGTCTCACTGTCAAATGCGCAGTGACTTCTGACCAGACGTGCCTCACTGCTCAGGTCCTTGTGCCCAAAGCCGTCATGTGTAGCGTCTGTATCTGTTTGTTTTGGTTTTTTTTTTTTTTTTTCGACGGACCACACGGTTAAAGTTGGGTGGGATTTTTGTTGTACATTTTTACCGGACCGTTTGATTTTCTAATTACAGAGTTTATTCAAGGTAAACGGGTAATAATTATTTACCAGTGTATTTCTGGTTGGATTTCCAAGGTGATGCTGACCGCCACTTTTCATTTATAACCCTCCTCACAGGCTCAGGAGGATTAAAATGTTAAATCATGGGGCCCACCATGATGTGTGTGTCTTATCCCCACCGTCCATCCCTTTAGCCAACTCATTTTAGGGCATGAGCCGGAAAATGAAGCATATCCCAAGATCAAGTGGACCACAACACTGGAAACAATGGGAATTGAACTCCTACCATTGAAAGTTTCTTGAGGACCCCAAAACTTTTGGATCAAACTGATATTTTTGTTTCCCCTTTATCCATGACTGTGTGGCCATATGAATAGGTTAGATGACAAATAAACATCAATGTAAGTCCTAGGGAGAAAATAGCTTTCAACCATTGACGTCTTAATGATCATTGTTCCTTAAGGTGTGGTTCACTTGAGCTTTTGATTTTCTTAAATTTTGGGTTCATGCCTTATAATATATTTTTTAAATGGATGGATGGATAACTCACATATATTATGGTAGGGCCCATATATTTAAATCAGTAATAACAGATATTGTATGGATCGCGTAATTCCCAGTGAATTTCAAACAGGGGAGAAAAGTAATAATTACTTATTTTCCTGTGTTTACCCGGGAAATTAAAAATCAAACAATTAGAGTTGTTTGGCACCATGGATTGGGAGATCCCAAGAATGTTAAATCCTCTGATTGTTTGGCAAGGGTTTCAAATCTAGGGATTTTAAATTCCTCAAGAATCTACAATGAGAGCTAGGATTACACATAAAATCATTTCAATAGTTGCATGTGTAACATGTGTGTCACTATACTATTATTTTATTGGGCACATGACCCATTAATGATATAAACAAAAATTAGATTATCAATGGCATTACTATTAATTATTTTAATATGATGATCAACATTGTCCAAACATTGTCTATGTAAATCAATGATTAGAATCGTTGGTTAGTCACTCGAACATTAGCTTTTGCCTATGGCCCATTCGAGACTTAGAATTTCATCATTTCCAGGCAAAACATATATTTCAGCGGGCTTATTACAGCCATTGTGTCAAACACTACATACGTGACTAATTAAAGCTATTAAAATTGATTTAGTAATTAAATTCAAACTCCCGTAAATACACGGTACATGGCTACTTTTGGATTAAAGTTGATTCCCAATCCAGGGTGCCCAACACCAGAAGGATTTCAAATCCAAGGGGTTCCGAATCAACACTCCCAAACAGGCCCTTAGTAAATAGAGCGACTACACCGATGAAGATTTGTTTATTTAACCAATTAAATCAGTAAAGTAAAGATAATGATTAATGGTTATAAATTATTTTACTTATTTAGCGGCAACTTAAATTTTACTGTAACAATGATATTATTTACATTATTTATTATTTATTTTACCAAGAGAAAATATAGAAAATGTATAACGATTACAAAATTCTTTACATATTTTCCATTACATATGTATTTATCAGCTCTTGTATAAGCAACCACCATGTAACAATAATGATGACTTGCTTGCTTTATTTTACCATGAAAATTAATTAGTGGAACAAATAAGTCATAAGAAATATTGGAAAGAAACACAAATTAGGTGGTGTTGGCTACGCGGTGGTGTGGTAATGTGTTGGTGGCAGTAGATTTCACCATGATGCATGTGATTTATATCCGTATTGTTCATTTATTTTATCAGTTTATTTTATGATATGAATTTAAAACATAAATTCAAGTGGACCACATCATTGGAAATATTTAGAATAATGACATTTATGGTTGAGACCTTGGTAAGGCCCACTGTCATATTTACTTGCAATTCAACCTGTTGAAAATGTTACACAAATCTAGATGAATATGGAAAATACAAATATCAATGTGATCTAAAACTTTTGTGGGCCCAATAAGCTTTTGATGGTGGGCATTCAGCTATCCTGTGGGGTGGTACATATTCTAGAGTGAGCTGAAAAGTATGAATGACATGAAAATAGAAAACATACATCACGGCTAGCGCCCACGTAGCTCAACACATCACCACATGCGCTGAACAACATCTAATCCATGTCCATTGGAAAGTGTGCTGGTTGATCCAGACCGACCAACTGATAGGCCAGATCATGGATCGGCCAATGGCCACAATAGTAGAAAACGCAGTTTGTGATCAATATTCTGTCTTGGAGAGTTTTTTTTTTTTTTTTTTTTCAAATGGGTGCCATTTTCTGATGCTTATGAACTTCCGATTTGCCCAATTTCGGACAAAAGGTTCATCCTGTGGACCAATAGACGGTTCAGATCTATTTCCAAAGTGGGCCAAACTGGGAAAATCTCCATTTACTAATGAGAATACAATAGTAATCCCGACGGGATCATATATACGTGTTTCCAGTTTTCTGTTCGTCCAATTCCAATGGTTCAGTGAACAAAACCATAGATACGATGGACCTCATTGTGGATGCCTTATCAACCAAAACCTTCCATAATCGAGAGATCCTAACCACTGGATCTTCAACCTTTCTTTTGTCCACTATGGATTATTGTCGCATTTTTTTTCGTGACCATCCATTTCGTGGTCACCATTTGACCATGGGCCTACCTCGATGATATATGCATTGTATATCCATGCCGTTCATCTGTTTTTTCCCGTTTATTTTAGAGCATGTTCCAAAAAAAAAATAAAGTAAATTATTTCAGGTGGACCACACTACAGGAAACATTGGTTATTGACCATTAAAAAACCTCAAAAAGTTTAGTATCAAGCTTTTATCTGTTTTTCCTTTCATGTTTGTGTGACCATATCAATAGGTTGGGTAGTCAACAAACATTACGGTGATCCCTGAGAAGGTTTTAACAGTGGGTGTTCATCGACCACTATTTCATGTGGTGTGATTTGTATCTGCTTCATTTTTTATACTATGGTATAAAATAAGCTGGAAAAATAGATGAACCTGCTTGGATATACAATGCACATATCAAGGTGAGGCCCTATGGGAGTGTCAAGAATGATATGCAGGCACATAGAAATTACCTAGGAATTGCACCCGTGCCATATATACAGTTAATTAAACCAAACTGGCCAAACTATGGTATACAGTTTAGATGTACCGTAAATAAAAATAAATCTCATTTGATCAGCGGACTATCCTGTTAGTAAACATTTCTCTCACGTGTAGGAGCCTGCTTGTTAAGGGTCATACCTAGCTGGTGCAGACTGCTACTACCCTCACCATGACCTAGCTAGAGATGGACAGTCCTATTAGGGGCTTTGTGGGGTACTCCATGATGCATGTGTCTTAGAAGGAGTAGATCAAATGCCTACTTTTGAATACTTCTTGGGGCACGGAAATTTTGGATCAAGTTGATATTTATATTTTCCCTTCGTATAGGTCTATGTTACTTTCAAATAGGAAAATAAACATTACATAGGAGATCAATTAATTCCCTTCCTGTGACGAGCTTCACTTGAGCCTTCCATCTGTCTCCTTTTTTTAATTTGTGCCCCTAAAATTATGTCTCCTTTTTGGATTCATGCCCTTAAAATGATTTTTCAAAATGTCTCCTTCTTTGACTTGTGCCTCTAAAATGATATTTCAAAATGGATAAATTGGGTGCATGAAACATATATATAAATCATGATGAACCCCACAAAACTTGACAGAATTGTCTGTCTCTAGCTAGGTCCTAGCAGGGGTAGCACCCAATCCATGCCTATTCCTAGCCTCAGTATCCAAACTCAAAAGCCTGACTTTATCATGCAGATTGAGTAATATCTCCAATGGGACTAGAGATGGACAGTTATGTCAAGAGCTCGGTGGGGCCTACCATGCATGATGTATATGTTTTATCCATGTCCATTTTGGCAAACCATTTTAAATGACGAGCCAAAAATGGGATAAATCTAATGCTCAGGCAGACCAAATTGCAGAAAATAGTGGGGATTGAATGCAATCCATTAGAAAACTTGGATCAAGATAAATATTCATGTGTTCCCTTCATCCAGGTCTATGTGACCTTATAAATAAGGTTGGATGGTAAATAAACATCATGACGGGCTGTAGGAAAGTTTCAATGATGGGGTCATTGTCATCACTACTTTGTGGATAAAACACATATCACAATGGACCTCACAGATCCCTTGACTGGAAGGTCTGTCTCTACCTTGGTCCTCGCTGGGAGAATGCTAGGGAGCTAGGATGGGTTGCTAGCCACAGAGAGAGACTCTGAGAGGCTACATGATATATGGATTTTATCCCCACCATCTATCCATTTTTTTATATAATTAATTTTAAAGTGCAAGTCCAAAAATGACGCAGACCCAAGGCTGAGTACCCACTAGTGAGGATTAAACACTTTCCTTTGAAAACTTCTTAAGGGCTACAAAAGTACTGAATCAAGATGATATTTGTGTTTTCTCTTCATCTAGGTCTATGTGACTTCATGAACGGAGTGGATGGCAATTAACCATTATGATGAACCCTATGAAGGTTTCAACAATAAGTGTCATTATTATTGTTGCTTTCTACGTGCGGTCCACTTTGACCATTGGATCTGCCTCATTTTTGGGCTTGTACCCTAAAATGATATGAAAAAAAAGGGTGGATGTTGTGTATAAAATCCATACAGGTGTAAATAAAACCTATGCATCACAGTGCCTCCTTAGAGCCCCGGTCGGCCGGGCGCTGGATGTGGGCTATCCTGAGATTAGGAGGGTTATCCTGCGCCATCTCATCCCATCCCCCGTTTGGGATGGCAGGATGTACCTCACCTTGTAAATACTGCCCTTTAGCTAACATGGATTTTGCCAATCCCAAGATGTGATTTTTCACCTCCAAGTGGGACCCATCAAGATATCAATGAGATATCTACTCCGTCCATTATTTTCACTGGCCTACATTTAGCCATAAATCTGTTTTAAGACAAATATAAAACAGTGAGTGGGGCACACCACAAGAAGCAGTGTAGATGCCAACCCATCCATTTGGGACGGTCCAAACAGGCTGCTGTATATCCCATGGGCTATCCCAAACCTATGGGATGAAGGGACAAACACTGACACCACCATCATTACCTAAAAATCCATTCCATCCCACCTAATCCCATGGAATTGGTCCGGCCAAACACGCCCTTAGAGCAGGGTTTTACAAAACTCGTCCGTGTTAAATGGTACAGGACGCACACCGGACAATAAGCTTGGACGTATTGAAGCTGCCTGCCTCCATCCGAACCAGTATCTTTTGTCGCATTATCATACACGCTATAATCATTGGGCATGGAATGGCCAGTGTGCGTCCCATGGGCGCGTGAAAATATCCACGGCTAAAACGACGCAGATTAGTTACTAACCCACCTGTCCTGAGCTCGGAACATGATGGGATCTGAGGGGTCCACCGTGAGGTATGGATTTATCAACACCGTCCATCCATTTTCCATATAATTTCAGGATACAATCTAACCAAAAAAAAGAAGGCAGATACAAGACTAAAGTGGATCACACGGTGGAGATTAAAGGCAGATCCAAGGCTTGGATCACACAGTGGACATCAAACTCCGTGGGAGCTTTTGAAGCTTTGGATCAAGCTGATATTTGTATCTTGCCTTCATCCATGTCTATATGACTCGGATAGCAAACAAAGATCAAGGTGAGCCCTAGGAAGATTTCAATGGTGGGCGTCCGTGTCACCACTGCTTCATGTAGTGTGGTCCACTTGAGCCTTTGATCTATCTCATTTTTGAATTTTTATCCTAATATGTTATGGAAAAAAATGGATGGACGGTGTTGATAAGCCCATAAATCATGGTGGACCCTTTGGAATGCCAGGGAAGGCATAATAGTAGCTAATCGGGTCCGCTAAAAACCGCACTCTGCCACAAACTGACCATGGTAGGTTCTTCATATCCTGCCACATCGTCGCCCATGATAACGTCCCCTGGTATACATTGATACGCCATGACCTATCACCTCAAACACTATAAGAAAGTGATTGTTTGATATGGTATTATAGGAAAGTTCAAGTATTACAAAATATTAGCTAATGTTATTAAATATCTTGCATTTAATCCATACATTAAATGAGTGTAATCGTGATGATTGGATGCTCAAAAATAATGGCCCAATCATTAGGCGGACTGGACTACCGACAGTAGACATCCATACAATACACACAAAAACTTCCAAATTCATGGGGTGGCCCACCTGGTGGTAAAGCTTTCCTTTCTCACTGGGGACGTTTTCGACGGTTTGGATTCTGTACACAAACGCCAGTGGGCGCAGACGTAGAGTTGTAGAATAATTTTTATTTATATTTTTTCTGAAAAAGCTGTGGAGGATCCGCCATCCAACAAGTCATCCATCGGACATTGGAACGTGTACAGACAACGGCATTTTAGCTGTCCACGTCATTACTGTCATAATTGTTCAGCTCCTCGAACGATGATATTTGGCCATTGGATTTCACATCCGTTGAATGTGCACCAGTGAGCACTTTCTTTTTACGGGTCGGTTTGATGGAATCTAATCATCCATGGCTAGGAATGGTCCGATTGATATGAATATTCGGCTGTGATCGATCACCCGATGAGGACCGTGACTTGGACTGTCAGGATTTGACGTGCATGTACACCAAGTGTAGTAAATAAGCTTGATGGTGTCCTTTTTGCCTGATGGATCCCTGACGGTGGGCCCACCCTGATATTGTCCTTTTTGCCTGATTATTTTAGAGTATGATTCCCAAAAAAAGCAGTGATTGAACCCATTAAAAGCTTCCTAGACCTTTTCAATAAACATTCGGTGGGCCCATAGGGTTTTTAACGGTGGTCGTTCAATGAAATATAAGCTGGTGCATATACGTTGTCGTGCCAAGACGAGCTCCCGATGCTCCTCGAGCTCCGAGTTGTAAGAACGGTTTAAAGGAAATCAGAGTTATGTTTGCCTCGCAATGATGTATTTATTATATCCACCCAGATTCATCCAATTTTTGGAGATCATTTTAGAGTATTAGTCGTAAAAAAAAAAGAAGAAGAATCACATTCAAATCTCAAATAGATCGTATCAAAAATAGCAGCGGTATAATAATTTTCACCGTTAAAAACTTTGTAGGGCCCATAATAATGAGTTGTAGAGCGGGTCGTAGATAGTTTCATGGCCAAGATGGATATAAAAAAGGTCCGATCAACGGCAGAAGTAATTCAGATAGTTGAATTTTAGATTGAACATATCTCATAATCCGAAATGAGTTATCTGGCGTAAAATATATGATTTTGGGATATAAACGAGCTACTTTAGCCAACTAACCCTGCTACGCCGGGTTGCGTAAGTCAGATTTACGAAATACCTATAGATTGATTGTCGTTTCCCTATTTTAATCCCGTTTTTACTATAAATAGTAAGTTTTAGTTTGATTAGAACTCTTCATTCGTTGAACTTTAGGAGTTGCGTCCAACGCGAAAAGAACTAGAATAATTAGGAGAATGGTTTGGTAAAGCCAAATAGGACACTTACAATTTTTCGCCGAAAACCTTACGCACTAGTAGACATCACGACCGTCTATAAGTAGTAAGTTTACTATTTATAGTAAGTTGTGAATTATACGAGTTTTAGACCTCGTGCACTAGTAGGCATCATGACCGTCTATAAATAGTAAGTTCACTATTTATAATAAGTTGCGAATTATAGGAGTTTTAGTTGTAGTTTGCTTTTGATTTCTCTTCCATTGCTTGATATCTCTATTTAAAGGGTTGTGAACTCTTTTATTTCATTCATTAATCAATTTTGAATTTTATAAAATTTATTTTCTATTTTGCTTACTTTCTTTTTCGTAGATTCGAGAAGCCTATGTAGAGTCCAGAAAATTTCCGTGGATTCGGAATAGTTATCCTCCCGAGGAAGACGGTGCTCGACCTCACCACGTTCATCCTTACGTCAATAACATTTATTTTCTATTAATCTGTTCATAAGGTCAAAAATACCTGGATGAAGAGGAAAAAAATTTCATATTGATCCGAAACTTCTGTGACCTCCAAAAGGATTCCAATGATAGACGTTCAATCACCCACTGCCTTTTGAAATGTGGTCCATTAGATCTTTAGATCTGCCTTATTTTTTGGTTCAAGCCTTAAGACGAGCTTGCAAAATGGATGAACGGTTTGGATATAACACATACCTCATGATGTGACCCACAGAACTTGCTAACGTCAATACACCAGCTATATAGCTGATGTGTGGTACACCAGCCAATCCGCTTCCTCGTTCAATCACCAATGTTTGCCATGTTTGCTGTAACGTACGTGGTCTACTTGAGATTTGAATCTGCTGCATTTTTTTAAGCTCAAACTTAAAATGATACGGTGAAACAGATGGATGGATTTAAGACATAGTCAAGGTAGGCCACCAAAACCTCGGTGGATTTGGGATACACCGAAGCCACGTCGGATTAAGGTATCCGTTGCAACACACATCCTTTTATGCTGCTCGTAAGACACATTAGCTTTTTGAGTTCCACATACTATATACGTAAAATCCACTCCGTCCATTAGGTTTTAACATCAATTCTAGAACCTGGTGAAAAAAATCACTAATATTTACAGCTCAAGTGATACACAATTGGGAACAATGTAAATCGAATACAGACCATAGGTCTGTGTGGGGGCCGCCATGGTTCACATCCTTCATAGAACCTGTTAATCATGTCACATAACAGGATAGATTAAGAAAGAGGTAGTCTAGTCCACAGTTCAGGTGGGCCACACCATGGTTCAAATAGGAAATCTCAATTGATAGCGGGGTGATTCACATATATAGGTGAGGTCCACATAGATTGCAATGCTTGTTGAAGATGCACAAAACAGGTGTAATAATTAGGGGTGTACATTGAGCCAAACCGAGTCGAGCTGACCTCCTCTCGGATCAACTCGGTCACCAGGCACACCCAGCTCAAACTCGGCTTGGCTCGGTGACCGAGCCAACATCTTCAGCTCGGCTCGATCAACAATCGGACCAGTTCGAGCAAGTTTCGAGCTTTCGAGCTTTCAAGCCGAGTTCAAGCTGAGCGTGCTCTACTGTATCATTTTTCTAAGAAGTTGCGGATTATAAGCAAGCTGAGCATGCCGGACAGGGAACGGGCGATTTGAGCGTGCCGGATAGCGAGGTAAGAGTGTGTCGGACATCGGACACCGGATAGGGACAGGGCGGGTTGAGATTGCGAGCTGAGCGTGCCGGACAGGGACAGGGCGAGTTGAGATTGCGAGCTGAGCGTGCCGGACAGGGAACAGGCGATCTGAGCATCTGGGTAGGGAGAGGTGAGACTTGAGAGCGTGTCGGACAGAGAGAGCCGGAGAGGATGGAGAGACTAGAGAGAGAGAGGGAGGAAAAGGAGGAGTAGTAGAGATTAGGGGGCACCGTGCAGTGAGGGAGATAGGTTAGGGTTTAGGGGCATCGGTCATGCGGGCAAGGGAAATGGGTGGTTTTTTTTTTTTTTTTTTTTTAAAGGGTATATATACCCCTGCACCAAGTCGAGTCGAGTCAAACCGAGTTCGAGCTGGATTTAATCCGAGTCGAGTCGAGCTGGGGCAAGCTCGAACTCGGCTCGAAGTCATTTTCGAGCTCCAAAAATCAGCTCGACTCAGTTTGAACTCAGGTTTGAGTCAAGTCGATTCGAGTTTTTTCAAGTCGAGTCGAGGGAGCCAACCCAGCTAGCTCGGTTCGTGTACACCCCTAGGTGTAATAGAGATTCCCGTCCTGCATTTTCGAGGTTCTTAGCACTGAGGATGGTAGAAACCCTTGCTCTAGAGTTGATTTCGAGAAAGGCTTCACAACCCATACCTTATGTGATTCTCAAACGCATCTTGCAATGATCCATGGGATATTAAAACCCACTTCCCAAATCTCATTTAAACCCATGTGCCAAACGCCCCCTTAGGCATTCACGACGACATTTTTCATATATAGGAGTTGAAAGTAACCGCACACGAGTCTACGCGTGTTCGACGTCCTTTCTGCCACGTCTCCATCCCAAACCCAAACCGAACTGGTTAGCAGAAAAGAAAAGAGAGACTTGAATGGTTGTTGCAGGAACAACATGCGAATGTCCGATTTTTATTTATTTATTATTTGGGCAGGCGAGAGCAGCGGTCCGATCGGCTCGAACAGGTGGCTTTAAGGGACGACTCTGGCTCCCACACCAAAGCAGAAGCTCAATATTACTTTCGAAACCCAAGCTTACCCTGGTACAATATACACAGGGAAACCTCAAGTGAGTGATTTCTTCAGGTTGGCCCGACGATGCTATTGATGGCCACTTGCGACTATTCATGTAACTCAATGACATGATAAATAGATTAGTTTTCAAAATCTTGCTTCCGAGTAACATGGTATCAAGCTCTAATTTAGACTTATGTTCCAATTACTCCTCTGTTCACCTACGTTCTTGCCTTCGAACCCATTTCTACTGATCCCAGCCCTCTCTATTGTGAGTTAGTTAATAGAAATATAGTAGAAAAATAAAATTTTGGAAACAAATAAAAATAGATATGAAACAGTAAAAGCTATGTTATTGTTGTTGTTTTAAAGACACATTTGCCTATGTAATGATTGGATTCTCAATGCAATGTATCTCAGCACCTTTAATGATGGAAAACTAAGATAAAACTAGGATTAAGTGCATGCATGATCAAAGTCATTAGAAACTCAAGTTGTCTTTTTAATAATCCAAACAAAGAAAGAATAGAAAGGTAAAAGACAGAATAGAAGTTTTTTCTTCTTTTGGTTTTATGTTGCTATATATTTACAATGGTAAAATGATGTTTTTATTTATAAAGAAGATGCTATAGAGGCAGCCTTGGACACGATTCTCAAGATAAAGGCATTACTAGATTGGATGGAGAAACTGATGGCTAGGATATTTCATTTTCAGCCAAGTGCCATCTTTGGGCTACTTGGGCAGACCCATTGGTTGATTGGCCTAGATTCATCTCCTCTTCTTCACTTGTTAGCTGTTGGCCATTAATTGTCCCTACCTGATCTATCTATTGTCTCAATGGATGAATGATCAGTGAATCCCAACCATTCAGGTTGGGGCCATATTATGGATGGTACAGGAAAACCTCTGATTCAACAGTACAACTTTTGATTAATCTAGACCACTGACTCGTTTTGATTTTCACTGTCCATTTGAAATTAACAGCTAGAATATCACCTCAAGTTTCAACCGTAGATCATACCAAGGAGGGCCCTTCATATGGACGGTCCAGAAAAACCAACCCTGCAACCGTGTGATTGTTGGTGTAGCAACGAACCAAGAATGGCCCCCTGCTAACAACAGCCCCACGATAAAATCTTCATCCAAAATTGAAGGCTGTAATTGGAACAATTGGCCCTCAGTCGTGGAAAAAAAGTAAAAAAATAAAACTCAAGGCCCTTCTCATTTTGAGAGTTTGGTAAATGGTGCGTAGGGCTGTATACGAGCAGAGTTAGCTCAGTAACTCGCTGCCTCGATTCGAAAAAGTACGATTCTACTTGATTTGAAATTGAGTTCGAGCTGATTTTTTTAGCTTGAAAAAATTTCGAATTGAGTTTGAGCTTGCCCGAGCTCGACTGGGATCGAACCCAACTCGAATCAAACTTGGATCGATTCAGTTCGGTGACTCAGTTACGTTGATATTGTTGTTGCTCACTAAGTGTTTGATAAAATGACTCAATGAAGTGTGGCCGGTGGCAAGGAAGGTATGAAACAAAGACTTTTTTTTTTTTCTTAATTCTTATGTTGCTTACAAGGTGTTTAATGAAATACTTGTAAATCCATTACTGCTGTTTTACATACAGTAAAATTTTAAAAGTGCAGTTCATGTGTTTGTGAATATGTTGTATAGATAAACTCAGCTCGAACTGGCCGGAGCTGTTGATTGAACCGAGCTGAGCTGGTTAATCAGGCTCGAAAACCGAGTCAAGCCGAGTCTGATCTTAGGTCAACAAGTGGCCGAGCCGAGTCGAGCTGTGCCAAGTTCGACTCGGATTGACTCGTGTACACCTCTAGTGCACGCGTACCCTATAGACCGTTGCTTGGTTTGCCTTGGAAATGGATCTAGATGGGCTGATTAGTGGGCCATCTCTTGGACAGGCCATAGCCCAAAAACCTCATCCATTGGCAATTCATAACCATCCGTTCCATCACCAGTCTAGGGAGGCTGAAAAACAACCAACTGCCGCAATTTCGTAGTTTTTTTTATTATTTTATTTTCCATCTATTGATTGGACTATCAATTGGTTGGTCTGGATGGATATGCACATTTGCCATTTCATGGGCCCAGTATACACGTGCAGGTGAACATGATCAGATAATTGCTCGTGATTATCTTGAGAATCGTGCTAATCGTGTTGTACGTGGATTGTCTTAAGATAGTCACGAGCAATCTTGTAAGACAATCCACTGACAACACCATCTTTACCTTTAAATCCCATCCAATCCACCCTAATTCGTTCAAATTTGCCTGGAACATGTTTGGTTCACGGGATTGGATGGAATGAAAAGTTTTAATCCCGGGATTAGCCGGGTGTGCCAAACAGACGCCATATAGCAATCGCAGGATATAACAATTCCATGGATCTTAAGACAATCCACTGACAACATAATTACTTTGAAATCCATGCCATCCACCCTAATACCATTCAATCCCTTCCAATCCACCCGGCCGAACGGGCCCTTCATTAAGTCATTTTCAAAATCTCGGCCATATTTCTTCCAGTTCAGACGTACAGGGAACGTACAGGGAATTTACTAATCCATGCACGTGCTTTTCTGCCGCACATTAGAAAGAGGTAACTTTGATCCTCTGGCTAAGTGACACAGATGATACGCAGGCACATTAGAAAGAGGTAACTGTGATCCTCTGGCTAAGTGACACAGATGATACTCTGGCTAAAATTTACTTACAAATTTCATACCAGTAGTTCGATTAAAACCGTTCAAATTTTGGGAATCAGTTTAGATGTACCGTTAACTAAAAATTAAGCTTATTTGATTATGGGACTATCATATCAGTGGCTATTTACTGGACGGTTAAAAATGAAAACAAATCTATGACCTTACTTCTACAAATAAGTGCTTATGATTGTTCAATCAATCTGATTTTCCGGGAGATTACTCACCAACAGTGGGTTCCACATTCAATTTGCTTGATTCGAGCAAATATATGCCACTTGCACCATTATTAAGTGCCTGAGCATCGACGGCAGTACTCAGCCAGAGTATCCAATAACTCCACGGTAGAAAAGGACTTGTGTGTGAGGCCATCGCTTGATAAAGAACGTCCCATCTCACGTTGTACTCGGACCGCATTTTTCTTGAAGACAGCTATAAGCAGAGACAGGATTAGCTGTAAATCCAGAACTGAGGGTGTCGTGTGTAAATTAAAAGGTCGTACGTGAGTTCATCTGCGTTGCGGCCTACCCATAAAGCAGAGAATCTGCCCAAACGTGTGATGCATTTGCATAGGGAAGGCCATCCTTTTTACGACCATGATTACTACAGAATAGCATGACACTGAGCTTGTCCGATGGTCTCCGATTGAATGGTAAAAGATCTTATTTTAAAAACTCCCAGAATAGTACCCGAGGTTTGGACGGTCTTGATTTATTAACATGTATAGCATGTATTCGGTCGATGAGTGACCGCCATTTCTAAAATTGTGGTGAAGTTTCACACTTCTCTTTCTTTTTCTCTCTCACATATTCTCATATTCTGCTATAATCCTATCTTCTGATTCAGTTCTGTGCTTTGCTTTGTACCGTAAAAGACTAAAAGTTGAAATCATTTTTACCGAGTTTCAAATCAATATCTTGAATTGAGCGCCGTACTTTCTTCAAATGACACCCACCCAAATAGCTTTATATGGAGAACGAGATCGCTCTATTCTTTTGTAAGATATCAATCTCTCTCGCATGCCCCACCACATTTACGACAGTAGAAAACCCTAGTTTCTTTATATATATATATATATATATATATTTATTTTAATTTCTTAGTTGGGAGGCCTTTATCTTTCTTTCTTTCATTCTCCTGTTTTCTTCTTTTTGGTTCTTTCCTGGAAATGATACGATCCCTTTCGTTGTGATGTTCTTTTTTTTTTTTAATAAATAAAAATTCCGAAGGTTTGCTGCAATATAAGTCCCGACTGTGATAATATACGTCGCCAGACTCTAGCCGTTGGATATTGGGCGTGGTTTATCCAAACCGTCTTTATGATCGGCCTCACATTGGGTGGGTATTTACAAACATATAACTTTTTAACCATTGTTTTGTGGGCCACCCTCGAATGTTCGGGATCATCAATGTAATTTTATTTTATTTTTAGGTTTCCAGAGTCACTTGCGTTTCTCTTCAGATCAACCGTCTGGATTGCTGAAAATATATACGACATCCAGCGGTTATAGTTCTGAAGTATTTTATAACAATGCATCGCGACGTACTGCAGCAGACCCATTGCAAATCTAGGACTGTGCTCTGGGTACCTCGCGATTAGTCCTTTTGGATGGGAACTTTCCCGAATACGTATGAATGTTGCAAATCTGGGCCGTTCATCTTGTTAGCCAGCTCAGTTGGTACGCGAGATGTCTTTGAAATTTGAATGTCCAGACATCATAATACTTATTATCATCCATGACATACAAATATGGTGGACCCTATGACGAATGTTCCTTAGCCCAAGAATCATCTAGTGGGCTCCACACGTACAAAAAATTGGACGGTCAGAAAACGAAAACTAACAGACTACAGTCGATATACTCATTTCTAGGGTGTGCAATTTGATGAACGTCCCGGATCCCTCACTTACAAGCCATGTCAGCACGCGTAGTGCGTCTGTACGTGGCGCTTGAAGATGTCTGGATGCAAGTTTCACGTGAAGACAAATGAGTAGCCGGCTAGCTTCCGCTGAGACAAGTGGGTAGGTATCGAAGAATTCCATACCCTCTCGTTTTTAGATGGGGAAGAGTATGGGCCTTTGTTGGATTTATTAGATTTTTCTATTAAGAAAAAAGACTTTGATACTCTAGCAGAGTATGAAGGATGATACACGGATAGTTGGAAATTGCATACTTTGGCTTACAAATCTCAGCTAAGAAGTACCATGACCAAAAGATTATACGCTTATTTGATCGCCTGACTATCACGCCTGCGTATCAAGAGTGATAATCAGCCGGAGTATCAAATAACTTCCCTTTTTCTCGAGAGAAAAGCTATGATTCTCTGGCGCAGCGTATGATGGATAATAGGCAGGCACTTAGAAGCTACTTAAAATTGTGCATTTTTTATAAAAGTAATTTGAATTAACCGTCCAAATTCTGTGCAATCATTTAGATGCATGATAACCCAAAAATTAAAATTATTTAAGTATCTGACTACCATATCGGTGGACGTACGTCTATTGGACGGTTAATAATGAAAAAAAATCCAATGGTCTAATTTTAACAAATAAGTTTCCAAGAATCAAAGGTTAGGATTATTCAGCTAATCTGATTTTGTTGTTGTGACTTAGGAAAGGCCATTTCCACAAGGACCGCAACTTATCTTGTGTTAATATCTGCCACAGATGTACTATTCATGGGTGCCGTCGTATCAACCGTCGTACGCAGCCCGAGTATTAAATAGCTATCCTTTTCTCAAGGAATGGAATTCGTAAGCACACGGCGCTTTGTATATAAATATATAAACAGAGGAGACTAGGTGAGAACCTATAGCTTTCTTTCGTTGGATGATCCGCGTGGATTTCTTCATTCATCCTCTCTCCTCTCTCTCTCTCTCTCTCTCTCTCTCTCTACTTGAAGCAATAGAGAAGATGACGCACAAGACGGAAAACAGCGCTTTAAAGAAGAAGATGAACAAGGGAGCTTGGACAGCTGAAGAAGACCAAAAGCTCGCTAATTACGTGAAAACTCATGGAGATAAGAAATGGAGATCTCTCCCAGCTAAAGCAGGTTCCTCGTTCAAATCCCATCTCTCTCACATTCCATTTCTTCTTACTTCCGTTTCATTTCTCTCATCAGTTTCTTCTATTGAAAGATAGTAGAAATAGTCAAGAGTAAAAGCTCTCCGAATATCGTTTTTCATGTTAATCCTAACCCAACTGCATGGATTTTATTTTATTATTATTAATATTATTTTTGGACACGCACACACACCCCCACACACTCAAACCTTATTAGTGGAATTTCACCACCTATGGGTACTCGAACCCTTGATCGGGTGACCCAACTGCATGGATTCAAATACCCTGTTTATATTCGAAAAAACACTAAAAATACAGTAATGGTAACGCACCCAAGTTTCACTTTATAGGATTAGAATCCAAAACACCAAAACACGCACACATACAATGGCATGAGTACACTGTTTCTTTCTTTCTTTCTCTCTCTCTTTTTATTGGCAATATCAAAGTTTTTATTTGATGAGTCATACCTAAACAGACCCTTTATCTTTTGGCTATATTCATTCTCTCTCTCTCTCAAATTCGACGTGTTTGATGCACACGCGTACTGGATTGCAGACATTCAGTTTAATCAAGAGGGAGTGACAGAACTAAAGATGTTCGATTGTATTCAGATTTTAAAACAAAATTATGTTATATGTCTGCCTTTTAACCAGAATATTTTTTTCAATTTTTATTTTTTCTAAGACTTACCTACACCATTTTCTTCCCACTTTTTCTACAGTAAGTGTAGCCCACAATCGATAAAAAACCAGTGTGTGGTGTCCACCGGTAAGCGTTTATAACATCTAGTCTGTTCATTAGTTGTGGTGGCTTATATTGGGATGTGCGCCCAAAACCCCAGTACATATAAAACTTAAGTAGGCCAGAGCACCAGAAACAATGAGATAGGGATGATCACCGTTGAAGCCATTCCATCCGTCCTTGCTTCTCTCTTTGTACGTATAACCACTGGCTAGTTGCACCCTCTCCTCCAAGTTTCCAATCTTTCTGTAGGGGTGTGACTTGTCTGCAACCCCAGAACCTGAACCAGCCATGTGGGTGAGAGTGAGACCTTGACCGTGGGGACTACCTGGATGTGATCCATCGTACATCCACACCGTCCATCTAATTTTACAGCTTATTTTAGTATATAGTCCAAAAAATGAAGTAGATGAAAGTTTCAGGTGCCCATACCATAGGAAACAATGGTCATTGAATGCTCACCATTAAAAACTTTCTAGCGTCCACCTAATATTTATTGTTGAAAATTCAACCTATTGCGGCCCACAAAAGTTTTTTTTTTTCTTATAGTAAATAACCACCGTTTCATGTGGTGTGGTCCACCTGAAATTTGAATCTGATTCAGTTTTGAGACCATGGCATAAAATAATCGGTTTTTACCTATGACCGGCGTGGATATATGAAATGCATAAATCAAAGTGGGCCCCAATGGGTAGGGTCTCACCCACATTACTGGTTCCTGGGCCGCACTCTCTCTAATAAGGTGTAAGGCTGGAGCTAATAGCCAGGTAGGCTATCATTAAATTGAGCAAAAATACTTGCAATAGCTCCACATGGTTGACCCGTGAGATAAAGGATTCGGATCTTCTTCAGCTTGCTTGCTATAGATAGTATATTTTTGTTGGTTGTAATTTGATTGGGCTACATCATCCCATACTGCATTCATGCAATAGTTCTGCTAAATGCAGTGAGAGCCTCACTGACGCAGACCAATCAAGATGTAAGAAAACATCTTGTTTGTAGCAAGCAAGGATCCGGGCAAGGATTTGGTACTATCCTGTCCGTCCGGAGCTTGGCGACTGAGGGGCTACCGTGATGTAGGATTTTTATCCTTGCCGTTTTATATATATATATATATATATATATATATATATATATATATTAGAATATGACAAAAATAAGGCATATCAGATGATCAACTAGACTAAGGATGCCTACCGTTGAAACCTTTTTAGGGTCCTCCATATTGTTTATTTTCCATCCAACCTGTTGATATGGTCATATACACCTAAATGAAGTAAAAAAACAATATTATCTTGATCCAAAACTTCGGTAGTCCCTAAGAACTTTTCAATGGTAGAAATTTAATCCCTACTATGTAGTCCATTCGAGCCTAGTTCTGCCCTATTTTTAGATCAATTATTTTAAAATGATATGAAAAAATGATTGGACAGTGTGAATAAATGTCATACATATATAACGGTGGCCCTCATAGAGCCTCCGCTGATCCGGATTTATGTCCTACACATGTCTGCATACAGAGTAGGTGCGCCTTTGTTATTTGCATTTTATTTTCTATTCAATCTACCAAACATCTTGTCAAAAATGCTGGTTCACGAGCATTTTGGTTATTTTATTGAATCCCGAAGTAGTCAGGAACATGAAATGGACAAGCACAATCATCAAACAGAAGAATAGTTGCAATGAATAATCCAATGTAAATGCTTTCCTTCAATGAATAAAACAAGTCTTTTTTATGTGAATACGTTCTCTGGACAGGTTTGAACAGGTGTGGCAAGAGCTGCAGGTTGAGATGGCTGAATTATCTTAGACCCGGAATTAAAAGAGGCAATATTTCAGAAGATGAAGAGGATCTGATCATCCGACTCCACAACTTGATTGGAAATAGGTAACTTGACCCCTCTACATGGTTATCCAGACCGTTCATCTAATGTGCTTCCATCCAATCTTTGGTTTTCCTACATTATATGTGGACCGTGGACCGTCCATATTCTTTTCTCAATAGGTAATTTTTGGGCAAACGGTGAAGATTGGTTGATCATGTACATTTTTAGCGAATCCATCATTCGCAGCGGGGACCATCAGATAAACAGTCTGGATCTCTCTGTGATGGACCCAACATGTACTTGAACACTATGTCCATGTTGCATATAATATGTGTGATCATGGGTGATTTCCAAATCCTCATCACAGGTGGGCCATAGCCATTTTATAATTTGCAGAAGGCTCCATCTTTGTGCTACAGGTGGTCCCTGATCGCTGCGAGGCTACCAGGACGGACCGATAATGAGATCAAGAACCATTGGAATACTAATTTGAGCAAAAAATCTCTTACCATCAACGAACTAAACCGGAAGTTAAACCAAAAACACCAGATTAACGTTGATGGCCCACCAACATTGCCTACCACAGATGGCTCGGATTTGGCGGTGATGACCGACGTAAAATGGGTCGAGATTTTGCACCCCAGAGACGAACCCAAGGGTTCAGATGACGCCCTGTTAGCCAGAAGGCCGTGGAATGAATGGCACGATATGGATTTCTTGGACGTTGAGGGGCTCTTTGAATTTCCGGAATCTGATCCACAAGTTGGAGTACAAGGCCATTGTTTCAAAGGTTTGGGTGTGTATCAAGATCTGTCGAGTACCGGAGTACAAGGATCCAACGGCCAATGTTTCGATCAGCAGATCACGGACAACCAGCTTGATTTTGACACGTTGACAATGTTACTGGAGCATGGAGATGATGTATTTGGCTATTTGTCTAAGTGGTAGTTTTACCAAACGACCCCACTCTTGTACTTGATTATATAATAACATGATCTCGCTTGTAAAACTTCATTGGGGACATTTGTCTTTTTTCTTTTTTCTTTTAAAAATAAATAAATAAATTTTATTTTAATTATTTTATTTTTATGTGTTGGCTTAATATATATATATATATATATATATATATATATATATATATATATATATATATATATATATATATATATACACCACACACACACTAACATGCTTGTTTAATAATACACTTTTGGTTGTTTGAGTGTAAGATATACTTTTGCCGTAAATACTATAGATGGCTATTGGGATGGATACGCCTGTATCTGTTAAGACACCCGCGGTACTTGGATGGTATGTGTTGGGGGAAAATAGGTTGACCAATAAATCAAGGTCAGGTCGAACTCTTGGGTACTTAATGATCAGGTTGGACAACGACGAGGAATCTACCACTCAATCATGGACCGAGCAGTACTAACCAAGCTCAAGCTCGACCTTTTGTCAGCAGGTCAGTAAATGGCCCCACCTGCACAGACATTAAGGGAAGTCCAAGCATGTATTGAAAGGATTAGGTCGAACTTGGGTCGGCATTTCGTCAGCTCAGGTTGGCCAAGATAATCTGGGTTTCTATCGCACATCTCCGTTGATTTCGAATAATCAAATCTTATTTAGGAGAGATTTGCTCGGGATCTTCTCCAAAGGTATCTGAGGATATCCCCGATATGCATGGGACCTTGAGATCTTCGTCGAAAATCTCGGGAAATTGTCCCACACGTTCGGAATCCGAGTTCCTTTACAATACACACCTACTAAATACAGAGATAAACTCTAATGTGATCGCTTCTCTTCAACTATAAATAGGGGCATCTCTGATAGTAAAAAGTACGTATATTTCTAAGCCTTAAATCCAATTCTCAACTAAACTCATATTCCTTGACCTGACCTGACTAACACATCAGAGGATCCCCTACACTAGTCAGAATCTCTTTTGTTTGTTTCTTGTGGGGTTATGCGAAGGTCTAGAGAAGTCTAACTAAATTTATGTATCAACAGAATAAATTACTATCATAAGGGTGGTGGACGTACTCCATTCACCATTCACCTCCAATGAAAAACTGTAGGGTCGGGATCACAGGCAAAAGATAAAGATTTTCTAAATAAAATTACCCTTTTACATCATGGTTGCTATGCGCTTTTCACGCACATGTAATGCTGGAACAAAAGCGTCAAGCAAGGCAACCTTTGTATATTCTTTTTATTGTCATTGGATTATAACCAACACAATTCTCTGAAATGTAGACTAAAAATGACACGGTATCTAATCCATGGATCTTGCCTTTATATCTTCCTACTGCCTGTTTCCATTCCCACCGTCCATCATTGCCACCACCAGCCATCCTTGTCCTGTCATTGCTGTCAGATTTCTCATCATCGCTTCCCTTGCTGGTCTTTGATCGGATTGCTTCCCTTATTTCCTTGAAATCCAAAGCCCACATGCAATTGCATCTTTGCCTGATTTTGAACCCATCACTGCTCACGTATCCATCACGGGAAACGGATTGGATACTCCCCCTGCCACTAGCCAATGGCTGGTGGTCGGTGCTCTATGGGCCCCACCATGATGTATGTGTCTCATCCATGCCGTCCATATATTTTTCTAGATCATTTTATGGTAGAAGACCAAAAATGAGGTATATCCATGTCTCAACTGGACCACATTACAGAAACAGTGTTGAATGAACATCGACCATTAAAAAATTTTGGGGGCCATAAAAGATTTGGATCAATCTGATCTTTGTTTTTTCCCTTCATCTGCGTATTTATGACCTAATCAACATATTGGATGTCAAATAACAGTATAGTGGGCCTTAGGAGGATTTTAATGGTGGATATCCAATCGATATTGTTTTCCTGTGGTGTGGTCCACCTGAGATTTTAATCCCTCTCATTTTTTTCATGAAGCCCTAAAATGATCTGTAAAAATTGATGAACGGAATGGATGAAACACATACATCATGGTGGGGTCCACAGAGCACCGACCATCAGCCACTGGGCTGGTGGCAGGGGGAGTAGCCAATCCGTTTCCTCCATCACGTCTTTCACCTGCCATCGACTTCGGCCCACCTCAGATCTGACATCTCTTCCTATCATCACTATAACCGAAATCCATCCTGCACTCGCAGGTTCTATCACTTCGACCATCTATGTCCACCCCGCATTAATATTCTGAAACTGCACCATTTCTCAACATATATCTTTTAATATATTGCCATACTTCTTCAATTCTGATATGCTAGAGTATATGATATATGTACATACATACATCCTGCACTTCTATTAAGATTTGCTACGGATCTCTGCATTTATCACTACTTCCTTTATATATTCTTTTCATGATGAATAAAATGCATACAACAAAATTCTCCAAAATATAGTTTTTCAGATAACATCGGGTTTTTACATGGCTCAAAATGTCATTCTTTGGTTTTTTCTAAGAGAAGTGTTTGGTTCTTGTTTTATTTATTTATTTAAGTTCTTGGCCTAACAATTCCTTCATTTTTTTCCTTAAAAATTATTTCCCACGTCTTTTATTGATTTTTTGCATTCCCTCGTAATTCCATTCTCTGTTTTTCTTAGAAAATTTTAGACTTTTTTTTTTACAAGCGATTTTTAGACTAGAAAGTTACAATAGAATTTTAGACCTTTTGTCGGTTTCATTACAAAAGTTCGTGTATCAATTAAACAAAATTACTTCTCAAGAAATACTAATATAATTCGAACATCTCCTAGAAAACATGAAACCAAAGAATGAATTTCGCAACGAGTCCTAAGAAACACATTTCCTAAGTAGGGAAGGAGAAACCCAAAAAAAAAAAAAAAAAAAAAAACAGAAGATAATATTTGAAAATGAATTCCCAGCAACCAAACAGGCCCTTTTTTGCTTTCCCTAGGATGGTTTTCAACCTCAGCTTTTGCCATGGTGCCTTTTTGGACGGATTTCCCACGTTTTAGACCAATTCTTCATTGGATCCACTTGGCCACATTGATAGATAATCCAACCTGTCTATCTAACGGGTTCCAATGGTGGCACAATGATGTAGGGATGGATGTGATGACATCGATCACCGTCTTCCTCGTGAAAAACTACTCCAAATCCACTGAGTCTCTCTCGACTCCTTGTAGAGATTCCTCGAGGGAATAAATAGAGAATAATTTCTAATAATTCAAAATAAATCAACTGATGATAAATATATATATATATATATATATATATTAAAAAAAACAAAACAAATTTATAATCATTTAAATATTGATATCAAGAATAAGTCTCATAGTCAAACACCAGCTAAAACTCCCTAGAATTTGTAACTTACTGTAAATATTAAACTAACTATTTATGAGTGGATATGATTTCTACTAGACTTCATGGTTTTTAACCAAAAATAATATGTATCCAATTTGACTTAACTATGTTATTTTTTTTAAATTTCTAAGCTCAATGGATCAAGTGCTATAATCAAATTAAAATCTACTATAAACAATAAAAACAAAATTAAAAAGGACTTTCGACACCTGATGAAATCTCATAAATTTGGCATGGGCAACCCAGCGGAAAAGGATTGGGTGGATAAAATAGCTTATCTTATTCCAAAAGTACATATGATACGCCTAATAACTCATTCAAGTTATATCTGTCTTAAGGTTCTGACTGTCATAATCACTTCTGCTTCCGATATGACCTTCTTTGGTCCATCTTAGATATGAAAGTGTCCACAACCCACTCTACATTGCACAAATATCACATTGTGGGGACAATCCTATCAATAGAACCAGATGTCATCTAAGTGTCTGATTACTATTAGAATGGTCAGTGGTCCACATTCAATAGTGAAGATAAGGAGATCAGGATCTTCAAATCGGTTAATTACTGCACACTCATCCATCCACTATGGGGCCCACCAGACAGGCTATGGAGCTCAAAACAGGACAAAGGGAAAACCTCCATTTCTTTTAACTATGGTGTCGGTGTGTCCCCACCGGACATTTTTGGGGACTAATCTGCCAAGGATTACATGGCAAAGAGAAAAGACAAACCGGGCATATTCTCGTAATTTTACACATCCAGGCAAGTTTTTAAACCTTTCTGATGACATTCACGACAAAGAAGACGTGCGGCTCGTGTAATCATCTGTCCGGAATTTATTAGGAGCCTTTGACTTCCGTGATAGTTTGCAGCCACCCTCGAAATGGCGGTGACTCGTTCACCGTTCATGTGGCACACATCCACGTCAATCTGGACCATCCAAAAAGTCAGTGCTTACTGTTCACATGGATCATGACCCTGAAACTAAAGACCATTGATCCAAGCCGTGCATTTTAGGGTTATTAAATGAGCCATTGAAAATTGAATTACTCGTCATCAAAATTCAATAAGCAGAAAAGAATTAGATTGTTAAGATGTTCCAAACAATGTGTTTTGCATGCTATAATCCACAGTGATGGGGCCCACCACATGGACAACTGGAATTACCAAACATACATGCTAGGTGGGGGTTGGTATGCAGGATTGAACCGCCATTACCGTAGTCAGTGATGGAAAAGCCGTGAGCCCTCCATGATGTATGTGTTTTATCCATGCCTTCAATTCATTTTCTCACCTTATTTGATGGAATGGGGCATATTCAAATCTCAGGTAGACCACGCCACTGGAACGTGATTATTGAATGCACACCTTTAAAAACTTATGGAGGGCCACAAAAGTTTTGAATCAAGTTGATATTTATATTTTCCCTCCACTTAGTGTGACTTAGCCAGATTGATGGCAAGTAAACAATGGTGGGTGTTTAATCACCATTGTTTCCTGTGGTGTAATCATTTGAGATTCAGATCTGCTTCATTTTTCTGCCTTGAAATGAGTGGACAAAATGTATAGACCGTATGGATAAACATATATTATAATGGACCCATATATTTTTCTAGCACCTACTGGAGAGGCCACTATAAAGTCCACGTCTGCCACATGAATTGATGAGTTGGATGCGATTGCATAGTGACTAGCTCTACAGCAGCGTACGCCTGTTGGTGGTAATTCTACGTGGCAGAATTTGATTGGGATATGGGCAAATGGCGCAGTTTAGTGAAGGCAGGAAACACTAACTTGGGTGAGGCCGTTCATCCGTTTTAACAGCTCATTTTAAGGCTTCATCTTAATAATGAAGCAGGACCAAATCTCACAAGAGTTTCAACATGAGGGTGGACTCACAGCTTTATCATGCCTTTGTGGTAGGCTCACAAGAATTTTAATACAAGCTCATGGGTCTGAGTATCCAGTGAAAAATTACTGTTGGGTGACTGATTATGTGGTGTGTGAATTTTTTTTTTTTTTTTTTGTTAAAAAAAGAATACAAAGACCAAATCTCAGGTAACCACACCTTAGGAACAATGATGATTACATTATCATTGTTAAAAACTTCCTTAGGCCCCCATAATGTTTATTTAATGTCACACATACACATACGCAGATAAAGGGAGAACTCAAAATCGGTTTGATCCAAAACTTTATTGGCGCACAATAAATTTCTAGTGGTAGGCATTCAATCACCACTATCTCATGTGGCCTGCTTCACCTGATATTTGGATTTGCTTCATTTTTTCGCCATGCCCTAAAGTAAAATGAGGTGGTAAAAAAGATGAACAGTGTACGTGGATAGACAACACAAGCATCAAAGTAAGCCCTACAGTCACGGCCAATCTGCGTCCTGGACGAGTCATCTAAATGTGAAATCCGTGATGGGCTGACTGCTACTGCCTGCATTTGCCACTGTGATAGACATACGTGCGTCCTTTATATTTAATAGTCTTGTCGGAAGAACGATTACTATATTAATGGCACATAAGTTTTCTAAAATAGATAGCTAATACTCGGATCTTTAGCCATTGGAATTTGGTTTCTTTTAAATTATCCAAACCGTTTATGTCATTGTCATTCTCTTGGACAGGAGATGCTCGATATTATCTTTCGGATTGAATCTTTTAACCGTTCTAAATGTGGTTTTTTCTTCGAGGATGGACGATGGACATTTATCATAACCTTTGTATATGATGAGAGACTTTAATTTGTGTCCATCCACCGTAGAAGATGAGACTAATGGTACAAACGGTTTGGATTATTAGAAGATGACCACCATTTAAAGGCAAAATCTACAAACGGTGGCCCACCATTTAAAATCACTCCTTCGAGTCTACCACTGGAGCAAGAGCAAGGACCCACACAATACTATAGCTGGTATACCAATCCTATTTGTCCCTGTGGTGTGACCCATCTGAATTTTGGAACTGGTCAATGTTCTTCCCTATGGCCAGGCATTGATGATAGAGATGAACAGAGTAGATTTTATATATACAACATGTTGGCCCCACTCGCTTCACACACACACATATATAAAAGGTTTTATGCGGTCGAGCTCATGGGAACTTCCCATGAGGTCGTGTGGGCCCACCGTGATGCGTGTTGAAAATCTACTCCATCAGTCAGATGCACCATTCCATGGTGACCCCAGGACTTAAAAATCAAGTCAATCCGTAACTTGTGTGGACCACACCACATACAAAAGTCGATAGGGTTACCCACCATTAAAACATTCATAATCATTTTTTGGGCCCATCGAGATGTGGTTCAAAAATTCAGCCCATCCATTATGTGTGTCCCATTTGGATGAGGGACGAGACCAAGTTTCAGATGCATCCAAATTTCAGGTGGGCCCCACCAAGTGATTTTATATGTTTTAGGTATGTCTTCACATGATTTTAGATGGTATGGCCCACCTGAGTTCCGTATAAGGCTGAGTTTTGGGACATCCCATAATTCAAAGGGAACCATCAAATTCACGGTGTTGATGTTCGACACACATCATGGTGGGGCCCACGCAGCTCGATCTCATGGGAAGTTCCCATGAGTTCGACCGCATAGAACCTTTTCCCACACACACACACACACACACACACACACACACCACATATATATATATATATATATATATATATATATATATTATATATATATAATAATGTAAAAATATACTGTGGCAGGGGATACGAGATAGAAACAGGTTTCTAGGTTTCTTAACTTATTTGTCTTTCAGTAATGTGAGTATAGCATAAAAGATTAAACATGGCATATCTGGTACATAGAAAATATACTATCGTAGGAACATCAGCCACAAAAAAAAAAAAAAATTCTTCCTGACACTCTCTACCTAATTAACACCTCTTCCTGATGAATGGATTAGATCTGGTGGCATGTAAAGTTGGCACATGTGTCCCCAAACTGCATCTTACGCATTGACTGCAGTGAGCATTCATCCGCCTACTGATACTCTAGCAAGGTGTGATCTTCCTGCGCATGCTCTCATAAACGTGGCATAATTCTAATCAAGACCGTCAATAACACAAATCCCTTTTTCATCCTCTACTTTCTTTCTTTCCTTCTTTAGTTTCTTTTTCTTGGAAAGGTGGGAACTCTCCATCTATATTTATTAATTAAAAATCAAACAATAGAGAAAGCAAAAGGGGGCATTGAGCAACTCCCGAGAACAACTCTAGCCAAAGAGAAAGCAATCCTAGCAAAGCAGAAAATACAAAATTAAAAATAACAGACCCACAGACCTGAAAGCCAGTTATATGCACAAAAGGGCATGGCCTACTTGAGCTGGGAGATGTGCTTTTGCTCAAAACAAGAAATATTGTTATTAAAAAAAAATAAAAAATCAAGCTTTTAGAAAATGTTACCAATCTATCAGCCAAATTTAGTAAGTGATAGACACCCAACAAACAATGTATCCCTTTCCCACCATATGCTGACTCATTGAAAGTAGAGTAGAGTGACTCATTTGATGAAATTGGATCCATCACTGCAAAGGTGACTAAGAAGAAGAAAAAGCCAGCGTAGCTTCAAAGTCATGTTGGAGTATTTAAAAAAATTAAAAAATGTTCTAAAGTTTCTCTTCTCAATTTTCAAGTACATATGTTTGTCCCACATGAGAAGGGACATGGATTGCTTATAAAGCATTCCACTCCTTTATCTTTTACAATAAATGCTTTAATTATACTCTGGTTAGTACGTGCGAACAAGGCCAGCCCGCATGAAAAATCGGTCAATTGGGTGCAGGGAGTGCGTCTCCCCTCTTTCAGGCGCATCTCAACAATGTAACCACTTTTATGAAGAGCGATTTATTTTTATTATTTTTTTTTTCGGTTTTATTAATCTCTTCCACTTTCAAGATTTTTTTCTCTGTGGGTTGAGGTCTTATTTTTTGGTGGTTTTAATGTTGCAATTCTTTGGAATACCGTCTGTTGGGCAATATATATAAAACATAGTGCAATAAAAACTTACTACGCCAATTGACCTCTCTGATGGAAGTGCATGCTATTCCAAAGAAAGCAATCTAGCACAAGTCCTGACTTAGCATGTAAGTTGAATAATCGTACGTGGTGTTATTGCCTTTCCTAATCTTCCAATCAGGCATGGCGATTCATTTAATATGATTAATTTATTCATGCTTCTTCCCCATAGATATCAACAAGTCACGCTTCCAAATTCAATCAATGATACAATTTGCATAGAAATTTGATATTTTTTATGTTTACATATGTTGATATAGAAATCTGGTTAGCCCTTCCTGTGCTCGTGAACCTGCACAAAGAATAGACAAGGAAGACCCTGGCTAGTGTTGGGGATCCTCCGAAGCCTAAGTCAGGAATCTGGGTCTAGTTGAGTGTTGAGGGCTGGCTACTGCCAGGAACTAATTATGATAGGATTTGGACTCCTTGAGCGGTGGATCTTTCTAGATCTTTGGCTGAAATCTTGGAGTGATCCATGTGGGAGTCAGTTTCCGTGATCTTTGGTTGAGGACGCGACAGACCTGGTTGAGGTTAGGCCGGATCTCACAAAGGGCGGGTCCAGCTATCCCGAAGTAGTCCAACCTGGGTCACAGCCAAGGTCGGTGTTGCGTTCGTCTAAAGATGAGTCTTGCCGACATGAGGAGAGTTGGCTTACTTCAGATCACAGTTGATTAATAAATGTCTCAACCTTGCGCTTAGAGGTCTAGCTCGGCCTTTCCCCGTGTCTAATCGAGGAGGTCGAGCTCAGCCTTCCTCCACACTTAGTCGAGGGGATAGAGCTTGGCCTTTCTCCTTACTTGATCAAGGAGGCGGGAGTCGTGGCTTGTCAATAATAGGTCGGTCTACTTTCATCATTACAACATCAAACCAAATACTGTTACAATCCTAATTTCAGTAAATTTGGTATGCATGCACCAATATATACTCAGCTCCTAGAATCCTCAAAACATTGAAGTGATTTGGACAAAAAGAGAAGTAATTTGGACCCCAAAAAAAAAAAGAGCAGCTGTTTAAGATTATGCTAGCTTTCTGCAGACAGCAAATCAGTTGGGCTCAAGATAAGGATTCTCAAATTCAGCCAAGAAGAACCAGAACCCATGCAAAACAGGGACCCTTTTCAACAACGCCCTGACAAGCTGGGCACGCGACATTATAAGCTTATGGAAATGTCACCATAGCATAAGCTTCAAATTAAGATTTATGAGACCATGCTCACAAGTCATGATACATTTCATATTGGGCCTTTTTCTCTGTTTCATGGCACTCATTTCAGTCCACTAGATCGTGGGGCATGTTTTGGATGTAACACAGCTCAAAAAATCATATTATCAAATTATCTATTTCAATTTCATCAAATGGGGCCCATGGTTTTGTGATATGAACCGTTTATTAGATGGGCCCCACAATGGACAATCTAGTTAGCTAAAATGGATCTAGTAGACATTCAACAGAAGGCAGTAGTAATAAGAGAAAAAAATATAGATATTCCCAACCATTTTAGATACTTTTTAGCCGTCCATTTATCATATTTGGTCCACCTGATGACCTGGTACCAATGTTCAGTAAGGTGGGTCCCACTGCTTATGTGCCGCCGAAAATAAATCAAGTCGGTCCAGTCGAGAGGCGTGCCCCACCTGCATATCAAAAGCAGGCCATTGGCCAAGTTTTAACTGTTCATTTTTTCAAACGCGGCCGAACTGATGGCCTGGCACAAGTGTTGGAACTATGTTCAGGCATAAATATAAGTTTCTTGAGAGAGAGAGAGCTGGTGGTTTTCCTCGGCTCCATCATATGGTCACACGTGTTGTTAAACATATGTCTTTAATCTTGGCGGTCCGAGGTGCTCAACCAATTGAGGGACTACCTCGACTGGTCGAAGCCCTCCTTCGACTAGTCGAGGGTTACGCACACAGTGCGCGGACTGCGTAAATTCGAGGCGGTTTCTAAATATGTGCGTAAGTGGGAGTTTCTCATCTATAAATAGGAGTCCTTAGGGCCACTATAAGTCATTCTAAGGCTTCCTAAAGGTATTCCAAGGGTTCTCGGGTTATCAAAGGGTGTAGCAAAGGTGAGATTTAAGTTTGTTTGAATCAGGTAAGTCTTATTCTCTTTGTAATTTATATTTTCATAGCGAAGATCTGTCGCTTTGTGCCGTAGTTTTTTTCTGAAATGATTTTCCACGTTAAATCTTTGTGTTCTCTTGGGATTGCTTGGTGCTCTTAGATTGCTATCCTAGATCCAAATCTGTATGATTCTGCAGCACAAATCCCAACAAGTGGTATCAGAGCTATCGTTGGGGCACAGATCTGAATTTGCAGGATTAGTAATAATAAGAAACGACAGGTTTGATATTGAGAAGTACTCAAACAAAAATAATTTTGAGTTATGGAAGGTTAAGATGATTAGTCTATTAACCAAGCAAAGCGAGATTAAGTCTCTTGAGGAGCGAAAATCTATCATGAAAGATTAAGAATGGAAAAACCTTGATAGTAATGCTTTACCCTCTATCCATTTATGTCTCACGGATGAGGTTCTCTATAATGTTTTGAGGGAAAAAACCGCAGCTAGTTTGTGGGCGAATTAGAGAACATTTATGTCAAGAAGTCCTCTGAAAATCGCCTACACTTGAAGCTACAATGTTATACCTTCAAGATGGTAGATGGTGGAGATCTGGAGGCCCACATCAACAACTTTAATAAATTGATGTAAATTTCTTGATATGGAGGAAGTGGTCAAAGATGAGGAACAAACATGTATATTGTTGAAATATTTTCTTTCTGTATTGTATGAGTCATTGAAGGACACAATGCGCACAGCAAATAAAACCCTGAGTGTCGACACCGTTATCTCAGCCCTTTAAAAGAAAGCCATGAGAAATCTAAACGGCGATATGGGGACATCTTCCGATACACTGATTACGAGGGGCAGAGATTCTAAGCGAGGAACAGGATCTTCAAGGCCTAGATACAAATCCAAGGGCAAGGGTAAAAGAAAATTAAAGTGCTGAAACTGTGGGATGTCTAGACACATGAAGAAGGATTATAAAAATCATAAAGCGAAGAAAGAAAATTCGGCGGCTTCTTCCAAGGAAGCCAATGTTGTTACATCTGATGAAGAACAAGTGGTGATAATGCTCTGTCTGTTTCCATAATTGGTGACTTACATGATAATCATAAAGACGAGTGAAAGTTGACACAGGGGCATCATATCACATGACTCCTCATCGGAGTTGATTCGCCAGTTACAAGGAATGCGATGGTGGACAGGTTTTTATGGGCAATGACAATGTCTGTAATGTTGTGGCTATTGATACAGTGAGCATCAAGATGCTTGATGGGATTGAGAGTACCTTGACTGATGTCACGTTCCTAATATGGAAAAAAAATCTAATTTCTCTCGGTGCACTCGATGCTATAGGGTGCAAGTTCACTAGTATTTATGGTGTCCTTAAAATTTCAAAAGGGACACTCGTGGTTATAAGAGCACAATGGTACGAAAACCTCTACAGGTTAATCGGGAGCACTTTCGTAGGTGGAGTGGCAACAACTATTACAGATTCCACGTCTCTACGTATGTAGTATACTCGTCTGGGCCACATGAGCGACAGGGCATGAAGGTACTTTTTGATCGATGTTTGATTACAGCTTTTAAAAATTTTGATTTCGATATATGCGAGCATTGTATATATGGTAAACAATCTAGATTGTCTTTAAATCTGGAAAACATGTATGTAAGGGAGTGCTTGATTATGTGCACTCTGACGTATGGGGGTCATCGCCAGAAGTTTCCATTAGAAGGTTATCATGGTTTGTTTCATTCATTGACGACTACTCTAGGAAAGTTTGGGTTTACTTCACGAAACGTAAATCCGAAGTTTTCACCATATTAAAAAAACTGAAGACAATGATGGAAAAATAGTCAGGGCGAAAAATAAAGGTTTTAAGGAATAACAATGGTGGAGAATTTACTTCCACTGAATTTAATGAATATTGCAAGGATGAAGGGATCATTAGGCACAACACAGTGTGCCACACGCCCGAACAAAACTATATAGCTGAGCAAATGAATCGAACTCTCTCAGAGAGGGTGGGATGCATGTTAAGTAATGTTGTGTTGGTCAAGGACCTATGAACAGAGGTCGTTAACTAACCTGCTATTTGTTGAATCAGTCCCCTTCTACGACAATTGAATGTAAAATCTCTGAGGAAGTATGGAGTGGTTATAAGATCGACTACTTAGATCTCCGCATATTTGGTTGTGAGGCTTACTCTCATGTACTGTTAGTCGAGAGATAGGCTAGACCATAGAGCCAAAAAGTATATTTTTTTGTGGCTATGGTATTGGTGTGAAAGGTTACAGGTTATTCGACAAGGTCACACGCAAGATCATCACTAATCGACTAGCTGTGACGTCAGGTTCGATGAAGGCTCCCTATTCCACAAGAATGATCAAGATGAGGAAGAGAATCAGAAGGGTTGACCATATACATCCAAGTTGACACACATGATACTCAAGTAGAGACAGATGCGCAAACAAAGGTATAGGATCAGGTGGAGCAGCCACCTGTGAGAAGAAACCTACCGCGTGAATACAGAGACGACTCTAATTTTGCATATGCCCTTATTACAGATGAGGGGGACCCGTCTACTATTTAGGAGGCTCTTGATGAGCTTAATGTAGAAAAGTGGAAGACGGCTATATATGATGAGATGAACTTGTTTTACAAAAATCACACATGGGAGCTGGTGGAGCTACCAATGGGCCGAAAAGCGATCGGATACAAGTGATTATTCAAAAGGAAATAGGATAGATACAAAACAAGGTTGGTAGCAAAGGATTATGCTTAGAGAGAAAGAATTGACTTCACAGAGATATTCGTGATGGTGGTTAAGTAAGTGTCTATCAAATTCGTGTTGACGTTGATTACCCAATACGATCTCAAGGTGGAACATATGGATGTCAAGACAGCATTCCTGCACAGGGAGAACAGATCTATATGAAGCAACCAGAGGGCTACGAAGTTAAAGGGGTAGAGAAAAATGTTTGTAGGTTAATGAGGTCATTGTACGGCCTGAAACAGTCGGCTAGGCAGTGGTATAAAATTTTTTATTCTTTCATGTTGAATCAGAAATTTACTCAGAGTGAATACAATCACTGTGTCTATTAGAAGATGCTGAGTGATGACAGATTCATCATCTTAGTATTATATGTTGATCGCCTGTCACTATATGTCTGAAATCAACGTACTGAAGACTCAGTTATCAGGGACATTCGAGACGAAAGATATGGGGGCTGCAAAAAGAGTTCTTGTCATAGATATTCATAGAGACAAGAAGATGAACAAACTTTGGTTGTCACAAAAAGAATACCTTGAAAATATGTTAATCAAGTATGGGATAGACCAGGCAAAGCCGGTGAGTGTTCCCCAGGTGGCTCACTTTAAATTGTCCTCAGAACAATGTCATAAATCAAATGAGGAAAAAGTAAGTTATGTCTCATGTGCCTTATTTGAATGCGGTTGACAGTTTAATGTATGTCATGGTCTGTACGAGATCAGATATTTTACAGGCAGTCGGTGTTGTGAGTAGATAAATGTCAAACCCCGACAAGCAACATTGGGAAGCAGTGAAATGACTAATTCAATACATTCGAAGTACAAAAGATTACGTTATAACTTTTGAGAAGACAGGAGTTGTAAGGCCCGTATCCTAAACCGTACCATTCCGTAGGCTTCCGCGGTCCTCACGGTTGAATTTTGGCAACCCTCGACCTGTATCTGACGTTTGCGCGCGATCCTAAGCCGAGTCCTGCATACCGAAGTCTGCTCGACCTGAAACTTGTACCCTAGTGACCGCACCATCACTGCGATTCCAACGCCGTGACTCGCGCACCGATCCGATACCTGGGCCGGGAGATGTGGGCCAGCGTTCATTCCGAAGAAATGTCGTGCGTTGCGAATTTTGAGAGAATCTCTACAACATATCTCATCAATCAATCAAGTCAAGTACACACCATACCTCAAGTACAAGCAACTAATCCCTTTCCCTTTTCCAAAGTCAACTCTCTCTCTTCACCCATCCCTCTTTCACCCAAATTTCAACCAAGCCCATACCCTAACCATCCTTTCCTTACAACACCCATCCCATATCATCCCATCACTTCTCTCTCTCTCTCTCTCTCTCTCTCTCTCATTTCTCAAACCTCCCAAGCAACACCCAACGTCCAAGCTCACTCTCCCAAATCCAAGTGTGGCCCACTTTCCCACTCTCATCTCCCATCTCAACCATTCATTCATCATCTACCTCCATCAAAATTGAAAGCAAGGAGCATAGGAGTTTAAGGAGCTAAAGAAGAAGTCCGATAGGTGGGTGATCTACCGTTGATTTTCTATTAAAGGGCTTACTTGTGGCGGGACCCACTTTGATGTATGTGTTGTAATCTGGAGAGGCCTATAGTGGCGGGGCCTCTCCATCTCGTCTCTCTCTCTCTCTCTCTCTCTCTCTCTCTCTCTCTCTCTCTTCTTCTTCTTTTTTTTCTTGTGGTGATGATGAAGCCATGTGACCCATCCAAATGGACCCCACCATGAAGTATGTATCATATCCGTGCCATCCATGCATTGGGCCCACCTTGCTGGACTGTCCAGCGGACGAGATTGCTGACCATCCGTCTGGACAGGCCCAGATGAAGAGAGCACATATATCATCTTTATACATGATGAGGTGGGCCACACGTGTGGACCCACCATGATATATGCGTCAGATCTGCACCGTCCAGAACATCCAGGGGTCTGGACAATGGGCTCTTTATAGTTTATATTATATTATATTATATTATATTATATAATGGGGCCCCCTCCTGTTTGTATTTTTAGCCCATGTGATGGGGCCCACCTGTTTTATATTTGAAGCCCATATGATGAGGTCCAACTTGATGTGCCAAGGCCCGCTACGATTCATTTGAGGTCCTTTGTTACAACCCATGTAATGAGCCCATTGTGATGTATAAGAGGCCCATGAGATGCAGTCCATTGCGATGTGAAAGGCCCATGTGATGCGTCCCACTTGATGTATATGTGGCCCTTATGTAAGGGCATAGGCCCACCATACGTTTGGCTCTATGAGGGCCACTCCTTGGAAGCAATGTTGGTCAAATGGCCACATTATTGGGTAATGATGGTTTAATGTCACATTGTGACCTTCCCTTAGGCCTTGTTCGGTCAATTCCGATTGTTGATTCCAATTATCGAGGCCGATTCTGATTGTCGAGGCCAATTCCGATTATCGATACTGATTCCGATTGTTGAGGCCAATTTCGATTGCCGAGGCCGATTCTGATTCTGATTATCGAGACCGATTCCGATTGTCAATGCCGATTATCGAGGCCAATTCCGATTGTTGAGGTTGATTGTTGAGGCCGATTTCGATTCTGATTATTGAGGCCGATTTCGATTGTTGATACTGATTCCGATTGTCGAGGCCGATTCCGATTGTCGAGGCCGATTGTTGAGGCCGATTCCGATTCCGATTGTCGAGGCCGATTGTTGAGGCTGATTTCGATTCCGATTGTCGATACCGATTCTGATTGTCAAGGCCCAATGTGATGTATATACGGAGTGTATTTGAGGCCCGTTGTGATGTGTATTAAGCTCTTGAGTGAGGCCTATGGTGTTTTATATTTTAGCCCTTGTGTGAAGCCATAGGTCCACTATATGTTAGGCTCTATGTGGGTCATTCCTTGGGGGCAATGTTGGTTAAATGTCCACATTGTCGAGGTCGATTGTCGATGCGGTATTGATACCGATTATGGTATGTGACAGCATAGTATCATGATACACGCCCATACGCATCATCTGCATGTTTGTTATGAGATGTGGTTACCATTGCATATGTCATTGGATATGCATTTAAGAGACTCCCAGATAGGCGGAGGTTATCTCACATGAGCGCACGGTATGCTCAAGATTGATGTATGACTGGATTGTATGACTCGTGCACCTTGCATTGTATGTTGTGATTACTGTACGTTGTAGTGACATCAGGGTCGTAGTCTCCACAAGCATATCGTGGATGGACAGATGGGACACCGGAAATATGTCATTAGCATCGGGCTGCCATAGATGGCCCTGGGTGAAAATTCATAAACCCTCTTGGTACCAGATGATGCCCCAACGTCGAGACCGAATGGATATCTATGAGCGCATGAGGGTTGTATACCAGTAGGCCGCGTCTCTCACTGTGTCACACCCCAAAATTCAGGTACCCGAATAGGGTGTCCAGGACCCGAATTTCAGACCCGTGACCTATATAAAAAAAATAAAAATAAAAATACAAATAAAGTATGGAAATTTCATGTGCATTTCATTTTCTCCCACGATAGCCAAAAAAACTAAAAAATCCAAACATATATTAAGATAACTAATTACATACTCTTTTATTACATCGATGCATAATTATTTAACTTAACTTGAAGTGAGAAAATCAAGCTAACATTACTACATTTAGAGTTCTAAAATAAAATAAAATCTATCCTATATAGAATGACATGCCACGTGCATCAAATCATATTCCATGCTCCACTACTAATAGAAGTACCCTGCATCTTCAAAATATTCATAACCTGAAACAGTTAACACATAATGAGTTGACAACTCAATAGGATCACATCAATCCCAAGTTGAAAATCTCACAAATATTATCAAATTAAATCTCGACATATTAATCAAAATGAGAAGAACATTGACTATAAAATCATAGTAAATAATAAGACATTCATGAACATGAAATAAATAAATTATTTAACATAACTTTTCTAAAGATGTTAAGATTTGGAGTGGGCAAAACACTCATGTGTGTTGATCCTTTTAGGGGATGACCCACGGCAGAGCACCGGTGTTGATCCTTTTAGGATATGACCCTCAGCAGAGCACCGGTATAACCCTTTTAGGGACAAAAGCCCAAGGCAGTGCACCCGTGCGTACTGATCCTTTTAGGGAATCACCCAGGGCAGAGCACCCGTGCTGATCCTTTTGGGAATGACCCTGGGCAGAACACCCGTGTCGTGCTGATCATTTCGGGAATGACCCTGGGCAGAGCACCCGTGAGAATCATTGTACAAAAAAAATAAATATTCACATACGATGCATCTAACTTACAAGAAATATTGTAACAATTAATATCAAGTGTCTATAACAGATAATACGGTGATCCTTTTAAGTCATAGCACCCGTAAAAATTAAAAATAATAGTTCACATAGTAAATTCATTATCACTAACAAATAATATCAAATACAAATAATAATAATAATAATAATATAATAATAATAATAATAATATAATAATAATTAATAATAATAATAATAATAATAATAATAATAATTGCATTTGTACAGTAGTCAAATAAAGAATTTTTTTTTCAATAGAGAATTATTTATGAATATTTCAATGTCTAGATTATCTAAAACAATAGATATAAATTTTTCAATGGAGGAATGATCACCTACATGTTGTGGAAAATTTGTGTGATGGAAGGAAAATAATCTGAAGAGATGTTGATTTCTACGTGCACTAACTTGGATTAATTAACTCTGAACTTGATGATGAACCCTCACGTATACTCTCCCTTTTCTTGATCTCTCTTTTCTTCTCAAAATCTTTCTTCGTGATTTTCTTTTCTATGGTTTTCTATAGGTAGCATGAGAAATGGGGTAAAAAAAATAATGTGAGGTGAGTTAGTGGGTTGGGAGTTTAATGGACGGTTTAGATTGAGGAATGGGTCCCACCATGATAATGGAAATCATGGTGAATGGGTTCGTGGTGCAACTAAGCCGCAAAGAACAAGGAAGGAGAGAGAAACGTGGAGGAGAGGGGGTTGCTTGTGGGTGACGTGCGTCAGCACATCACTTGTTCCTCTTTTTTTTTTTTTTTTTTTTTTTTTTTTTTTTTTTTTTTTTTTTTTAGAAATGAGCCCCACAGGAATAACATGATGAATCCACACCATTCATCAGTCTTTCCCTTCAAGGTTAAGGCCTGAGCCCAAAAATGAGGGCCATCCACAGCTCAGGTGGGCCACACCAAAGGCAACGGTGGAACCCACCGTTTTTCAAAATAACGGAGTATTACATTCTACCCACCTTAACAAAATTTCGTCCTCGAAATTATATACCTAAAAGAGGTTAGGATACTTTTCTCGAATTTCTTGATCTCGCTCCCACGATGCTTCTTCCTCGCTGTGATGACTCCACTGTACCTTCACAAGAGGTATAACCTTCGTCCGAAGTACTTGCTCCTTACGATCGAGAATGCGCACAGGTTGCTCTTCATATGTGACATTTTCTTGAATCTCTAGTGGCTCCCATTCGATGACATGAGAATCGTCTGGCTTGTACTTTCGAAGCATGGAGACGTGAAATACATTGTAGATATTGGATAACTGAGGCAGTAGGGCCAGCTTGTATGCTACAACTCCTATTCTTTATAGGATCTCGAAGGGTCCGATAAAACGTGGCGCGAGTTTCCATTTCTTTCCAAAATGCATAACTCCTTTCATTGGAGAAATTTTCATGAACACATGATCTCCCACACAAAACTCTAAGTCTCTGCGTCGATTATCTGCATAGCTCTTTTGGTGACTCTGAGCGGCGCGCATAAGTTCCCGAATGATGTCAATCTTCTTGGAGGTCTCTTGAATAAGTTCTGGTCCCAACAATGTCCTTTCTTCTATTTCGGTCCAACAGCTTGGTGATCTGCAGGGTCTCCCGTATAAAGCTTCAAATGGCGCCATACCAATGCTGGCTTGGTAGCTATTATTATATGCAAATTCCACCAGCGGCAGATGATCGTCCCAATTGCCCTTGAAGTCGAGAATGCAGCTACGTAACATATCTTCTAAAATCTGGTTCGTCCTTTCTGTTTGTCCATCAGTCTGCGGGTGAAATGCTGTGCTGCAGTCGAGAGTAGTTCCCAAAGCTTCCTGTAGACTTGCCCAAAACCGCGATTTAAACCTGAGATCTCTGTCGGAGACGATGGATACTGGAGTACCATGAAGTCGGACGATTTCCTTAATATAAATTTTGCTCAACTCCACTGTAGATGTAGAAATCTTATCGGGATGAAGTGTGCGGATTTGGTTAACCTATCCACGATCACCCATACAGTGTCATGGTGTCGACCTGTCTTCGGAAATCCAACTACGAAATCCATGGATATATGCTCCCATTTCCACTTGGGGACCGGTAACGGCTGTAAGAGTCCTGGTGGTCTTCGATGGTCTGCCTTCACTTGTTGACATGTCGCACATTTAGATACGTACTCGGCGATTTCCCGCTTCATGTTGTTCCACCAGTATTGGCGCTTAACATCGTGATACATTTTAGTCTCCCTGGATGGATAGTGAATCTTGATCTATGAGCCTCGTCCAAAATCTCTTGCTTCAAATCAGGTTCGTTTGGAACACATACCCTCCACGGAACCTAATCCCTTCATCAGTGTCAATTCGCCATTCTGCATTCTCCTTCCCCATTCCTTCTGCTTTTTCTTGTAGCCAAACGTCTTTCTTCTGAGCTTCTAGAATACGCCGAATCTAAGAGAAAAGTTTATCATGATCTAATCTCAATTCTAAAGGTTAATAAGTTAAACTTAGCTATTAAACATTAAGAAAATAAATTAAATAAATAAAATTACACACCAGGGCAGGCTGTGCTACTAGGTTACTTAGATGCGCCTGAGGTTCTTCAAGCTGAAGTTGCAGATCGAAATCCTTGATAACATTTAGCATCTCCCACTCTTTGATCATTAGGTTGGCCACAAATCTTCGTGTCTTTCTGCTTAAGGCATCGGCCACAACATTTGCTTTTCTTGGGTGATATGAAATATCAAAATGGTAGTCCAAAAATTTCATCCATCTTCTCTGACGCATATTCAATTCATTCTGATTAAAGAGATACTTTAAACTCTTATGGTCTGAATATAAGTCGAATTGTTCCCCATATAGGTAGTGCTCCAAATTTTCAAAGCGAAAACCACTGCTGCTAACTCCAGATCATGCGTCGGGTAATTTCGCTCGTGAGTCTTTAACTGTCGTGATGCGAATGCGATAGCTTTGCCTCCTTGCATAAGAACACATCCTAATCCCTGATATGACGCATCAGTATAAACGACGAATCTTTCTCCTTCGGTCGGTAAAGCCAGAACTGGGGCTGATGTCAACCGCTTCTTTAGTTCGATAAATGCCTGCTCACAATCTTGATCCCACTTAAAGTTCGTATTCTTCTTAGTTAAATTAGTTAGGGGTCTTGATATATTAGAGAATCCTTCTATAAATCTTCGATAGTAACCAGCAAGGCCGAGAGAAAACTTCGCACTTCAGACACATTCGAGGGCTGCTCCCATTCTAATATTGCTTCAATTTTAGCTGGGTCCACAGATATCCCTTTCTCTGACACCACATGCCCCAAGAATTTTACTTCATGCTTCCAGAAGTCACATTTTGATAACTTGGCATACAATTGATTTCTTTAACGTTTGCAGAGTGGTCCTGAGATGTTCCTCATGCTCCTCATGAGTCTTGGAGTATATAAGAATATCATCGATGAATACAATAACGAATCGATCTAAATAAGGTTTGAATACCCGATTCATAAGATCCATAAATACCGCTGGAGCATTTGTCAATCCAAATGGCATTACCAAGAACTCATAGTGCCCGTAACGAGTCCTAAAAGCCGTCTTGTGCACATCTTCATCCTTTATTCTCAACTGATGGTAACCTGACCTCAAATCTATTTTAGAAAAGAACCTCGCTCCCTTAAGCTGATCAAATAAATCCTCAATCCTAGGAAGAGGATATTTGTTCTTGATTGTTACTTTATTCAACTGACGATAATCGATACATAATCTCATAGTTCCATCCTTCTTCCTTACAAATAAGACCGGTGCTCCCCATGGCGACGTGCTGGGTCTAATGAAACCCTGATCTAGCAACTGTTGGATCTGATCCTTTAATTCTTTTAATTCTACCAGAGCCATGCGATAAGGTGCTCTAGAGATAGGTGCAGTTCCGGGCATTAGATCGATACCGAAGTCCACATCTCTCTTTGGAGGTAACCTTGGAATATCCTGAAAAACTTCTGGAAACTCCCTTACCACAGGTATTTGTTCAATCCCTTCTTCTGATTGCTCGATTCCCACAATAGCCGACAAACCAATCGGCGCTTTCCTTCTTCGTGTCCCATAAAATTTCAGTGGAGATCGTCCTTCTATGTTCAACGTAATCGTCTTCCTGAAACAATCTATCTTGGCACGATACTGGGACAACCAATCCATTCCTAAGATGACATCGTATTCCTTCATAGGCATAATAATGAGATTTGCTGGCAGTATTTCATTTTCAATTATGATAGGGCATTCTTCACATATTTGCTCTAAATTCATGGACTTACCGAGAGGGGTTGCTACGATAATTTTCTTATCTAATCGTACGGGTGATATACCAAGTGAGCATACGAAGAAATAAGATATAAATGAATGTGTAGCTCCTGAATCGAATAATGCTCTGGCAAGAGAGGTGTAAGCCAAGATAGTACCTTCCACCACATCATTAGTAGCTTCAACACCATGTTGAGGAGTGATATCTGCAGGTTGTTCTGGGTTCCCATAAGCAGAAGTAGTAGTCTCATACATTTGTGCAGCATCATCTTGAGGTGGCATTGGATCTTCATAGCTTCGATTTGGATCCTCATACTCTTGAAGTTGGGCTGGATCATTTGTGAATGAAGATAGAGCGTAAACACGTCCTTGAGCTTGAGGTCGGGGCGCCTGACTTTCTGGCCTCAGTTGCTAGTATTGGGGAGGCTTGACCTGTTGTTGCCATTGTTGAGGTGGTCTCGGAAAAGCTTGAGGGGGTCCAGGCGGCTGGAATCGTGGATGTAGCTGTGCAGGCCTCTGAGGATAAGGTTGTGCTGGTCTCTGGTGCTGGTCATGAGGAGAAGAGGGCGGGAGTGGATATAATGTAGAGGAATGAAGAGGCGCTGAACACTGAGGAGGTGGCGGCGGAGGTCGTTGATATGATGTAAACGGTGCATAATGAAGAGGCGGCCTTAAAACGATCGTGGCGGTCCTTATTCCCTGTATTGGTGACGAGGTGGTAGAAGACAATGGCGGGCAGGATGGCCCACCTTTCCGCAGTATGGCAAGTCCCAGTGAATTGCGTTGAAAATTGCATAGTGGCATGACTGGGTATTAATGTTGGCATCATCTTCTGCCGCTTAGTCGCTTCATGTTGTGTGAGAGATGAATGGGGCGTGGTCCCGGCTCCACTCCTCATGTCCTTCCTCGACTCGCGGTTCTTCCAATGCTCATCAAAGTCCTTTTCTATTGCGCTGGCGCGTTCCAGTGCTTCTGCATACGTTTTAATGAGAAATGGCGCCAGTCGAGTATGGATAGAAGGTTTCAGTCCCTCAACAAACTTCTGCTCTTTACGAAGCTCATCCGGTATGAGAAATATCACAAATCGTGCCAACTCTGTAAACTTTGCATCATATTGACGCACCGTCATATCTCCTTGTTATAATTCATGAATTCTGTAACATTTTGAGCACGCACATAAGGTGGAAAGTATTTATTTTCAAACTTTGTGCAAAATTGGTCCCATGTCCACCTTTCTATGCTCGGGTTCTCCTTAGTCGTAGATTCCCACCAATGATCGGCTTCTCCTTCCAACATATATATTGCTAATTCAGCCTTTTGTTGCTCGTTACATCTCATAGCTGTGAAAATTTTCTCCATCTGTCTTTTCCAACCCTCAGCTTCACTTGGGTCAGGCCCACCTTTAAACGTAGGCGGTCTCTGCCTCTTAAACTTTTCCAATAAGGACCCCGTCCCTTCAGCGGCTACATGCGTCGCTTGAGTCTGCTCCTGAGATTGACTTATAAGCACTTGTATTCCCATAAATGAGGCAAATCCTTCCATCGCCTGGAGGATCTTGTCAATAATTGTTCCTTGCCTAGCTGCATCGGTACTTGAGTCTCCGATGCGGCCCCGAGGTTCATACTTTCATCCGTCATAGCCTAGGATAAATAAAGGGATTATGAATTTTACTGAATAATTTTAAGATTATAAGAAATTAGACGGTTCAATGTAGGCATACATGAAGATCTAAGAGAAGTTGAACTAAAATGTAGTTTAGAACTATGTGCAGAAATTTTGGTCATAAGGGTGCTATTCTATTTGATATTTTTGATATTTTTAGACATTATTTTAACTTGAAAATTTTTATATAGATACATCTATAAGTCTACTATATCCCTGTAAAGTTTCATAATATTTCGACGCCTGTAAAATTTTTAAGAATTCAGAGAGTACACGCTGTCCAGATTTGGACGATTTCTGGACAGATTTTTTTAACATCAATACACACCTGAAATATCAGTATATTTTAATTTTACATATATTTTTTATAAAATTATACTTATCAAGCTTCAATTGAGTTTTTGAATCAACTCAATCGGAGTTTTATTTAAATAGTTATGATTTTTCAAAGTCAGACATTTTATATGGATTATTGCTATCCAACTCAATAAATAGTTAGAAAAATTCTCAAAAATTTTCTAACGTCCAGATTTGATTTTGTATGTTAATATACAGCCTAAATAGGATCTAAGTATTATATTACAATAGATTAAAAATGTCCTACGTATGTATTCTAAATTTCTCATCTCCTAGTTAAGGCTATTTATGAAGACTTAGAGCTAAATTCTATTTTAGGTCCAATGTTTAAGATCAAACCTGGCTCTGATACCAACTTTGTCACGCCCCAAAATTCGGGTACCCGAATAGGGTGTCCAGGACCCGAATTTCAGACCCGTGACCTATATAAAAAAAATAAAAATAAAAATACAAATAAAGTATGAAAATTTCATGTGCATTTCATTTTCTCCCACCATAGCCAAAAAAACTAAAAAATCCAAACATATATTAAGATAACTAATTACATACTCTTTTATTACATCGATGCATAATTATTTAACTTAACTTGAAGTGAGAAAATCAAGCTAACATTACTACATTTAGAGTTCTAAAATAAAATAAAATCTATCCTATGTAGAATGACATGCCACGTGCATCAAATCACATTCCATGCTCCACTACTAATAGAAGTACCCTGCATCTTCAAAATATTCATAACCTGAAACGGTTAACACATAATGAGTTGACAACTCAATAGGATCACATCAATCCCAATGAAAATCTCACAAATATTACAAATTAAATCTCGACATATTAATCAAAATGAGAAGAACATTGAATATAAAATCATAGTAAATAATAAGACATTCATGAACATGAAATAAATAAATTATTTAACATAACTTTTCTAAAGATGTTAAGATTTGGAGTGGGCAAAACACTCATGTGTGTTGATCCTTTTAGGGGATGACCCACGGCAGAGCACCGGTGTTGATCCTTTTAGGGTATGACCCTCGGCAGAGCACCGGTATAACCCTTTTAGGGACAAAAGCCCAAGGCAGTGCACCGTGCGTACTGATCCTTTTAGGGAATCACCTAGGGCAGAGCACCCGTGCTGATCCTTTTGGGAATGACCCTGGGCAGAGCACCCGTGTCGTGCTGATCATTTCGGGAATGACCCTGGGCAGAGCACCCGTGAGAATCATTGTACAAAAAAATAAATATTTACATACGATGCATCTAACTTACAAGGAAACATTGTAACAATTAATATCAAAGTGTCTATAATAGATAATACGGTGATCCTTTTAAGTCATAGCACCCGTAAAAATTAAAAATAATAGTTCACATAGTAAATATTCATTATCACTAACAAATAATATCAAATACAAATAATAATAATAATAATAATAATAATAATAATAATAATAATAATAATAATAATAATAATAATAATAATAATAATAATAATTGCATTTGTACAGTAGTCAAATAAAGAAATTTTTTTTTTCAATAGAGTATTATTTATGAATATTTCAATGTCTAGATTATCTAAAGCAATAGATATGAATTTTTCAATGGGGGAATGATCACCTACATGTTGTGGAAAATTTGTGTGATGGAAGGAAAATAATCTGAAGAGATGTTGATTTCTACGTGCACTAACTTGGATTAATTAACTCTGAACTTGATGATGAACCCTCACGTATACTCTCCCTTTTCTTGATCTCTCTTTTCTTCTCAAAATCTTTCTTTCGTGATTTTTTTTCTATGGTTTTCTATAGGTAGCATGAGAAATGGGGGTAAAAAAAATAATGTGAGGTGAGTTAGTGGGTTGGGAGTTTAATGGACGGTTTAGATTGAGGAATGGGTCCCACCATGATAATGGAAATCATGGTGAATGGGTTCGTGTGCGCAACTAAGCCGCAAAGAACAAGGAAGGAGAGAGAAACGTAGAGGAGAGGGGGTTGCTGTGGGTGACGTGCGTCAGCACGTCACTTGCTTCCTCTTTTTTTTTTTTTTTTTTTTTTTTTATAGAAATGGGCCCCACAGGAATAACATGATGAATCCACACCATTCATCAGTCTTGCCCTTCAAGGTTAAGGCCTGAGCCCAAAAATGAGGGTCATCCACAGCTCAGGTGGGCCACACCAAAGGCAATGGTGGAACCCACCGTTTTTCAAAATAACGGAGTATTACACACTGTGTCGTGGTCGATTGGGAGGGAGTGTGACCTTACCCGCCTGAGGGAGTAGGCATAGCTAGGCTTGAGTCTAACCAATCCTAAATGGGTCCGCTATCGACGACCGGGCCGATATTGGTAGGCAGGTAGTTGAGGTATCTCCATTTACCCAGTTGTATTATGCGCTTGAGGGGCGGCAAGCTGGCGTAGAGTATTATACTAGACTCCGGTGATGATCCCAGAGATGTACAGTACTGATTTGTGGAGCACGAGTTGCATACTTTTTCATTCATTCATTCACTATCAATCGGGCTGGTGGTGCACAACTATTTATTACGTATACCTTCACAATGGCCAGGATTTCGGTTGGGGCACGCAACTAACCTGAGATCAGGAGTTTACCACATTGAGTATGACTATCCAAATTTATGTATGGGACTGGTTTGGATAGAAGTCCTTTGTGGTGGACCCCGTAGCCTGCGATACTACGTACTATCATCCCAACTTCACACTCTAGCTTGATTATTTCATTCGCATCGTATATTGCATTGCACCCTCAGCACATAGTATTTGGCTTACTATCTCCGCATTGCATAGCTGATTTACATTGCTTCATCAATATATGATATTGATTTATTATATTTTTATATCGCATAGCCTGGATAAGGCTGATAGTATTTATGAGCCTACCAGCATATTTTCGCATTATTCTAATATTGTATCATTTATGGGCTTGTCAGCATTTTCGCTTACTCTGATTAATTTGATATTGCTTACTTGACACTTACCTTGTGCACACACTTTCACCACCACTAAGCTTTCTATAAGCTTATGCACGATAGATGCATGCAGGTGGCGTTAGGTTGCAGTAGCGTTGAGCTTGAAGCATGCAGCGGACCTCTGGAGCTTTGATTTTTGATATACGTATTTCCCTTTCAACATTGTATTCAAATAATTATATTAGTGCATATGTGATGATGATGTTGCCTTTGTAATTTAGGTAAACTTGTGGTTATGCTTCTTTCGAGATAAATGTACGTTGGAAAATCCTCCTCGTAGGATCCCAGGATCGGAATCTGGCGTATGGGCGCTGGGAGCCGAGAATGGGGTACTACGGAGGTTGTTGGCACTGGCTTTGGTGATCGGGAATTTTGTTAGACGCGTTCCCGAGTTTGGGGCGTGACAGGGGCAAAGTTGGTAGGGTATGTGGATTCAGACTACGCAGGCAGTGTGGATTTCAGAAAGTCTACTTCAAGATACTCGTTTGTACTAACAGGTGGAGCAATTATTTGGATGTCGAAACTTCAATCTGTCGTGGCTCTTTCCACGACCGAAGCAGAATATATGGCAGTGATAGAAGCATTTAAAGAAGGTGTTTGGTTAAGAGGCATGATAAATCAGTTAGGACTTGAGCAGGAGGCCGTGCCGGTTAACTGTGATAGCGAGAGCGCTATCAATTTGGCTAAAATTTTTGTTTATCGCTCTCGTTCTAAATACATTGATGTTCGTCACCATTTTATCAGAAAGGTGCTTGAGGAATGGGGCGAAACACTGGAGAAGATTTACACCAGCGTGAATCTATAAGACATGCTCACCAAGGTTGTTCCTACAGAGAAGTTCAAGTTTTGTGCAACTTCTCTGGACTTCGCGATGGCGTAAAAGAATGACGGAGTGTGCACGAGAAGCGTTGATTGAAGCTATGATGTGATGCAGAGATAAGAGAATAGGGTAAGAAGATACACGTTTGAAAATTGAAGACATAGTAGAGATTGTTGTTAAACAGATGTCTTTAATCTTGGTGGTCCGAGGTGCTCGACCAGTCGAGGGACTGCCTCGACTAGTTGAAGGTCTTTTCGACTGGTCGAAGCCCTCTTTCTACTAGTCAAGGGTTACGCAGACGGTGCGTGGTTTCTGCGTGGATTGTGTAAATATGAAGCAGTTTTTAGGGATGTGCGTAAGTGGGAGTTCTCCATCTATAAATAGGAGTCTTTAAGGCATTCTAAGCTATTCTAAGACTTCCTAAAGGTATTCTAAGGGTTTCTAAACGAGTTCTAGGGTTATCAAAGGGTGTAGCAAGGGAAATATTCAAGCTTGTTTGAATCCGGTAAGTCTTATTACCTTTGTAATTTCTATTTTCATAGTGAAGATATGTCGTTTTGTACCGTGGTTTTTCCCCGAAGGGGCTTTCCATGTTAAATCTTTTTGTTCTCTTGTGATTGCGTGGTGCTCTTGAATTGTTATCTTAGATCCAAATCTGTGTGATTCCATAGCACAAATCCTAACAACATGTTCACTTGCAAAATCAAATGGATGGTGATAGATGTGGAGGCCCTTAATTTGGGGCCCACCTTGATGGTTGTATTCTATATCCATGCCGTCCATCAATATTTTTCATATCATTTCTCAGGTTGGCCATACCATAGGAAACAGTGGTGATTGAATGCACCACTATTTAAAACATTGTAGGGCCCATCCACCGTAATAATTTTTATTTTCCTTCCGACCAACTGAATAAGGTCACATAAACCTGAAAAAAACAAATATCAGCCTGATCGAAGGCTTTCGTGGCCCACGAGAAGCTTTTAATTGTCAAACAAGGTGGGCCCCACGGTAAGAGCCTCACCGTCATGGGTTAGGCCGGGCCGCACATCATCCGATCCCCAAAGTGAGAAGATGATTCCACCGCGTTTGTTATGTTTGATTCATTGAATCCTAAAAGTCCGTGTGGGAAATCGGGATTCACCAAACTTCTATTATTACACGAGCCGTATTCTCATGGTTCAGAGATCGTTGACTGGTCAATGCTGGTCGTCTTACAGGCGACGGCTATGATTGAGCAGAGATTATAAGGATACGCCATCAAAGCATACATGGGTTTTCAGTTCTTATAAGTAGGCCCATGATTCTTTAATCCAGTCCACTGATATGTTGATTCCACGTGCTGTTGGGACGTAAAAAAATAAAATAAAATCACAGATTGGGAGATTACAACCAACAATATCCGCACATTTTTCAGTTTGACGTGGACCGTTGATGTATGTCTTTTCTTACCCGATTATTTTAGGCCATTTAGACTGTGAGACTTGGGCAATCTTTAATCTTCAGTGGTCTGGGACTCCATACTAGGTATGCACGACGCGAGTATGGTGTGGGTAGCGCCTGGTCGCGTACCCAATAATTCCTGATGGTTGAGAGAGAATCCTGATATTCAGGCAACTCTGGACCACCGGTTTGGTGCCTATCGAAAATCAGGTATACCCATTTGCGCCACGTGTTAGGTTGCCCCTTCTGCCACTACACAAGGTAATCCATAACGTTCATCTAGAATTTTCCACGGTAGATTTTCTTCATGGAAAAAGAAAATCTAACTCATGTTTATAAAATTGCCAACCGTCCAAGTTCCACACATATGTTGCATCCCCAATATAGGGTCCTGCCTCGTTCTTCGGCCAGGTCATCTTTGTTGATGCAAAAATCTGGTTCTCCCCACTCGGACCTTCGGATACCTGCACAGAAAGAAGACAAAGGAGACCCTGGCTAGAGCAGGGGACCCTCCGATGCCAAAGTCAGGCTAGGAATCTGGGTCTTATGGTATTCAGGAGTTCTGGAAAGAGGTTTTTGCGTACCTTTCATGGTGAATGGTCCAGCCTATTTATAGATGTGAGAAAATACTCCCTATCGTACAAGGATTCTTCTCTTGATGACGAATACGAGATCTTCTCCCAATATCACGGAGATTGGATTTCCTTCCGTTAGCGAGATCTTGAGATCCCCGTAACAAAAGATTCTATCCCGAGATACGCGGGATGACGTCCCGTTCTTACGTCGCCCTCTCTTCCTTCGAATAATCCGAAGTGAATTGGCCGAGGTATACCTTAGATGCTGATAGACCGTATGAACCGACTTAACCGTTTTCTCAGTTTCGTCTCCGAATTTCATCGGCTCATAATCTCCCCTCGGATCAACATATCTCTCGGCGATCCGAGGAATGAAATCCGAGTCTCCGGACTTAGCACATTTTGACCCCAACATAAGCCCCCCTACTCCATGCGTTTCCTATAACGCCAAGGAGTAGCAAGCATTCGAGTCGGTTCATAACTCAGGCCGAGAAAATATATAAGCATTTAATGCATTCCGTGTCGCTTTTGATGGAGACGGTTCATTTCTTGACGTCGCGTGCGCTGACAGCCGCCAAACTGTCCAGTCAACCAATGAGAATAGGACACGTAGCAAAGTCATTAAAGTTGTCGATCGGCGTGCGCCACGTGTCGAACGGGGGAGTCGAGACAGAAGTCGAATCATTTCCTCATTAATAGCCTCTGCCATCTGGCGCCTCTATAAAAAAGGGGGAGGCCCCGCATTTCAAACTTCTACTGCCATTCCCGCTCTCTTTGAAGTTCTTCAGTTCTTCCTCTTTCTCCTTCCTTCTTATCCGTCAGCGACGCCATTTCCGCTTTCTTCTCCGGTGAGTCCTTCCTCCTTCTTTAATTATCGAAAATGGCGGCAAGAGGTTCTCAGAGTCCTCAGGAGGGAATTTCCGGAGACGAAGGCGAAGCGCAACGTTTTTGGAACGTTGCGGAATCGCCTTCTCTACTGACAGAGATAGCTGTCGACGCAAACGCTGCTTTTCTCTCTGAGAGGGTTACTGAAGCTCCGACAGAACGCCCTGCTTCCATTGGTCCCTCTTGTGGTGGGTCGTCCCTGGTAACTCGTCCGGGGAGGCCTAACCTTCCAATGGATTTGGAAGAAGAGGAGGAAGAGGAGGAAGAAGAAACGCTGATTGTCGGGGGAACGTTTGGGTCAGTTCCCGCTGATAAGCCGACTCAAGGGGCCAGTGGATCGGCACCTGTCGAATGCTCGACACAGGCTGAGTCCGAAGGAGACGGATCGGGAGACGATCTAAGTGGTCCAGTTCCCTCGGTTCTGACCGAAGCGGACCTGGACCGAATCCGAATCGGGTACCATATCCCCGAGTCGGTCATTACCTATCTCCCTCGCCCGAATGACTTGCCAGACCACCCTCCCGCTGGGGCGGTCGCAATCTACCAAGTCGCGATGCAATGCGGCTTGCGTCTGCCCCTTCAGCCCATTGTCCGAGGCATTTTATCTCGGATTCGGATAGCCCCAGGACAGATAGTTCCGAACGGGTGGAGGAACTTATTTGGATGTGCAGTGCTGTGGGCCGAATTGGAGCAGCCGCCTCTATCTGTCGACGAATTCCTCCACTTATATCAAGTTCGCGTAAATCCGAACTACCCCGGTTTTTATGTCTTTGCTGCCTGGCGGGGCGGAGGCGGATCCTTCGGGCAGGCTTTATTTACGTCAGTATAATCAATACAGACTCGCCACTTCCCGTTGGGTTTCTTTACGAGTACGACATTCGCGACCCATTCCGGATATTGTATCTCCTCGACAAAGCTAGCTTGGAGGAGCTTGCTGACTTCTTCTTCGATGACGGCATATCGTTCGGGTCCGAGCGGTCGCCGCTTCTGCCGGATCGGTCGATAAGACGGATCGATGTTGAGTCGGTGAGTAATTACAGACGGATCAATTCCGGGCATATCTACATGACTCCAGGCGAATATGTCGGCATACCTACGCAGCAGGGCTATCAATTTTTCTTTCAAGGGGGGTCGTAAGGATGAGCCAATTTGCACTGTCTTGGACTCGTCTGTTTCGAGCAAGGGAATTGAAATAAGATCTTCAATCGGCCGCCCTCGTTCATGTCCTTCACCCCGTGGGTCTAACGATTCAATCGTTGAAACGTTGACCGACTTTCCGTCGGCAGACCCTTTTACAGCTACCATGTAACATCGTCTCGCATCTTGCTGGTCCCCTTTCACAATTCCTACTCCCGAGTCAGTCGGGAATTTCAGTGAAAGATGATATGTGGATACTACGGCCTGCAGAAGACTTAAAGAAGGTCGGCCGAGTATGGCGTTGTATACCGAAGGCTGATCGACGACCAAAAAATCAATCATCATCGTCTTCTGATTCGGGGCACTACCAGCGGTGAGCGGTAATGAGACAATCCCCTCGGGCAGCACTTGTCCCCCGGAAAAACCGATTAATGGGGTTCGAACGGGACGTAGCGTGGATCGTTCCACTCCCATTTTATCGAACGCCTGAGTAAATAGTACGTCTGCAGATGACCCCGTATCAACGAGTATTCGGAATACTCTCCTGTTGGCGATAGTCAAGGTGACAATTAGCGCGTCGTCGTGAGGGTGATGGATCCCTCGGGCATCTTCCTCTGTGAACGTGACGCAATATTTCGTCCTTCTCTTTTCTTTCGCAGGTCGGTCTATAATCAAGAGCTCGGACTCGGGCTGATTAAGCTTCCTCGCATGATTCCTCCGAGCGTTGTTTGAATCGCCCCCGCCTCGCGGACCGCCGATAATCGTCCGAATTTCTTCCATGGGTTGTCTTTCGGTCTGTCGTCCCTCGGCTGTCCCGGTTTTGTCCACATGTTCTTTGAGTCGGCCCTCTTTTATGAGTCGCTCGATCTCTTCCTTTAAATGACGGCAGTCACTAGTGTTATGCCCGTGATCACGATGATAATGGCAGTATTTGTCCTTGTCCCGCCGATTAGGATTACTTCTGAGCTTATTGGGCCAGTTGACGAAATCTTCTCTTTTGATTTCCATCAATACCTGTTCCTGAGTTTTATTCAGGGGGGTATATGTGGAAAATCTCCGATCTGGTCGTTTGCTCAATCGTCGTTCGTCACGCATTTGGTCATCTTTGCGCTTTTTCCCTTCAGTCGAGTCGGCTTTTTTGGCTGGCTCTTTGACCAAAGATTTGGTTTCACGCATGATCCGTGCTTCCTCGGCATTTGCATACTTATCCGACCGTGTCATAAATTCTGCCAATGTGTCGGGCGGGTTTTTGTCCAGAGACGCCAGAAACGGCTTGTCTCTAACTCCTTGCATGAGAGCGTTGAGTGCCATTTCTTCTGAGTGTTTTCGAACCTGAAGAGATTCGAGATTGAAACGCTTGATGTAATCTTTCAATAGCTCTCCCTGCCTCTGGACTACATTATTCAAATGAGCAGGGGGCTTTAATTTCTTTTTTCCACCGATGAAATTGGTGAGAAAGGCGTCACTCAATTCGGTGAATGAGCTGATGGACCTCGGTCTCAGCTGTTTAAACCACAGCCGAGCTACGTCGGTCAGCGTAAGGGAAAAGGCTCGACACATTACCGCGTCCGAAGCGTCGTGGAGCTCCATATAGGTTTTGAAACATTCGATATGCTCTGTCGGGTCGGTTTTGCCGGCGAAAGGAGTGATTTGAGGTAATCGAAACCTTTCAGGCAACCGAGCTTGCATAATCTCGTCAACGAAAGGGGACGCTCTTGCCTCGGATCTAGCCGGGTACGTGCTTCGCCCTTGCCTCATATCTGCCATTTCTTTCGCCATTTCTTCTCGCACTTCTCTTTTAAAGTCTTGAATGTCGGCCTTCCACGGTTCGCCGCTTTCGGCCGTTCCCTCGGCTGGGGGCCGACTACGCCTCCTTCGATCTATCTCATGGCGAAGATCTGTGGGAGGTAGGACGGCATTGGCCGATTGAGCCGGATGGGGCTCGGAGACCAATTGAGGTTGGCTAGGTTGATGGAGCGATCGTGGTGCAGAGGGTTGGGGATCAACCGCATGATCTGCCGATGCTGGGGCATGCGCTGTTTCCCCTTGGAAGGGCTGCTGCACTTGTTGCTGGTATAGCCGCTCGAGCATTTGCTTCATCACGTTCATGTCGGACCGAATTTCCTGGACTTCCTGGTCCAATCGCCCATCGCTCCGAGCCCGTTGATTATTGTTTGCTGCGGCCGTGGCTCGGTGGCGATTATTAGGCGGATTTTGAGCAGCCTGCGGTGGCGGGTGGGCCGCCGGCCCTGTAACGGCCACCTCGTTTAAATCTTCTTCCTGAATTGTTCTTCTCGTCATCACCATTATGATTGGAATAATGGGGGATGGCTTTTCGTACGGTTCCCTCAGACGGCGCCAAACTGTTGATGCAAAAATCTGGTTCTCCCCACTCGGACCTTCGGATACCTGCACAGAAAGAAGACAAAGGAGACCCTGGCTAGAGCAGGGGACCCTCCGATGCCAAAGTCAGGCTAGGAATTTGGGTCTTATGGTATTCAAGAGTTCTGGAAAGAGGTTTTTGCGTACCTTTCATGGTGAATGGTCCAGCCTATTTATAGATGTGAGAAAATACTCCCTATCGTACAAGGATTCTTCTCTTGATGACGAATACGAGATCTTCTCCCAATATCACGGAGATTGGATTTCCTTCCGTTAGCGAGATCTTGAGATCCCCGTAACAAAAGATTCTATCCCGAGATACGCGGGATGACGTCCCGTTCTTACGTCGCCCTCTCTTCCTTCGAATAATCCGAAGTGAATTGGCCGAGGTATACCTTAGATGCTGATAGACCGTATGAACCGACTTAACCGTTTTCTCAGTTTCGTCTCCGAATTTCATCGGCTCATAATCTCCCCTCGGATCAACATATCTCTCGGCGATCCGAGGAATGAAATCCGAGTCTCCGGACTTAGCACATTTTGACCCCAACAATCTTCATGATGGAGGCCACCCGTTGAATGGCCCAAATGTCCTAACCATGTCCAGCTGGCCTCGTATAGAGGTGCGTGTGGGCTTTAGCAAAACTTCCTATCCATCAGGATCTGATGCAGAGAAGTTATCCCACAGTATCGGCTTATATGGCCCCGCTGTGATGCAGACACGAAATCCATTCTGACCATCAAGTCCATATCTCTCTCTCTCTCTCTCTCTCTCTCTCTCTCTCTCTCTCTCTCTCTATCTCTCTCTCTCTCGGTAATTAGTAACTACAGTACCAGGCAGAAGCGGGGGCCACGTGATGTAAGTATCACATCCAACTCGTCCATCAGATGCGACACCTTTAGGGTATCCCGAGGCCTAAAAATCAGCACAATCCAAAACTCAGGTGGACCTCGTCACTGGAAACAAGGTGGGATGGAGCGCCCACACTCTATTTTCACTGGGCCCGCCTGAGTTGCTGAACAACTTGATTTTTGTCGTGACCCTTCATGCAGGGAAGATTGATGATGAAGAGTTCGGACGGTTGAGATTCTGTATACCCAACAGGGTGGCCTCCAGCCCCCCATGCAAATAAGGGCGGGCTCTCAACTCTCAACTTGACCCCTGTGCTGTGGCCCATCTTAGTTTCAGCTTGGGCTGATATTTGGGCCGTAAGGGAAAGGTGAGAAGACACATCTGATGAACAGGCCGAATGTCATGAACACATCACATGTGGGCCCCTTCTACCTGGCCGGTTAGAAGAGTAGGTACCACCGGAGCTCACCTCTTTTATTAGGCCAGGAACCCAAAAACTCAGGCCGGGTCTAAAACTGAGGTGGGGCTTAGGTCCAGCAAACTCAATTTTTCGAACAAGGCCGGGGGCCCGACCTAAAATTTTGGGATCTAAGCCTATTGCCGTGGACGAAGCCCATTGGCAGCCCCACTAAAGCAACAGAGAGTTGGGTTTTATGGCAATCAACATTAGGAGCCTATTACTACTAGAGGATATATTACTTCCGTCCAGATCGTATGGTGATACGTAACAAATCCATACGCTGATTCCAGTCAGATGCGAGAGCTTCAATCCGATCAATCTCGATTGATGTGAAGGTCATTATAACCATAAAAAAAAAAAAAGAAGTGAACGACTCTATCCTAAATGAATGAATAATGAGACCTTGAGATTGACCGAGTTGGCCCTTCTTCCCAAGTCCTATAAGAGCAGATTGATTAGTTCGGCTACTCTTCTCAAATCTAAGACGGATTCCGAATAGTATATCTTCAATTTTTAAGTGACGATGCCAGACGTAGCCGCAGTTGAGGCCAGCCCCAGTAGTAGATGTGAATTTGGACCCGGCAGCTTTTTCATTCCAAACGTTCTATTTGATGGCCACCGATGGACATTGGACAGAGAACAATTATTATTATTATTCCTCTGGGATAAGCTCTCAAGTCCAACTAGATGGACTATAAGTTATGATCCACCCAGTGAATAAGTTCCAACCTTTTATGAGTTAGCCCCATCACAAGGATCACATATTTGGAAAACTCAACTATACTGTTTATTGAGTGGACCACACTTGTATTTTACCATTTATCAATGGCTAAGCATTTTTTTTCTATGCTGTAAACAACCTGATGAGTAGATGGGGTTGATCTTTGCACAAGGTGATCCTTGTTGAGGGGCCAATGTATTTAGAGGCTTGGATGTTCTAATAACAATTAATAATAAAATTAAATAACGCTTAAACTAGAATATGTGCACCTGGACCAGAGAAGGGATTGATGAAATAAAAAATAAGAACCAATCCTTAGCAAATGTGTGGATCCAAGTCACTTTCTTGAAGATAATTTGCGCATGTTTTTGTAATTTAGATGAACAGTTCAAATCGACTGCTATGAATGCCTTTGTGATACAACCACCGAAAGGTAGCCGACTCCATCGTCAAGTGGCCAATGCTCATAATATCAGAAAATAATAAAGGAAAAGGCTCGTTAATAGAGGATTTTTTCTTCGTTAAAAACAAATTAGGTTTTCTCTTTAATAAGATGTATGTGGCCTAAAAAAGAAAGTTGGGCTAGGTTTTCAATGACCTTTGTTGGTTGAGGTACGTGGCCTAAAAATCACATGGATCACACAATCGTAACTGTCTACTACTGGCCGTTGAATCTGGAACGCTGACCATTTCCTTTCCAACCGTCCGTTTGATGGCCAGCAATCATCTTTCCATCATGACCGTCTAGTATTGGCCATTGAATCTGGGCCACTGGAGATTTCCTTTTCAACCATTTAGCTGTCTAGATTCAATGGTCAATGATAGACGGTTAAGATGAATAGATAATCGATGACCATTTCCTTTTCAACCATCTAAAACCGGACGTGTAATTTTTAGACCATTTTAATACTTTAACTGTCCATATACCAAATGGATAGGATCGTTTCTGCAAACCCATACATTCCACGTAGCCTGTTTTTGGTGGGACCTACCTCTTGGCTTCAATCATCCACGTGACCCAACTAACCAACTCCACCAGATCACTTTGTATGGTATGCTCTGGGATTCATGGTTAAGTAATCCAAACCGTTGATACAATGGGACCCTCCATGGATTGCACATGGACAAAAAGCTGCTAGCGTGGAAAATCAAAATCCTTCAATTGGTCTAAACTGTAAAGTATAAAAGTGGGCCGTGTTTCAATGATCCAAGCCATTGACATGACAGGTCTCACATGGATGGCCTATGCGCTGAAATTCCCAAAATTGAAAGATCCTAGCTTTGCAGTAAATGGGCCTTTTCTTGGTATGCCGACGACTTAAACGAGTCGGATGCGAACTAGTCTAAGTCGACTCGGACTGGGTCAAGTTCGATCCAGTTCGACACCTCGAATCGAGATTGGTAATAGAGGATGAACCGACTTGACTCAGCTGATTCACCCCTTTACTCCCAACGTGTCCGAGTCTCAACTCAGTATTGATCAAGTCAGTCCGAGTCACCGAGTCAAAAAAAAACCACCTCCGCTTGGTAAACAAGAGGAATTACTAGATGCTGTGGTGATAAGCGTGCACATAGCAACCGTACTTGTGGTCCATATCCTCACTCCATACCCACAGAATGTGGGCCCACGGTGAATCACAAAGAAACTGGCACTGGACATATGATCCAACGGTCCTATTACTGGCCATTGATCAGACAAATCTACAGCATTTTTAAATAGATCTGATTTTGACGAGATTGCCTTTCTACAAATGGACCGAGGAATCTGATGGCCCAGATTGAGGTATATGTTTGCCACTCATATCACTGTCGGATACTAATTAGGGCGGAAAATGGTCTGGGCTGGGCCAACCTGCTGAGCATGAGTTGGTAATTAGTTGGAGATGAACCACATTGGCCTGACAAGAGCCCTGGCTCATCCCATCCAACCCATAGATATTGTGCGTTTCAACTTTGAGGTCATGGGTTCAAGAACTCATGTGTGCATGGGGGTGTAAGAGTGTATGTTATCATCTTTCAAAAAAAAAAAAAAAAAACTTTTTCAAAAGCAGGTAGGGTATTTGTAAGGTGGCCCTGCCCCACCCGATTCCTTAGTTCATGTGTTGGGTGGGCCTGTGCACATTCGGGCCACTTACCCTAATATTCATCCTCAGCTATTATAAAATGATTTTCACTAAGAATATGTTCCTTTTGACTTACCCAAATATTCATCCTCAGCTATTATAAAATGATTTTCACTAAGAATATGTTCCTTTTGCCAATTACTGTTTTTTTAAAAAAAAAATTATTATAATTTTTACCACTGTCAAACTAACCACATGAATCTTTAGTTAAATGTAGATGTATTTTCAGCAGACAGATATTTTCTTCTTTTCTTTTCTTTTTTAAAATTATGGTAGAAAAGGGAGCTTTGCTAACTCCCAAACTCACCTCCAATAGCCCTTTCAATATAAAAAATGAATGGTTGAATCAATTCAAATTGAAATTTGGTCAGGTTATAAGGCGCATAGATAGATAGCTTTCCAATGACATGTTATAGCAGGAATTCAAATTAACATAAGAAAGGCATGCCATAAAGAGCTTGTGGTTGCTGGCCTGATTTCTTTTCATCCCAGCACTTTATAAAGTTGCCCATGATTGTACTACTACACATGTGGAGAGAGGAACACGTGTGCTTTACAAAACTCTAAAAATGCAATTTGGACCCGTTTGGAATGTGGGAATACATTTTTGGATTTTTCATGTAAAGGATTCGAAGCCAAAAAGGCTTTGGCTTATCCTACTGGATTCCTCTGACGGTAGCCAAGCCGTTACAACCACCACACCCATGCTCTTTGGGGTGACACGGATGGGGAGCCACCCCCGTCTGTCTCGATCTCGGCACACGCATAGTTTCTGAGTGGCCACCGTCATTTGTGGGTTTTATCCACACCGTACATTCATTTTTCCATATCATTTTAGCATCTAAGCCTAAAAATGAAACAGATCCAAGAATCAAGTGGACCACACCATAGGAAGCAGCGGTGATAATGCACTCCCAGTCTTGAAACATTCCTAGGGCCCATCGTGATGCTTAGTTGTCATCCAACCTGTTCATAAGGTCACATAGACCTGGATGAAGGGAAAGCAAAAATATCAGTTCGATCCAAAACTTCTGTAGCCCTCAAGAAGTTTTCAACGGTATGATGTCAATCCCCACTGTGTGGTCCACTTGAGCCTCGTATCTGTCTCATTTTTCGTCTTATGAACTAAAATGATATGAAAAAAAGGATGGACGGTGTGGATAAAACCCATACATCACGTGACTCTCAGAGCCCCTGCCTATGTAGTACCCAATCCGTATCCCTATAGGGATCTAACAGTGTCCAGTCATACGCGTGACATCTGCTCCTTCTATCCGGTTTTCCTTCTCATTATTACCGTACACCGTCAAAATCATTAATATATAAAGTTCAGATGGGCCACACGCCCACACCTCGAGGGATGATGTAAAAATCGGCCTAGAAACTCTGTCACGTGGTGTGGCCCACTGAGCTTTTGATCAATCTTAGATTTAAGTGTCTGCTCTTCATTGTGAATTGCACCTGATTAACGGGTGGATGTAATATACACGCCAGGCTCCACACTGAAACCTGTGGTGTGGCGTTTCCTCCCCAGTGTCCCCAGTGGCGTGGCCTACTTGAATTGAGACCTGTCTAATTTCTGGCCCATTGCCAAACGGTCATCAGATCTGTTTTGCATCTCATAGCCATTGGCCACACATGTAATGAGCCACACGTCAGCAAAGTGTAAGCATGCAAATGAATAAGGTCCATTAATTACTTCACACGGGCCCATGATCCATGACCAGAACCGTCCATCTTGTAGATCCCTCACCAACAGCCAAGGGGCGCAAATCACAGTCATTAGATGATGCACTGGTTCCGCCCTGGGCATGCAAATGAATGGTCGAAACTAAAAGGTCCAAAACGTTTGTTTTCATTTTACGGGATTTGCATGTGCATGAGTGCATCCAATCAATAATGGGAGCGAATTAGGTAGGGGTGCACACCTGTCGGTTCGGTCCGATTTTTGAGTGAAATCAGAAAATGGTTCTAAGAGAATCGGAACAGAGCCCGACCAGTAGCACCCTAGAACCGAACTAGAACTGGACCATTAAAATTGATTCGGTTCCACAGTTCTGGGCTTTTTATAATTCAGCCCAATTGCAAGAGAGAGCTAGAACCAGCAAGAGAGAGAGAGATGATCATCGGGTGGTGGCCGGTGGGCAGAGGGTGAGCGGAAGGTGACTGTTCATTGGGTGAGAGAGAGAGAGGAAAGTTCCAGGTTCGGTTCTACAGTTTGGATCCACAATTTGGTTCTACGGATCAATTCACGGTTCGATTCGTTTCTACGTACCCCCAAACATAGGTTCTTTGATTTTTTATTTCAGTCTGGTTCGACGGTTCTACCAGTTTGATATGCACCCTTAGAATTAGGTGAGACCCCGGGCCACACCCGAGAGTGAGACGGTACGGCCCTTACCATGGGGCCATCTTGATATATGTATTATGTATCTACGCCGTCCATCCACTTTTACAGATCATTTTATGGAATTATTCCAAAAATTAATTAGATCCAATTATCAGGTAGACCATACCATAAGAAAAAGTGTTGATTGACCAATAATGGGTCAAAAAAGTTTTGGATCAAGCTGATATTTCTTTTTTCCCTTCATACAGGCTTATATGATCTTATCAACAGATTGGATTGTAATTAAAAACCATGAAAACATTAAGGTGCGCGCTAGGATGTTTTTAATGGTAGGATGATCAATAACCACTGTTTCTTATGGTATGGTCCATCTGATAATTGGATATGCTTAATTTTTCGTATAATAGCCTAAAGTTGTCTAGAAAAGTGGATGGACAGTGTGGATACATAATACATACATCAAGGTGGGCCCCACAGTAATCCCACGGTAAGGGCAGTACCGTCTTGGGTGAGGCCGGGGTCTCACCGAATTGGCTTATTGACTGGGCCATCCATGAACCAGACAACTAGACGAGTGGTTCAGATCCCCCCCACGGACGGCCTTGGCCCGGTAGACTACAGTTTTGGACGGTCCCCATTCTACTATAACCTGTCCTGATATTTCTTTCCTTTTTCTTTCTTTTTTCTGAACAATCCTTTTCTTCGGCAGGAAGTACCCGGAAAACCTCTTTTGAAAAGGATGGCCACCAGGATTCGGCCACGTGGCAGGGCCCACTGGAGAAGCTATCCCCCTTCCGCTTTAAAACCGCGGATATTGTCCCGCCATTCCAAGCTTGCTTTAGGACGCCAGGAATAAAGCCAAGGAAACAGCATCTGAGTTAAAGAAGTAGCTTCCCTCTCATCCCTTTTCACCCACCGGCACAAAGCCGGTCACCTATCTCCCTCATCGTCACCCGTACAGGAACATACGCGTGTCGGTCGCCGGCGCGGCCGGTTACACGTCCGACATGTTAAACATCCGTACGGAATCTGGCCTGCGGAAATTTCCTGACCGAGGGATTATTGGGACGCCAATGCTCTTCCTGTAGGGTGAAGCTCTGCGGGGCCCACCATGATGTCTGCTGACATCCACTCCGTCCATCAGTTTCCCAAGCTCATGCGGGGATATGAGATCAAAACTGAAGCAGATCCGAATATCAAGTGGGCCACACTGTAGGAAATTGTGGTTATTAAACCCCCACCATTAAAATCGTTTTGGGACACAAGTTCCTGGAGCCACCGAAGTTTTAGACGAAGAGGATATTTGTCTTTTCCCTACTTCCTGTCGGAATCACTTAAAAATGGGTTAAATGGCATAAAAAGTATTAGGTCAGGTTTTAAATTTTTTAACTTATACATTGAAAAGTTGTTTTCTAAAACCCCACATTATGGAGGCGGATTGGCTAGTGTAGCTCAGACCAGCCATACAGCTGCTGTATTGACGTCAGTAAGTTCTGTGGATCTGATCCTAAGGTATGTGTTATATCTAAATTGTCCACTCATTTAGCAAGCTTGTCGTAAGTCTTGAGACTAAAAATTAAGATAGATCTAACTATCAAGTGGACCACACTGCAAATAGCAGTGGGGGATTGAATGTCTACCATTGAAACCCTTTTTGAGGTCATAGAAGTTTTGAATCAATATGAAATTTGTTTTTCCTCTTAATTCAGGTCTTTTTGACCTTATGAAGAGTTTGGATGGAAAATAAACGTTATGCTGGGCCTTACGAATTGTTTAATGGTGAAAATCATTATCTCCGCTGCTATTTGTGGTGTGCTCCACATGATCTTTGGATATGATTCAGTTTTTGTATAATACTCTAAAATGATCTCTAAAAATAGATGAACGGTGTAGATATAAAAATACATCACTGTTGGGGCATCTAACTTTGATATCATTCGGTCCGTTTGTACAACTCCGAGCACGAGGAGCGTCAGTGCTCGTCTTAGCACGACACGTACGTACAGCAGCTATATAGCTGCTGTGTGGTACCCCAGCCAATCCGCTTCCCGCATTATAAGCCAAGTAAAATTAAAATGTGTTTTCATATATGATCACCTGTATATGGTTATTACTTAATCTTTATTAAGTAAATGGTGGTCTAACAATTGCGCCGCTCAGGCGCATTCTCATGCCTTAGTGCCGCACTTGCTACATGCTCGTCTCGATGGTGTTATTCTATTGGGCCTCCATCATAACCCAAGACCTAAAAGCATCTAACAATCACTATATTGGAACTATGTATTGTATTAATTACATTATCAATCTCCTTTTATAAAAATAGATGGAGATGTGCTTGAACTACTTCAATTTTTTTTTCTTTATTTTTTACTATTTGATTTTAATTGGATGATAGAGGGAATGTGGTGGAATCCCTTATGCGAGTAAAAGATTTGATTATCTTAAAGAAGTATAGAAGCATGTGCCTTCAAGTTACTATTGACATTCTCAACTCCCAACGAGTGTTGGGGAGATTTTTTTTTAAAATTTTATTTCTTACATAAAAATTACAGTTGGCTGAGGAAGGTTTCACTATTGGACTTTTCCATCTCACCATTTCTTATATGTGGCTCACTTGAAATCTTAAATGTGGTTGAATTTTGGGATCACATGTGATAAAATGACTGGTAAAAACTGATGAATGGAGAGGATGTCACATGGACATTAGGACAAGCTAGCGTTGCAGAGCTTTGGATTACGTGGGCTCTATGTAACAGGGAATTGCACCAAGGACCATCTACACAGTAGGTGATGACCAGCATACAGTAGCTCCAAATGGCAATCGTACACCAAATGCATGAAAGTGCTTCCTGCCAATGGGCCAGGGTGGAAAAATATGTTTGACCTGCGATTTTAATCATGTGAACAATGTCATGAATAGGTACGTAAGGGCTCGAATGTTAGAAAAGAAACCTATCCCTGTTATGCACAGCCGCCACATGTTATGTGTGGAAGTAAGTTTAGAATGAATTAAGTATGCAAATACAGAAATAAAAATAACTGGCAATTACAAATAAACATAAATTTTACCTGCCAAAATTATTGTATGAAAAAAAAAAAATCATAACACCAAGCAACAAATAATCCATTATAATTGAAGATTATAAGAGATAAACAACTTATAGATTTGAAATCTTCTTCTCCAAAGATGAATTCCCCTTCTCGAAACCCTTGCCATCTCTAGCATAATTGGATTAACCCTAATCCCATTTTACAACATATATAGGCCCTGTACAAGATTAGAAACTAAAACTATGCACTTACGCAGTCTGTACGGCCACACGTTTGGTCGACCATAAAAGTAACAGAGTGTCACAGTCGACCGAAAGAGTTCACAGTCGATCCGAGAAATCTAACATCGAATGGACAATGCTAGACAAATTAAAGTCGCTCTTTCAACAATATCCACCGTGGCTTTAATCATCCGGCTATATTGTTTCAAGTTGTTATCCCCATCTCTAATCTTCAACACGCATTGACTATCGCTTCGTGTGCACATTCCGTCCTCATTTCTTCTTTACCAAGCTGAAAGAAGTTGAGGAAATCCTAAACTTCTCTAAAGGAACCACTTTTGTAAGCATGTCAATTGAGTTTTCACTAATGTAGAATCTTCTAAAGAGTAATACCGCCTTCCTCTAACATCTATCAGATAAAATAATGATGCACATCAAAGTATTTAGTTTGGGAGTGTAATATTGAGTTCTTCACCAAATCAATAGTACTCTCACTATCACAATGCACAGACACGGTTTCCTTCTGAAGCCCAAACTCATTTGTCACACCTCTCAACCAGACTACTTACTTGAATGCTTCTATCACCGCCATATACTCAGCTTCGATTGTAAAAAGAGCAACCATGAACTAAAGCTTTGAGATTTAATTGATCACTTCACTACTACTACAAACAAGTAATTGGAAGTCAATCTTATATTGTCCACGTTACCAGCATAATCGACATCCACATAGCATACTAATTTCTCTTCAAATTTTTTAAATGACAAGACGTAGTTAATTGTAACTTGTATATAATGAAGTAACCATTTCCCTGCCTCCCGGTATCATTTGCTGAGGTTTGACATATATCTGCTTACGACATTCATTGAATATGAACTATCTAGTCTAGTACAGACCATGACATACATAAGACTACTAACCGCGATCGAGTAAGGCACACGAGACATATACTGCTTTTCTTCATATATAGTAGAACATTATTTCAAAGAAAAAAAAAGCTGAAAGTGAGCAACGTGGTGAGTATTAACCGATTTGGCCTTATCAAGTCCAAACTTGATTAACACCTTCTCAAGAAACTCCTCTTAAGACAACAATCGCATATTCCTTTCTCTGTCCATTTGTACATGAATGCCAATGATCTTCTTTATAACTCCCATATATTTCATCTCAAATGTATTGGATAACTGAGCCATAAATATGTTGATTTTAGATATGTTATAGCTATGGATAAGTATATCATCAACAAACAATACCAGAATTATGAAATTCTCATCATTCAGTGATTTGAAATAGACATAATTAATGATCAAATTCACTTCTAGTAAACCATTGATTCATCATGAAATAATCAAACTTTTTATACCATTGCTTATGTGACTATTTCAGGCCATACAATGACATTGTTAACTTGCAAACCTTTTTATCTTACCCTTGTACCTCGAATCGTTTAGGTTGCTTCATATAAATTTACTTTTCTAATGTCCCATGTAGAAAAGTTGTTTTCACATTCAACCGTTTTAATTCTAGATTGTATTGGGCAATCATTGTCAACACGAATATGATAGATACCTGCTTCATGACTGACGCGAATAAATCACAAAAGTCATTGCCTTCTTTCTGAGCACATCTCTTCACAATCAATCTAACCATGTACTCATTCAGTTTCTTATGAAAAATCCACTTGTACCCAATCATTTTTCGCCCAAAGGAAAACTCCACCAGCTCTCACATTTTATTCTTATAGAGAATCCATCTTATCATGCATCGCCACCATCCACTTCTCAGTATATGCATCATCTAATACTTTTTGTAAAGTAGATGAATCCCCCTTATCCGTAAAAAGGGCAAATGTAACATTTGATTCATCTTTATATTTCATTAGTAATCTATGATTTCTCAGTGGATTCCTTCTAACATGTGGCTCCACCTGCTCCTATACCTCTTCTTGCATCTCGACTTCTACAAGTGTTTCACCCTTTTTATTTCAAAATCAATTACCTCTAATTTTTTTGTTTCCTTGTGTTTATCTTTACGGAATAAGTAATTCTCATCATACTTGACGTCCCAATTCATTGTAATTTTCTGTGTGGCCCAGTCATATAGCTCGTATCCTTTCACACCATCACTGTGGCCAAAAAATCTGCACTTCTTCATAATTTTTTCTAGTTTTTCTTTCTAAAATGACGGTACATGAGAGTAAGTGTCACAACCAAATATATGCAGATTGGAGTAGTCTGCTTCCTGACCACTCCATACTTATTCTGGAATTTTATAATATAGTCGTAAATGGGGATCGATTCACCAAATAACAAGTTGTGTTAACGGTGTCAGCTCATAGCTCCTTGCCTGACGCAACATTACTCAACATACTTCAGGGTCTTTCTAAAAGAGTTTAATTCATACGTTCTGCTACATTATTTTGTTCTAGTGTGTGCCTCATTGTATTGTGCCTAATAATACACTCGTCCTTACAATATTGATTAAATTCATTTGAAGTGAACTCTTTGCCATTATTGGTCCTCAATACTTTCAACTTTCACGCTGACTATTTTTCAATCATAATTAACCTTCCACGACTTGAAGGTAATAAGCATATCAAATTTATTATTCATAAAATGAACTCATACCTTTATAGAAAAGTCATCAATGAATGTTATGAAGAATAACAACCATCTTCTATAAACAATGGGTGTCAACCCCTACACGTTAAAGTGCACATAATTTAGCGATCCCTTACTATTATGTTTTGTGGTTTTAAATAACAATCTTGACTATTTACCATATATATATAAATAAAAAAAAAATTAAAAGTAGAAATTAGACCATGATCTGTGAGTACCTTCATACCACGCTTCGTCATATGGCTTAAGCCTGCATGCCACACATGTGCAAGTGTGGATTTCGCTACTGACGCTGCGGATCCACCTAATACAATGATCATGATCAACCTGTAGTGATTACTACTCCTTTGTGCCTTCATAACAGTGAATGTCTCTTTGAAACTTTTAGGACACCCTCATAAGTCATACCTAGCGAGTTTACATATAAGTACCTCAAGAACTCACAGAGATATCATATTATTCTTTAGGTCCAGAACATGCCTTACATCCACAACAGTACGCCCCGCATCATCGAGCATTCTAATACGCACCAATCATATTCTAATCATCTTACAAGCATGATCATTACCTATAAGAACTAGGCCATCATCATACTCATTATACGCGATTAACCAACTTTAATGAGGACATATGCGATATGATGCCCCCATATCCAAACATTACTTGTTATACAAATGTCCAACTTTAGAAACTAACAATATATCGTAGCCACTCATCTCCTCGCTTGATTATGCTAAATTGGTCTCTTTCGGTGAATTATATGAATTATCATCCTTCTAGGTTTTAGGGTTTGTACAATCTTTTTTCATATGTCATGTCATATCACAATTCCAGCACTTCAACTTTTCTTTACCTTTCAACTTGAACATCAATCGCAAATTACTCTTCTCTCATTCAGACAGTCATTTCCTCGCAACGATTTTTCTATAGAAGTGCCTTTTCATTCAAAAATGCTCCCGATGAGCGAAGCTAGAGAGAACGAAAAGGTGAATGACGTAGGGGAGGACGTGAGGTCGAGCACCGTCTTCCTCAGGGGGATAAATGTTCCGAATCCACGGAACTTCTCTGGACTCCTCACAAAAACTTCTCAAATTCACAAGAAATAAAGCAAGAAAAATAGAGAATAAATTCTATAAAATTCAAAATTGATTGATGAATGAAATAAACAAGTTCATAACCATTCAAATAGGGATACTAAGGAATGGGAGAGAAATCAAAATCAAATTATAACTAAAACTCATAGAATTCGCAACTTACTATAAATAGTAAACTTAGTATTTATCGACGATCGTGATGTTTACTAGTGCTCAAGGTTTTCGGCCAAAAATAATGAGTGTCTTATTTGGCTTCACCAAGTTGTTCTCCTTATTATTCTAAGCACTTCTCGTGTTGGGCGCAACTCCTAAAGCCCAACGGATGAAGAGTTATAATCAAACTAAACTTTACTATTTATAGTAAAAATGGAATTAAAATAGAAAAACGACCATCGATCTCGTAGTATTTCGTAAATCCGGCTTGCGCAACCTAGCGTAGCGGGGTTGGGTGGCTAAAGTAGCTCGTTCTGCCCCGAAATCATATAATTTATGCCTGATAACTCATTTCGGATTGCGAGATATGTCTGATTTAAGGTCTAACGATCCAAATCGCTTCTGTTGTCGACCGGTCCTTTTCTGATCCATCTTAGCCATGAAACTGTCAATCACCCACGCTACATCAATAAATCTCGCTACACATGATAACAGGGCACAGGCAGTTGACAGCCTGTGAGTAAGTGTGTCCAACCTTGAATCACCAGTCGCTGCACGTGATAACGGGGCACAGGCAGTTGACAGCCTGTGAGTAAGTGTGTCCAACCTTGAATCACCAATCGCTACACGTGATAACGGGGCATAGGCAGTTGCGAGATATGTCTGATTTAAGGTCTTACGATCCAAATTGCTTCTGTTGTCGACCGGTCCTTTTCTGATCCATCTTAGCCATGAAACTGTCAGTCACCCACACTACATCAGTAAATCTCGCTACACGTGATAACGGGGCACAGGCAGTTGACAGCCTGTGAGTAAGTGTGTCCAACCCTGAATCACCAGTCGCTACACGTTATCACGGGCACAGGCAGTTGCGACATATGTCTGATTTAAGGTCTAACGACCAGTGAGTAAGTGTGTCCAACCTTGAATCGCCACCAAACCACTCAATAGGTGGGCCACACTTCTAAGAGGAAAATGGACAGGAAAATCACTAGTGGCCAGTATGCAACATATTACCGGGTCAGATTTAAAAAAACAAACAAACAAACAAACGTACACCATCTACTGTGCAGAGTAGCCGGTCTTCTGCGAAGGGGAAACTTTACGCAAGGCCCCACCTAGTACCAGGCCCTGCCTCACGCGTGTGCCACGTGTCTTGCGTATCCCCCCTTGGTATCACGCAGCAAGTGCGACAATTCAATTCGTTTTGCCTCTATTCCACTTAGATCCAACATTTATCTCGGCCTACTGGGGCCCACATGCCGATGTTTCAGATGAACCGTCCATGTTGTGGAAAATATGTCATCAAGGCTCCAAAACAAATTACGTTGAAAGAATGGGTGTGACCATTACTATCTGTAGATGATTTTAAAAATGGAACGAATGGATCACATTTAACTCTAAAAATCAAAGATCGGAATCATTACGAAAGGACGATTATCGGAAATAGTTTATATACTGTTGTAACTAAAAAAATTGACGACTCAAATCATCGGATCATCTCTCCATGTGGGATCCAGTTGGGGGCGGACACACACTATATTCTCAGTCGCGACAGAGCAAAAAGAATTCATAACAGTTATGACTCGAGGCCAACTGTTCCGTTATTAAACGGCAAACCTGAGGCGCTTCCTTTCACTATAAATAGGAGGCGTGGAAATGAGTTCTTCCCCTTTTGTACAAACGGAAACAGGATTTCTTCAGATCTCCTCAGTTTCTTTCTTCTCTTTCCTTCCCTTTTCTTTTTCTCTTCGTCTCAAATGCATGGAAAGGAAAATCCATTGAATCTTCTCTGCGACAACGAAAACTGCTTCCTTTCTCCTTCACTTTCTACTCTTCAAGTTCTCCGTTATAGCAAGAGAAGTAAGCTGGATTTCGAGAGGTAAAAGAGCAACATACAAGCTTATACCATTCCAGAAGCCTCTCCGAAGCGATTTTAAGCAGTTTATCTTTTGTAACCTTGAGAGGTTTGAGCTTCGATAGATGTGAATATCTTCCACATTTCATATCTCTGCTTTGAAATCTGATGTAGAAATTGTTGTTATTTGATTGACGAAATGATAGGATTTTCTGTTCTTTGATGCTTTTCAGGTTGTTCTTAAAATCTTCCATTACCGAAGGTAAGAGAAATGCTACAAGATTGATAAGATATACAGTTTTTTTTTTTTTTTTTTTCGTTTTCCGTCGTTTTATATGGAATACTAATCATCAATGCCGTTTGATACAGATCCCCGTCCATCAGAAAGTTCTCTGTATCAAAGGAACAGCGAATTTCTGCTTCATCTACTTTGATTTTAGATCGAGTATGTTTTTTTTATCTGTATATGTGTGTGCCTTTCTTATTCTTTTTTTTTTTTTTTTTGAAAGAGAGATTTCCATGGATTGTTCTGAGGAAGAAATGCGGCCGTTGCTTTGATTCTGTCATTTCATCGAACGCTTTGAGCTCCTTTTGCTTCTATCATTTCATCAAAACGCTTTTCATCTCGACAACCGAGATTTCCAGTGATTGGAAGATCGTTCTATTACATCTATCGGAGATTCTATGTGCTCCTCGGCGATTGCGACTAAAAAAGTGATTATTATATTCCGAAAGACAGAAACTTCTGATTTAAAGAACTACTTTTTCTTTTTTAAAAAAAATTCTTGTTTCGTAATAAAGCGAAAAGGCAGAGTATTCCAAACTTCGAATTTCCTACCTGGGTCGCACAACCTACCTCTGTCACACGTGCCTTCACGGGCACATGTACGAAAATGAGAATGTTCATCAAGTGGGCCACATGTTGCATCTGCTCTGGCCAGAAAATCAGGCCTGTCCTGTCCCCAGCTGTGCAATACGTGTTTGGAGAAAGAATAGACAGCTTAAACTGATCCAAGGTTCATATCCAATCTGTATGTGGGCCCAATAGGATGTGACACGTGATGGCGATCCTGACTCGCGGCACAACCAAAACGGACTTGATTGGGCCGAAAATTCCTCGAGCCTCTCGGCCTCAATAATATCGCGGAGGATTCTTTTAGATTTTCGAGGGTGTTTTATAAAAAGTCGGCTTCGTTTCTTTCAATTTCCAGCGAAAAACTGGCAGAGGGGGATCCATGGAACGCTCGGTCCCAGTCTAGGTGTATCGTGAATAAAAAATATGAGGATTTATTTGACTATTGGGACTGTCCGATTGATGGACATTTATAACGGTTATATATATATATATATATATATATATATATATGTTTCTATTTTAAAGAATAATAAGTGTCCATGAATCAGAGGTTAAGATTGCTCAACCCGTCTGATCTGGCGTGTGGGACTTAGCAACAGTGGTTCAAGGATTTAATCAGTTTAGTTTGAGCTAATTTATGCCAAGTGTATAATTTATGGGTGCCGGCATATCAAGCGTGATGCTTTGCCAGGGTATTAAATCCCATTCATCATTAATTACAAGTAGCTGACAGAAACTGTATTAGTAGTGTAATGTTTCTCTTTCTTTTGTATGCAGGAGAGATAGAGAGAGAGGGAGGATGTTAACCTGCATTGCATGCTCGAAGCAGGTGGAGGAATCGGGTGGCGAAGATGGTGCGCGTGGTAATCCAAGTACGAAAGACGCCGTCAAAAGTCTGACATCGCAGGTTCCTCTCTCTCTCATCTGCCTGCTATCTTTGCTTTTTCAGTCTTCTCCTCAAAAGACTACTAGTCTATTCCTACCAAGGGACCATAGGACTTTCAAAATTTTTTTTATATATATATATATATATATATATAAAATAAAAAAATCCTCATTATAGGTATTTTTACAACCTTGTGACGTATGTTGTCCCGTCAAAATTCCCCCTTGGTACCCCATGAATTGACGGGTTTGATTTAACACGGGCCGCTGCGTGACAGCTCCAAAGCGTTGATGGCACGCGTATCAGAGATCCGAGCTAGTGCTCCCATGTGAACATGCTATAATGGTACGACGGTTCGCCATGCTACATGGACCCGTTTCCACGGGCAACATAAGTATGTGATTTCAATCCGTTCATTACTTGAGCCAGCTCGTTCTCAGAGGTGAGGTGGAAAATCATATTGGTCCAAAACTCAAGTAGGCCACACCGTAGGTAAATATACCTATTTGTTAGTAGAGACGTCCATCACCGTTGATATCTTTTAGGGGCCACCTGTGATGTTTGCATAGGACGCGGATTGCGTCTTACCCCCGCCCGTCTCCCGCTGGGAACGGGCACCAGCTTTGAGTGGCCAACATTATGTACGAGTCTTATCCACGTTGTCCATCCATTTTTTAAAAAATCGCCAGATCCGAGACTCAAGTGGACTACGCAATGGGATTAAACCATTACAGTTTGAAAACTTCTTGGGCCACAAGTTTTGGATGGAAGTGGATTGTGTCCTGGCCCCGCCCGTCTCTGGCCACGAACGGTCAGTTCTGCAGGCGGCCCACTATAATTTATCGGCTTATCCATGCCGTCCATCCCTTCTCTTGGATCATTTTAAGGAATAAGCACACAAATAAGGTAGATTATCAAGTCGACGCTATATATAACTGTTGCATTTAATGCTTTGTGCATTTAATATAATTAAGCTTATTATTTGGTGCGGTCAACTTGAGGTTTTCATATCTGTGAATACGGATTAGATACTGACAGGGACAGGTTGAATAGCGAGCGCTACTGAACTCTAGCTACTACTGAAGTGGCGTTACCAAGATATGAGGGACCATAATAAATAATGTGTTGTATCCACACTATCGAATCCATTTGGAGAGATCATTTTAAGCCATTAGACAAAGAACTAGTCGGATCAAAATTTGGAGTGGACCCACCACAAAAAAGAGTGACGTCCACCATTGAAACCTTCCTAAGGTCCACTATAATGTTTATCTGAGATCCAACGTGTTCATAATTTAAGATAGACATTGGAAAACACAAATTTTAGCTTTATGGAATACTTCCGTGGCCCTTTGAAATTCTTAACGGTGGTTGTCACTCTCTCCACTGTTTTCTGTGGTGGGGTCTACTGGAGCTTTGGATCTGACTCATTCACTGGCTCATGACCTAAAATGATCTCTCCAAATGGCTAGACGGTGTGGATACAACTTATACATCATGGTGGGTCTCACAGAACTTGATGACGTCGCTTCAGCAGTTGCTCTCCCTACTCAACCTGTCAGTAGCTAATCCGCGTCCCATTTTTGCGCATACCTTAGAAAAGTTGTAAAGGTGAGAATCATTATCACCATTGCTTCATGTGGTGTGGTCCATTTGTGCCTTGGATCTGCTTCATTTTTGTGCTTAACCCCTGAAATGATACCAAAAAATGGATGGACGGTGTGGATAAGACCCATACGTCACAGTGGCCATCAAAGCGGCTGCCCGTTCCCAGCTGGAGACGGGCGGGGTAGGACGCAATCCCTCCATTTGCATGACATGCAATCCGTTCATCCTTTCAAAATTATCTGCTTCATCAAGATTTCTGTGGGTCCCACAAAGATTTCAATGATGTGTCCTATCTCCTGTTCCGTGTGGTGTGCCCACTTTAAGATTGAGAAAGGCCTGAGTTATGGGGTCACGTCTTACAATGGTCTGTTTCAAATTATGAACGGAAGGAATATCACGCAAACATCATGATGGTCACATAGGTATGTACATGGTACCCGTTCTGAGCAGAGGACACGCTACGTCGAGTCATCCTCGGCAGATCCGCGCAGCTCTACGCACATGGAAGCGGATTGGGTTGCGACCCCGCACCACCCACATAGGTGTTGTGCGTTGTGAGGCTTACCGCGATGTATGTGTTCTTTATCCGGGCCGTTCATCCCTTTTGCCGGGTCATTTTAAGGCGAGAGCTCATAAATAAAACAGTTTAGAAGATCTCAATTGCCTCTCACCAAAGGAAACAACGGAAATAATGAAAACCACTGTTGAAGCTTTTTTTGAAGGCCACCGTAATGTTTAGTTGTCATTCAACCTAAAACACAAATATCATCTCGATTCAAAATTTTTGCAGCCCTCAAAAAGTTTTTAAAGGTACGGCCGTGTTCAATTACCTCTCTTTCCTGAGCTGTAAGGTTTTGATCTGCTTCATTTTTAGGCTCATGCCTTCAAATGAGCTGGCAAAATGATTGAAAAGTGTGGATAAAAGGACATACATTATTGTGGGACCCATAGCGCCCAACACCACCCAATCTGCTTCCACTCACATGGTACCTGTAAATTCACCTTTTGGATTTTTGGTGGGCCACGGTTGTTTTAGCCAAGTGTTGCAGATGATTGGATTGGTAGCCATGCACGTTGATTTTGGACTGCTGGACCTCTCCTCCAAGGCTGCCGGATTAGCTGGCCATCTTCATTTTTGTCAAGGGCATGTCCGCAGTGTAACGCACTTGACCTGATGAATTGTCCTAATCTCTGACACGTGTTCCATCCCACACCTAAGGCCAGGCACGGCATATGAGCTGTCACTCGATCAAACTGGCGATTTGGCTGGTGACCCGAACACCTGCCAGTTAACTCGTGTCAAAGTTCTCTGGACCCCACCATGTATTGCATCCACGCTGTCCATCTATTTTGCCAGCTCATTTTAGGGTGTGATACCAAAAATGAGGCATATCCAAATCTTAAATGGACCACACCACAGAAAACGATGGTGATTGAATATACACCATTAAAAACTTCGTATGGCCCACCGTAATGTTCATTTGCAATCTAACCTGTCGATAAGGTCACACAGATTTGCATGAAGGCAAAACACAAATATCAGCTTATCCAAAACTTCCGTGGCACCATTAAAGTTTTCAATGGTAAGCATTCAATCCCCACTATTTTGTGTGGTGTGGTCCAACTGAGGTTTCGAACTGCCTAATTTTTTAGCACAGGCCCTAAAATTAAGCTGGCAAAATGGATGGACAGCGTGATAAAACACACACATCATGGGGCCGCACAACTTTGACACGAGCTAGCTGGTGGGGGTTATATCACCAGCCAAACCGCGTCCGCTCCGTGACATGCACCAAAACTGTCAATTTCTACAGCACATATCAAAAGGTTATGATTCTAGCTTAACCATCCATGTGATGGCCATTAACTAAGATGGTTGGTATTGATTGATGAGAGTCAGTTTAGATGCATACGCATCCATAGTGGACCCACAGTTTAGATTGCCTGAATAGCTGTACGTCGATCCCACATGTGTAGAGGATGGGTCACCTGGTGCGTAACTTACATACGAGTCTTAACCCCAGTACCTAAAATTAACCTGAATTGACGTTTATTCAATAGCTAGTTTCAATAGTGAATGGCATTAACCAGAAAGTCAGGATTTCCTGATCAATTTAGATTTTGGGCCTGATGCTGATTAGTGAGCCCATCGGCATTGTCTCACGAACGCAACCACCTGTGACCCCGTGATGATGTGGCCTAGTAAAAAGGGAAACGGATTGGCTACTCCCCCTGCCACCAGCCAATGGCTGGTGGTCGGTGTTCTGTGGGCCCACCATGATGTATGTGTTTCATCCATGCTGTCCATCTATTTTTCTAGATCATTTTATGGTATGAGACCAAAACTGAGGTATATCCCAGTCTCAAGTGGAGCACATTACAAGAAATAATGTTGAATGAGCTTCAACCATTAAAAACTTTTTGAGGGCCATAAAAGTTTTGATAGTTTTGGATCAAGCTTATCTTTGTTTTTTCCCTTCATCTGGAACTGTATGACCTAATCAACAGATTGGATGTCAAATAAACAGTACAGTGGTCCTTAGGAGGATTTTAATGGTGGGTATCCATTCACTATTGTTTTCCTGTGGTGTGGTCCACCTGAGATTTATATTCCTATTGTTTTTACCATAGAGCCCTAAATTGATCTTAAAAAATGGATGAACGGCATGGATGAATCACATGCATCATGGTGGAGCCCACAGCACCGACCATCAGCCGGGGCTGGTGGCAGGGGGAGTAGCCAATCCGTTCCCAGTAAAAAGGCACCGTGTACGCTTTGCCTCAACGTGGGACCGCCGGTAAAAAGAAAAGATTCTCCACTGTAAAATGATGATGGAGGGCGGATGCGGATGCGATGGATCCGGGGAACAACCGACCATGGTGGATCCATGTCCATGGGGCCTACTGTGGATATAAACACATACATCACAGTGGGTCCCATAGTCACGGTTCCACCGAGTTCACATCACGCTCCTTATTGGACCAAATCAGGTCAGATGCCCCCTGCGACCGACCGCACAGGCAGTTTGCGTCCATGTCTCACTTAGCGAGAGGGTCTGTTGACTTCTCTCCATTGGACCCTCCACTAACCCTTGGTGTTGTTCAGTGTTGGAAAAGCGTTGTAGGCCCCACCACGGTGTATGTGTTTTATCTATACTATTCATTCATTTTGCCGGCTAATTTTAGGGCATGAGCCCAAAAATGAGTCAAAACAAATCTCATGTGGACCACACCATAAGAAATAATAGTGATTGAACGCCCCCAGTTAAAAACTCTCTAAGGCTCACTATAATGTTTATTTTGTTTAGGTCGTAGAGACCTGTATAAAGAGAAAACACAAATATTAGATTGATCCAAAACTTTTGTGGCCCCAATTATCAGCTTGCTCCCACTTTCAATCACCTGTCTATGGTCTGGTCTACTTAAGATTTGGATCTACCTCAATTTTTAGCTACTTCATTAGAATTAGATGGTAAAATAGATGGACGGAATGGTAAAATGTATACATTACGATGGGCTTCACCATGAAGAGGATTGAATCGAAACATTAGTCTGATCCACTTGTCCGGCACCACTGTAGAAAACAGAATGTAGTCATCCGATTCGGGTCGTTCTTTTCTTTTTTTCTTTTTTTTCTTTTATTCTTCCGTTCAGCCAACTTTTAAAAGATATAGCTGTGTCAAATGTGCAAATGCACTTGCGAACCTCATGACAGCGAAGGACAAATGTGCAAACCTGATGAGCTGTCATTCCGAGGGTTGCTCATGAAAGTAAACATCACCCTGGCCGCAGAGATGGTAACAATCCAACTGAAATGCGTCATCAATCCCACGCTTTGCCTAGTGCTAGTACCATGTGTCATTGTTCTTCCGCGACATTGCTCTGACAAGTTGGTCTTTGCTGCTTCTCTACGTTTTCTGAGTACATTTTAATGTGCGCCACTCGCCAGATGGCCCACAAATCAGTGGTATTTTGTCCTCGCCATCTGATGTGTTACCCGCGAATGTAAGGTTGAGAGGAAACTCGCGCAAGACGTTCATAAGGCAACCAACATTGTTATGGTTCCATCCAGTCAAACATACGTAGATGACCCACTCCCAATCTAGTAAATCTTTTTAGTGTCAGACGGGTGGGTCCTTTAGGTGACCGTACGATAATGAAAATGGACCGTCCATATTCAACTTGAGACCCCGTTAATTGGATGGTTAAGATGGTAGTTGGGCATGATACTGTTTGAATTTAGGCAAAGTCTTCTCCACTGGTAATCATACAAAATTATACAGTTTAGGGATTGAATGTCTATAATAGAGAGTTGGAAAATAACACTTTAAAGCTTTGCTTAACATAAAAATTCTAGTTTTCTTACACTTTTTTTTTTGTTAGCTTGTTAGTACACCCACCGTCAGTTCACACTTCATTGTTAGCCACCCCCACTAGGGTATCGATACCAAGACCTCAGTGTTGAAACGAGGTATCTTTCACTCAGTCTACCGCTTGAGCTATGGACCAGGGTGTTTCTTACACACATTTGACTTATTTGATTGTGACCATCTGTAACTATCAAAACATCTTGCACTTAACATATTATGTATATGCCACCATCAACCTTCAAACACTAAAAATGTGTCTCACATGTCAACGTTGATGTGGTTCATAACCAGGGCTGGTTAGGTGTGTAACTAATAGCGACGGGATGGAATAGTCATTTTATATTTTAAGGATTCACCAATTGTAGAGTAGTAAGGGAAACACCAAATGGACACTGACAGTCCTAACCACCTTTGATGTGGTGTATGGGGAATTCAATTAAACTTATCAATTTAATTATGGAGTCTAATTTAAAATTATCATGAATAAAATATTATGCTTATTTGTAATTATGTAACTATTTGGCCATTTATTGAATGGTTAAAAGTGAATGATATCCAATGGTCTAATTTCAGCAAACATGTGTTCACCAATCAGAGGTTAAGATGCTTCAACCAATCTGACTTTAGTACTGTGACTTAGGACAGTGACAATTACAATTTATTTGTTTCAATTTGAGTTAATGCATGCCATGTGTACAATGTTTGAGTATTTGTTCTAGTGTCATATTGTGCCAGAGTATTAAATAATTCCTATCCCTAACATACAAATGAGAAGAAGTGGATGGTGATCAGGATAGTTGATATGCTGCGACATGCAAATGTGCCAAACACCAATAACTTCTTGATGCTTGCGCCATTTGCGGGAATTGGCAACACACGCAGCAAGATTGAAGAGCTGGCTAGCAACACAAATGAAGAGATCCATTGGAAGATCGAGGGTTTCAATCATCTCTTAGGCTCACATAAGAAATTAAAAACAAAAAGAAAGCCTCTGAAATTTTTATTCAAAACGTTTCCTTAATGCTCTCTATAAGAGAGACTTTTTTTTTAAATATTAAAATTAGACTCTTTTCCTACATTAACTTTTCTTGGAGATAAGGAGAGGCATACCCATCAAAACACTTTCTAATCGTATAGACCATTAAAAAAGGTGTAGAAGCAATTTAAAAAGTAAGAGATATGTTATAATATAGGACAAAAAATAAATTTGAAGAACTGGTAGTGAGTAGGTGCTTGTTTAAAGAGAGGAATTTTCAGGCGGCCTACATGGTAGGGACATGTTTTATTGGTGTAGAAAAACTATTTCTACCTTGTAGAGATGGCCTGGAAAAAGTATTTCTGCATCCTAGTGGATTCCACTGTCTGACCATTTTTACGTTCTAGCATGGTTTCCAAGAGCAGGGATATTATTATTTCCGGGTTCCAGCAATGTGAGCATTCTACATGATGGGCCTTTTTATGGACTTATGCGACCTTTGTTTGCTTTATGCGTGGGTCTATCAGACGGCTTGTGCCCTTGTGCTGGGATTTTCAGTCATCCCATCCTAATGATCTGATAGAGAAATGTGGGCCATAGGTTGGTTTTGTCCATGGGCTAACTCTTGGCCATGAATCTGATATCTAAGGCAGGCGGGCTGCTCATGAATTGATCATTCGAATTCGATACGTGGATTGGATATATTATTCTCTGACAAAAAAAATAAAAAATGAAGGATTTGGCTGATAGGACAACCACAATCTGAAATAAAATAGTAAGGATTACTTCGGGCTGATAGGATAATCACAATCTGAAATAAAATAGAAATGATTATAAAAGATGAGAAAAATATTTCCAACTCCAAATATGAAAATTAGTCCTAAGGAGACAGGTCGTGATGATAAAAGATTGGAATCACATAAACAGATTTGGCAGGCATCTAGAACAATCCAACTTATCTTGGATGGTATGGATTTTCTAGTGAGTACTGAAAGTAATTTCCTCAAGCATGCGCATCATAGTACAGTAGGCCATGATTCCAGGTCCAACACAGCCTGTGAGCTAAAAGAAACTGGGCTCATGTAAATGGGCCCATCTCCAAATGGCCAGCCCATTAAGGCCGTGGATCCACTGAGTAATTAGCTATGATTAGCTGAAAAAAGGGATGCTCTTTGTTACGCCCAAGCAGATCCGGTAAACACGAGTCCCCATGTTCTGATATGGCCAGGTGGGCCACAAATACTCACTGAAGTCGGACCGTTGATCATCCTCTCTCTAGCTGTCCATTTTCTTATATGCATATGGCCCAGTTCATGAGTCGACGGACCTTATTGTTTGGTCCAAGGAACATCTACCTTGGGACCCGTTTGATGAATGACCAAGATCTCGCGCAAGCGTAACACGCGTAAGCATTCATCGGGACTGACGTACTGACAAAAGTAATGAAAATGCAGATCAAGGACATGGCGCTGAAGTTCTCGGGCGCGTACAAGCAATGCAAGCCGTCCGTAGGTTCAAGCAGCAGCAGAGGCCAGCCAGCTTGCCCTGATTTTGACACGGTCTCCCAAGGACTCCGTTACACGTACGTGCGAGGAGGAAGCTCCACCACCAGCTCCGCACCCGCTTGGGATTTGACTCGCATCAATCGCGACCATGCTGCTCCGGTGACCCAATCGGACGGCGGTGGTGATCCGATTCCAGGAAGAGGCCTTGAGTCCAGCTGCGACGTGGTGCTGGTGGATGATGACGAGCCAAAGGAATGGATGGCGCAGGTCGAGCCTGGGGTCCATATCACATTCGTGTCTCTCCCACAGGGTGGGAACGACCTCAAGCGAATCCGCTTCTGGTATACTCTCTCTCTCTCTCTCTCTCTCTCTAAGTGCGCGAGGAGGTTTGCTCATTACACATGACGGCACACGTGCAATTATGAAGCACGTGTGTGATATCTGAGCTTTCCAAAAGGTGGGAAATAATGCTTAGATCTTCTGCCTAAAAAAACAGACGATTTCACGCTACCTAAAGTAAATTGACTGTTAAGACGTTGTCTCCAAGCTTTCCATTTTCTTTTGATATCTTGTGGCCCACATGAGATGTGAAATGAATGTGGTTTAAGATCTAAAAAACGTAGCTCGCCTGATGCAACACTCAGATCTCGCACACGTGTCAACTGTAACACATGCACCCGCGTGTGGAATTATAAAACCTCATTCACGAGAGACCTGTTTGGTCTACGGTCCACATTCGAGGTGGGTGTGTGGCCCACCTGATGGGGGGCCTGGATTGATGAGATGCGAGATGATGGCAGCCGGGAGATGTTCACCAAGTGGGAAGCGCAGAGATGGTGGGGAGAGAACTACGACAGGATAATGGAATTGTACAATGTGCAGAAGTTCAACAGACAAGCTCTCCCAACCCCTCCTCGCTCTGAAGACGAGGTATTATTTTCCTTTCCCTCTTTAATATAACTCTTCTACTGAAGAATTTCGTGCATCTAACTACTTGTGTAACACACCGTGTGTGGCATCCAACACACACAACAGGGTCGCCCCACAAATCAAGCTGATTCAATCGAAAGGTGGACCCCATTGATATAGGACTAGGTTTTTTGTGCATATGAATAAATTTGTAAGGACGGCATCTTCTTTCCGAGAATAACCCTTGAAACCGCTCTCCAAAATTATAAATAAAATTGATATTATCGATGAAAAGTCTGTGCACAGAATACCTGATGACCTTATATAAGCTAAAGATGCCACCGACTCTTTACTTGAGTCGAAGTAAGAAACTTTTTCTAAAATATTAAAAATGACTAAGAAGTAGTAAAAAATTACCTAAACCTATTCAAACTTATAAGCAAAACAAGGCCTCTGGACCACAACCAGACTCTCCAGACCTTAAAAATAGAGAAAACAATTTTTTTTAATAAAAAAATAATAAGTTTCAACATAAAAAATAATAAGTTTCAACATAAAATTCAAACTAATTGAATTTTGTGAAGCCGGATAAGGGCCAATGAACCTTCATTGATTCACCAAGGTGTAGAGCTCATCGGAACTGCACACACAATGGATAACTGGTCGCAATTTTTCCTTACGCACACATCCTCACACCCACACACACTGGGTACTTCAACCCATGACCTTGGTGTTGAAACTCTTGTGAGTCTACCACTAAGCCATGAGTAGGGACCCTTCTGAATTCTTGACTTTGTAACAATAGGACCAGATAATCACCAACAACAATTATTATTATTATTATTATTATTATTTTATAAATAGGTGAATTCTTCATTGATCGAGCCGAATCAAATGTGAAACTCCATAATCCATTCCGATGTGGAGCTTGAGTTCATGAACATTGGTAAATCTCTGTAATTGGCGATTCCCACATGAGTTTTCTTGTTCCAACATAGATTGCTGAAAGACAGAATCCATGCTCTTAAACAGGAATCTTCATGATTGCTTTGTAAAATTCATAGCCTTTAATCCTTTTATTTATTATCGATTTTTTCTCTTAATTTCGCATTGTACTTTGTGTAGTTAGACCATGTTGTGTAAAAAAGTTGCACAAACACTCTGCTTCTCTTCAAGTCATTTTGCTACACTGGTTGTCTTCAATTTCTTGTGATTCGCTCATGTATTAGAGGTTCTACAAAACGGTTGATTCGCGAGCTCTTAAAATGCATTACAGAGGGATTCTTACTCACGGATTGGATCTTCGAGGGAAAGCCCTGTAACTCCGCCATTGAGCAAAGAACGGTTGCTACGGACTTGTTACAGACCAGTCACTGCAAAAGGGTATTTCCCGTCTGACTCTTCTGAATACATCCAACACCATGGTACTGCTCCGAGTATTTATGGCCCAGGCAGCAAAGGAGAGACATCATCCATCGATGCGTCAAGGACCACGACTTCTTCAAGAGATGAGGCTTCGATCTCCATCAGCAATGCCAGTGATTTGGATACAGAGTGGGTTGAACAAGATGAGCCCGGGGTTTACATAACCATCAGAGCTTTGCCAGATGGAAACAGGGAACTCCGACGTGTCAGATTCAGGTAAGAAACTATGACCAACTGACTATCTCAGGGGTTGTTTGGATGCAAGCAAAGTTGTCTTCAACACTGGCTTATGTCATGCTGCTTTGAATAGCTCATTTAGGTCATGGTATCTTGGATTAGCTATTTTGCTCCCTAGTGGTCAAACACATGAAATAAAAAATAAAGATGGAATGCAGCACATGTGGGGGTGCTTAAGATAATTGGTGGGACACGTGGCATTTATAGTACTTGTGCACATTGACACATGAGGCCCATGCAAGGCATCCGAAGACTGATAGCGCCAAATGTGGCACATGGAGGCATTTGAACATAGACAGTTGTACATTTGGTGCATATGATATGCGTCCATGGAGCATTGTGTTCCTACTTGGCAAAGACATAACATCCGTGGAGGAAATGTTGTCCTTTTTTCATCAGTTCCATGCATTAAACTGTGTACAAATTATCTACCTCTGACAGTGTGGAATACAAGTTTGCTTGCATCCAAATGGCCCCTTGGATTATTGACTAATTACTGGAAATCAGTCCGCAACTAGTTTACTTGCATCCCAATTCGACTCTGGACTCAAAGTACGAGTCGCCGAGCCTTTTAACCATGCAGTGACCAAAGATAGAAGTGGACATTTTCATAACATTAGAGGGGCGACTATGTGCATAAATGCACACCAACAGTCTTGAGTATAAATCATCTCCCACTGTACAACTGTTGGACATGCCTGTGGACCATCTACTCTTTGGTTACTAACCTTTGGATGGGCCAGACTTCGAATTTCATAATAGTAACCATTGGATTGCTAGATTTTTATTTATTTTTTGGATACAGAAAATGTCCCATCCCTTGTCCTCCAAAAGCAGGTTATTTCTCGGACAGTTATTTACACAAGTTAATGTTACATCTAGCCTATGGCCCATCTGAAGGTGGTCCATCGAGCCATTTGCACCAATGATACAGTAGAGAGTTCTGCTGATAGTCCATAGACAGTTGTGTCAAAAATTTTAGAGTTAGAAGATGATGTGTGGCAAGATCCCAGCCATTCATCAGATAGGGCTTTCCTTAAACATGTGCTGACCCAAAACCAGGTTGGTCCACTCATGAAGTGGGGTCATCAGAAACAAAAGAAAAAAACAAAACAAAACAAAAAAAAACAGTGAGGTTTGCCCAATGCCTTCAATCAACATACATGTGTGGCCAACCTGGTTTTGGACCACAGCATGCACAGTGGAACCCACCTGATAAATGAGCCGGTCATCACACACATGTGCTAGGTTGGCACATATGAAGTGAATCACTTCTGCAAGCTATCTTCAAATGCTTTAACATTTAGATATCAAAAGAGGGCTCAGTGCGATATTTTGAGGAAAATAATGCCACTATTGATGCTGGTAACATTCCCTTTTCTGCTTGTTATTGATTTGTAGTTTCCACTTGGGACATGAGACCAAAAATAAGGCGGATCCAAAACTCAAGTGGGCCACATGACAGGAAACTCTGGGGATTGAATGCCTGCCATTGAAATATTCATGGGGCCACAAAAATTTTGTATCAGGCTAATATTTTTTGTGTTTTCAGCTCATCTCAGTGGGAATGACCTTATGAAGGGTTTGGATGGCATATGAACATCAAGGTGGACCCTAGGCAATGGCAGGCATTTCCCTACCCACTTTTCCCTGTCGTATGGCCCACTTGAGTTTTGGATCCACCTCATTTTTAGGCTCATGTCCTCGAATGAGCGGGAAAAACGTATGTGTGGACGGGTGGGTTTCACACAAACATCTCGGTGGGCCCCACACCTACCTTCTGACCATAGAAACTTCCTGGCGGTCAGGGTCCACAGGCAATCCACGTCCACAGTTTTCAAGCATTGTAAACCTGTTGCTTTTGCAACTTGCAGCAATGACGTTTTTTCTTTTTTATCTCTTTAGCAAAAAGAAATTAGGAAAGAGAAAATAGAAAAAAAGAAAAGATAGTGTTGAGACCACACAAAGGTAAAGATGAGTATTCACGCCTATCTCTATTATGTCAGCTTCTGTATTAAAAATGATTGAGGGAGGGGACCATGGGACGCATTGTTCTCAGCCGTGGTTACACGTACCATGTGTGCATCTAACCACAGCTGCATTTTTGATAGGCTTGCTAAGTGCACAGGATTGTAGCTGCCCACCCAATTGTATGTGCCTGAGATCTGAGCTTTCAATTGGGTGGGCTGCACTGTTTCGATCTCCCGGCCTGAAAATCAGACTGTCATTCAGGGGGCAACAGTGTACAAAACAAATGGATGCATAGTTTTTTCAAATGTCTGTTTGCGTACTCTGGACCACGTAATTTTTCAAGCTAGTTAGCATGTCCCTACCTTACAGAAAGCTCAGACTGCTCATGCTTGTGTTGTATTGGCATGTGTGCTTGCATGTGGATCACTTGGGTTAGTCTTCAAAAGTTAGTGAATATGTTTACAATGTGGTTTATTTTCTGTTTTTATGATGAAAATGGAATCTCAAACACCTAACTATTACATTGGTGAGACCATCAAATTTCATGTTTTTTCCCCCCATTTTAACTGATTAGAAATAGATTTCAAGCCCAAAGTTTGAACTAGTGGTCCCAAACGTGGCATATGACAGAGAGCGGCGCCCTTTTATTCTGTATTGTTTATAACTCTTGTAATCTTTGGATTATGGATTTGGACTGTCTTGTGTTTAAAATTGCAGCCGCGAAAGGTTTGGAGAGATGCATGCCAAACTGTGGTGGGAACAGAACAGGGAAAGAATACAATCACAATACCTATAGCTGGCGGTTGATCCTAAAACTGGAAGTTGGGTTATGAATTAGGAAGTGCATTCTTCGGATGATGAGAGTGCCATCATTGTTAACAGTACATCCTCAGAAAAGAGTCTTATTATCCTCTCTCTCTCTCTCTCTCTCTCTCTCTCTCTCTCTCTCTCTCTCTCTCTCTTGTGATAACTCTCATCATGTTCAAAGTTGTTACCTTCATGGAAGTTGATAACACAACCCGTGCTTTCACAAATCACAAATCCTAGACTTGAAGAAGAAGAAGAGAGTGCAAGCTAACCAACATCCATCTAGTAATATAATGTGACCAGAGAACTTCACAATCTGAATCCAGCAAATATGGCACCATTATTTTTCTCTGAATTTGATATGGCATTTAGAATGAATCCACCCTCGACAATCGAGGCCTCCCATCATCCCAATGTGTGGTCTGACCACAATCCCTCAGGCTTTGTTTGTTTTACACATGATGCAGATTATTGTAATGATTACTTATTACATGAAATTATGGGTGCATTGGGGTTGATCGGGGTGTTAGGGTGGTATAGAATTTTCGAAGAAGTAATATTGATGTGACTTTTCCCATGTTTGGATACCTGCAGTCAAGACTAAGAAATTCACACGGTTGCTTCCAACACCCATTTCTTCAACAGAATGACTGTTTACTGGATCTGAACTGATCGGGATATGCACCCCACCATGATCCATGCACTGGTCACACTTTTAACCAAACTCAATTCATGCATTTGGACCACAGCAATGAAAATAGCAAATTCCAGTGGTCGAGTCTGGTGTTTGTCTGCCACGCTATTTTCAGGGGTTCTTGCGAACATCACAGTAAAGGGAAGCCATTGGAAACCTACAGAGCCAATCCTCCCCCATGTGGGGCAGTTTATAACATTCCAGGAAGCCATTTCTCAGTTCGAAGCGCTTGCCAAGATTGAAATATTGTCCTCAGGCTAAGAGCTGTCTAGTTTGCAGCATTACCACAGGCTACGGACAAAGTGGCTTTCTCATTGGTCATCAGGGCTGCTGTGATTGCATTTGTGCTGCTGAAGTATCTGGTCATGTTCAGCATTCCTTTAGTCCACCTGTCGCTGCCCTCCTTTCTCAAAGGGAGTGGTGGGTCAGAATCCCAGCACCTCTTGTTCAGCTCATCAAAACCTGAAGATCATAGCAAGAAATGGAAATAATTCCGATGAACGATGTGGTTTTTTTTCCCTTCTAACACCAATACAATCGCCCTTTCTTTTATTTCTTGAAAAAAAAATTAAAAAAATGACAATAGCCGACGTATATGAGGAAAGGTTACACTGAAGTAGGGCTCTCAATGAGTTGGATCCAGTTGGATCCGGCTCCAAGTCCAAAAATCTGTAGCCACAAATCTGACTCAAATCCAAAAGGTGATATCCATATCCGATCCACTTATAAATAGCCAGATCCATTTCCGATCCAAAAATCCATATAGTCATTGAATTTGAGTCGGATCTAGGTCTAAATCTGCCACATCATAAATCTAAAAAATATATAAGATAATATATTTAATTTAACAATAAAATGTTGAATCATGTAGGAGTATTGAAGTCTGAAGGTTAGAAGTTGAACAATCACACAAAACTCAGCACTGCAGAAGTCAAAAAGGTTGATAGCTTCAAGAATGCAATAGTGGGGATTCGATCGAATCTCACTAATAGATCCAAATCTGACCTGAATATGATTCAAATTGATTTTTGTGAACCCAAATCCATCCGGTCCATTTAATTTATAGAACCAATTTTAAGATCCAACTCTACATTATTTCTGTTTGGAGCAAATCAGATCTCGGATCTGCCCTGCTCCATTGAGAGCCCTACACCGAAGGAGGATAGGTTGTTATAGATACAAGGACGTGAGGGTGTATGGTGTAAGATACAGCATGTGGATAAATAGATACATCACAGTGGGCCCCACACAGATCTGGTCATATGGCTTATTGGTGTGTGGATGAACGGATACATAACCGTGGCCCCCACACAGATCCACTCTTACGGCTTATTGTCCAAGCGGGGTCAGATGCATTCCACTTCGCATCTCACCACAAGCGGAAAGAACGCTTTTGATGGGGCACTGCAAAGAAGGGAGAGTGAAAAGGGTGGAATATTTCACAGCGAACCCAAACGCGTTAAATGGTCAAACAAACACGGCCTCAGGGAAAAGAAGGCATGCCTCGTTACCTAAACTTCCTGTTCTCTTCTTCAATCAAAATCCATTGTGGGTGGATATTATAACTTTTGCAAGTGGGCATTGGACTTACAACCCAGTAAACAGGTCCAGGTCTCAAACCTACTCGTCTAGACCCAAGCCTAGTACATCCAGAATCGACCATTAAAATTGTGTTATTTGATATAGAAATAAATAGTATTCCGCTTCTTCTTTTTTTTTCAAGTACATCAAACAGAAATTTGAAATCATACCCGCATGGTTACCAGCACAGGCCCAACCATATAAATAGGAAGGTCCCAGTGCAAATATGAAATCCAAGCGCAACTCATCCATTGATCCACACTGCTCTTTCAATACAAAATTACAACTGAGAAAACATCAACAACCTTTTCTCATACAAGGGTTTTTTTAATTATTTAAAAGGTATTGGGGTGATAGTATTATCCTGTACGAGATCTAGATCTTGGGAGGAAAGAATAGTTGTCACGACCACCATAGTGATGCAGCAACACAGGAGGCAGCGTGCGTAAACAGACATTTCATTAGATAATTAAGTTCACATACTAATAGTTAAAAACAAGAATTCAAAGTCACCTCCGTAATATAAAAACGTAAAAATGTAGTAGACATCAATTTCTTTAGCTACAGAAGAGAAGAATTAGGTCCATGGATGCGCACAAAGCCATATATATAGATAGATAGATATATAAGCTTCTCTTTCTCCACAACGGGGAGGGCTCCCCAGCCCCAAGAAGAGGCTTTTATTCAGCCCACAACCCTCCTGGAATAACTCCTAGCTGCTGCCGGTATCTCATGACTAGTAGACCGAACAAGGAATTCAGAGTGACCATGCCACCCTCCAGCTTTCATTTGAGTTGGTGGTGGTGGCCTCACTGGCTGTCTTCCAGAGCTAACCGTCATTTGCGCCAGCTTCTCGGCTGCATCAGCAACTCCATACGTACTTCTGCTTGAATAAACAGACCCTGCACATCCAACAGGTAAACAACATTGTTACACCGTTGTTAACATTTGCATGCGCAAGCACAGAATAATAATGCCATATTTTAGCATCACTTGTGACTCATATTGAGACACTACAAAATAACTCAAATTGCTTTTAACCCCACAAGGGTCATAAGCTACATGTAAAAAACCAAAATAAATAGGTTTCCACTCCACGTAGGCAGAGCTCTCAGACAACTGAGGTCTGAGGTACCTCTCTGCATAGGGGTACTTTTAACTAGAGAGAGTATTAATATTCAAACAAGTGCATAAAACAGCCACTTCTCAAAGCCCAACCTGTGCAATTATATATATATATATATATATATATATATATATATATATATATATATATAAAAAAAAAAAAACTAACCATATGATAATAAAACAGCCACTTCTCAAAGCCCACCTGTGCAGTTATATATATATATATATATATATATATTATATATATATATATATATATATATATATATATAACTAACCATATGATAATAAGAGATGAGGATCCCTGTGAGATGATTCCATTCTCACCTGGGTGGTTTCTTGCAGGTGGTCGATATCTTGGTTGTTGGGTGGTGCCGCTCTGTGCTGATTTCTGATTTTTAGTTTCCTCCTGTATTTGAAACAGAAAATAAATATTAGTGTTAAAAAGACAAACTGAATCTAGCATTTGGTGCCAAAGATGTGAAATTCAGGCTGAAACAGAAACTATCTCCACCACCTACCTGGTAATCCATTTCCAGCTTTCTTTGCACCCCTGTAAACAGAATGGTAACATTATCTCAGAATTTCGAAAAAATAATTTATTTTATCTAAAAGATTCTTAGAAATAAAGGATTAAAAATTCCCCTATACAAACTGAGAGCATAAGCTCTTGATTAATGAACCTCTGAAATGATAAAACATATGAAAACATCCATAGACATGTAAAATCAAGGTAATTTTTAATTAACAAACAAATTAAAAGACCATCGTCCATGTTAGAAGGTTTCTAAATTGAAATTACCTGAACTTAAAGAAGCATGAATCTTTGCAGAAGAGAAGTTGCTTGCAGGTTTTGCATTAGATAAAGTAGAGGGATATCTTCTAGTACTCTTCTGCTCCAAAGTTCCCGTCATTCCAGCTGAGAATTAAATAAAATAACATCAGGCATCTGCAAAAGGTTGTGGCACAAAACTAAAAGGAAGAAACGACAGTTTTTGGTACTCTTGAAAGAAATGATAATATTCAAACAAACCAGGTGGAGGAGTTCTAGGGGCTGCTGCTCTCATTCGAAGTGATGGTGGAATGTAAAAGCAGGGCTGCCATATCAAACAGAGTATATATAAATGCACAATCAAACAACTAGGAAGCATGCTTGTACTTGTGTGATTCACAGCAACATGAATTCTCACATTGATGGTAACAACAACGAAAAAACAATGCACCTGGAAAAAAGGGTGCTGAAGAGCCTCTGCTGCAGTTGGTCTCCTGCTGGGATCCCATGAACAAAGTGACTGCAAATATTCCACGGATCATATGCAGGAATAAGCATGATTTATGTAAAATACTTCAACCAATTACAATGAACAATATGCAAACAGTAGTGCTCATACTAAGATCATCATCACCTAAGCCACAGGTCAGCAAGGATTCATGTTGAAAGTTATGGCAATAGTTCGACATGAGCTGCCATCCTGACGCAACCCTCCTTTATCCGGGCTTGGGAATGGCAATGAGAGCACAAAACTTCCACAGGCGCAATGTAAAAGACTATTACATAGGTTGAATACAATCGAGCACTATCTAATAGTCTATTACATAGGTTCATCACAATCAACAAGTTGATTATAATCCAGCCAATATTCCAATTTAAGGATAAGGAGATTGGTTATAGAGAAGTTTCCATATGGCAATAAACAGAAATGGAAACTGCAGGGGTGCAAAGATCGCTAAATTGTACATACCGAGATAAGGTTGATAGCATCCCCACTGGCCGATGGTATCAGCAGTGAAAGATGGACACTTGCAAACTGCAACATCAAGTTATCATATCAGCTTCAAATGTTGGTGAGATCAGTGTATTAAATAGCTACGCTACATAGCATGTAGGTTACGATACGTAGCGTGTAGCATAGCCTTAATGCTGGGTAGCTCATGAAAATAGCCTTAATGCGTGTAGCATGTAGCCTCCACTACATTATAATTTGCATACGCTACACACTATGTAGCTCACATGATGTTTTCAATGATTTGTTACATTTTTCCATTTTCAATAAAAATTAGTTATCCTTTTTAATGCTTTCAGTAAAATAATATAAATAACAGGATTAAATCAGTTTCGTTGCTCTTTCTTTACCTTTATACTTAATCATTTCCCTTTCCTATTACTTTAGGTTGCATTTTATTGCACAAAATATCATGAAATTTTGTTAAATTTCATTATTAATCAGTCTAATCTGGTATAGAATATCATGATATTGGTGCAACCAAGCACCTTGATAAAAAATTCCAGAAGTTATGTAGCCTGCGCCTCACTCTTCAAAGGGGTGAACGCTATGCTACATTCTATTCACTATTTAAAAACACTGGGTGAGATTTATTCAATCAAACTCGCTGTCATGAAGAAGTACAAGAGTGAAAGTAAGAAACTCAGGCTGACCTGGGGGAATTGGTATTTGATCGCATTTGCAAGTTGCAGCCCTTCAGCCCAAGTATTCTGGTTCGGACTACCTATCACACCACATATCTTGTATATTTCATCTGCTTCGCTGCATCCCAGATGGGCAACATCAACCACATAAGTTACTACCAACGCCGCAAAAGAAGAAAAAAGAGGGGGGGTTAAAACAAATAAAAAGAGAGAATGGCAGACAACTACGTCTACAAATTACTCAACAGCCTAAAACTTGAGTACGACCAAAAGAAAGCAATTGATCCAAAGCATGAATTCTTCTTGCATAATTCCAGTGCAAATTCTGATTGAGGACCCAGGTGGACTGTTGGAAATGATTATGTGAGCACACTGGATTGCCCATGGCCCCAAATCACCATGATTGTTTGGTTAAAGGCATGAAAAAAGAACAATAAGATCACTTTTACTCTTAAAGTCCACTTTGCATGCCCTTATTGGATGTCTTTGCTTATTAGATCATTGTGATGTTGGGGCCATCAGCAACATGGTGGAATGAACCGTCCAACCGCTGTTAGTGCCCGCAACTCACCCCCCATAAGTGAATTTGCACCAGAATAAAGTACAAACAATTCATATTGAACCTTTTGCCTAGTTGTTCAACTGAAAGATCATTTATTTCGCTAAGTTCCCTGTGAAATTCAACATCTGCTTACTGTTTCACCAGGTCACCTTTATTATTGAGGATCCCATGATCACTATTAAGCAGAAATATCGATATCGCCGATAACCAGAAATATCGAAGTATCGGTATTACTACAAGTTTTGCTGGCCAGGGATACGGAAACAATATCGATATCACCGATAACCAGAAATGTGGGGAAACATGGGAAAAGCGGAGGAATTTTCAGCGAAACTTTAGGAGGTTAAAATGTACATACTTGCATATTTAGAAATAAAAAATTGCAAAGGGGGCCTTAAAAGCATGTGTTGTTGTAAGAAATCAGTCCAACCATCTCATCCGGCCTATTTAACCATCCAACCTTCCATTCAAACATCCATCGATATTGCAAAACATCAACAAAATGTGATATTTCACCAAGAAATCATCAACGATTGGAAAGGAAACGAAAGATTGCGGTCTCAATATCACGCATGTTGCAATATCAATAATATCGAGATATTATCAATATTATCAATGACAAATTGAACGCTACATACAACCATGTGCCCATGGAAAAAAAAAAAATCTAATAAACAAATTTTTGATGATATCAATACATTTGCGTTATTATTGAAATATTGTCGATACAAGCATTACCTAGAATTTACGTAGTCAAAAATATTGGCAATACATTGGCAATACAAGTGACACTTAGAATTTACATAGTTGAAAATATTAGCGATTACATTAGCAATGTTGATACGTTGGTGATACTTAGAGATACATTGCTAATACATGGAATTTCTGATACCACCAGCATTATCGGTATCGCTGAGCTGGAGATAAAGATAATATCAGAGATAATTCGAACACTGCTATTAAGGATCTCACCAGATCAATTGCAAGACAAACAAACCTCTATCATTAACCATAGATATCTACCAAAATGTAAGAAATTAATGGTGCTATCACCACCAAAAAAAAAAAACACACAAAATATGTACCTTGAACCAGGAAAGAGAGGACGGAGAGTAAACAACTCAGCCATGATTGCTCCCATTGCCCACATATCTAGTCATAGAATAGAAATAATAGAAGTTATCAATAGATAGATGAAGTAATTTTACGAGCTTGTACTTCCAAATTCCGTATAAATATTTACTCACCAACAGCAGAATCATATACGGGTGACTGGAGCAAAACTTCAGGTGCTCGGTACCTACACACACGTATATAGATGGCATTATGATGCTCATGAAGGATAAAAGAGAGATGAAAAGCAAGATGACAAAAAGAAACCTGAACTCACCAGCGTGTTGAAACATATTCAGTATATGGAGGCTGAGAGCAGACTTCACGAGCAAGACCAAAATCAGCAATTTTGATGATGTCTTTTGTAACCAAAAGATTCTCTGCATAGAGATGTAAGCATATGCACACTGCTTAAGTTCCTAATAAAAAGAAATAATAACCCAAGATTCCATGATGAATTTATCTACATTGACTTTGCAAACAGAATCGGGTGAGGGAGCAGGTAAGCATCTGTTTCAAAATGTTTGTATAAGCTGGTAGGGAGCAGAAGCAGGAACATGTTCACCTAGTTAAAAGGATTGCGCAACTAATCATCGACTTAGCGCAGACAGCCAATTAGTGGTGTTATGTTCTTGCTCCACATTTGGAAACAATATGCCCATCAGATGTGACAAAGGTTCCACAAATATAACAACACTGGACTCCGAGAGAACAGCTTAAACAAGTTAGCAACCATAACACCGACTTGCCAATAAAGAGGTGAAACTGAACATGGATATGTATGTCAGGGCAACTGGAGTAATAAGTGACAACTAACCATGAGAATCAAAATATAAAAGAGATGGCTAATCACTGCTAAAATGTTCAATATCAATATTTTAGGAGTTCTGGCCCACAGAAATGATTTTGGCATGCAGGCGTATATCCCAGCTATGAGAAACTCATATGACATCCTCTGATAAGAGGGCATAAAAACAATCAGCCACATACTTGGCTACGGCCTACGTTGCATGTGTATGACTCTAAAAACTGAAGAGTTAGCCACAAGTGCACTAGTTCCCTCTCAATGCCAGTACTAATTCAAATTTAAGTAAATTTAAGGTAATGCGATTACAGGGAGGCATCCAACCCATCATGCCAGTCATTCATTGGTTCTAAATATGACATACAGCATGCAGTATATCAGGACTATGCGCGTATCTATGCCAAACTTTCGCAAACTGCAACAGGCTTTCATAACATCAGCATCCATAAAGCTAGGTCTCGGATGCCATGTGGAAATCATTTCCTCCCAAATGGAAGCACATGATAAGGAGGTGTCCTAAGTCATCTTGGTACTGTCACGCCGTAAAAAACACAACCAATCCAGATTTGGCCCACAGTCTTGGCCACCTGAGGATCATCTGAGCCAGCTTTTTGGGGAAAGGTCTTGGGACAGTACAGCCTACCTAATAACAACTTCGATAATCAGCAAATGTGCAACAACCCAGCATGCTGTCAGAACCAAGAAATAGTGCCTGAAAAACAGGAGAATTCCAACATTTCCATGCGACAACCTTGGGTCGTGCCATATTTATAGCTTATGAAAGGTCTTTTCCCATGCATGGAAATGCATAAAATGAATTGGGTCATTTTTTGCTTGACATTCAATCTGACCCTTACAGTTTTCATTTAACCTAGTGTTATTTATTGATTTCAATGTGATTAAACAGAATTACCAGCAAATCCCAGATTCATATCAACCAGAAAAGAAATACCAAAAGGAAATGCAAATTTGTAACCTGGCTTAAGATCACGATGGAAATATCCACACTGGTGCATGTAAGCAAGAGCTTGAAATACTTGGAAGCACCAATTCCTGACTTCAATCTCTGAAAAAAGTTTTCCCCTATCTTTCATGAGCTGATAAAGGTTGCACTCCTGAAACAAATACAAAGAAAAGGCTCAAAATTAAACATCACATAATGAATTAAGGATAACAATATAGTGATCTCTTCAGAAAAACACACCATATACTCAAAAACGAAGTACAAAACAGCATTTTCTCTGATGACCTCCTTCAGCTTCACAATGTTGGGATGGTTCATCTTCCGTAAGGACTGCCAAAACAGTGAAGGCCATCATCACCTGACAAACATGAATGAATAATCTCAACAACTGGGGCAGAAAAGACCATCAATATTTACCTTTACTTCTCTAAGATTCATGCACTCCTCCCAAGAATAGTACTTTCTCTTCATTCTTTTAATAGCAACCTGCCCAACAAAGCCAAAATTACACAAAATAGATGAACATTTGTTTAACTCAAGACAGAAGCTTAACATGCATTTTGAGCTCAGTCAAAAAGATTCTTACAACTTCACCAGTCTGCTTATTAATTGCGCGCCAGACGCTCCCAAAGGTCCCGTCACCAACTTCCTTAACTACTTTGTACCTGTAATGTACAGACAATTCTCTTAAGACTATACAAAAGTGTTGATCTAATAGCTTATCAAGTGTGACCATACAAAACCAACTCACCGATCCATTTTGCTTGAGAAATACCAGTGTGCCTCTTAAAGCGTGTGGCTCTTTCTTATTCAAGAAAAAATGCACAACGTAAGGATGACGTATCTGATCTGACCTAAGATGTATTGCTTCAAAAGACAAACTTTTTCAATATGCTAGAGAATATAGATAAGCTTTCCAGCCAAATCCACCATTAATTTTGACTCATGATTTGCATTGATGCAAATTTCTTATCCTGCTGATGGATGGGCTTCGAAGCCTTATTTACTACTAACTCTTGAATCACATCTCCGAGGCTGTGATCTGATTTAAATGATATCAGCGCTGTCAGAATGCAATGCATCTTGCCTCCAATCCTGGAACCGCCAAAACAGAAAGTATTTCCAGCCTGGAAAGATGCCTTCGCTCACTAGTCAATAAAACCCAGTGATCAAGGTCTTGTCACACAAGGTCTTCATGGATCTTATATAGAACTTCTTTCGAGTTTAGGTTCTCTGACACTTCATCATGCTAACCTCGTATCGTCAGGAACAATGAATGGAATCAGACAACTGCTGCTAAGTCTGCATGGCAGAAATGCAAGGGGTACATCTACTACTAAAAGAAAAAGGACCCCGTCAACTCGCAGACTTCAACCCTGGAAAATTTTAGAAAGCAAAACAAACTGGGTATTACACAAGAAGTCAATAACAAATCTCATACTTGGAGAACATAGAAATTCAAGAAGTCCCTGACATAGAATGTTACCCTAATGTTTCCAAAATGTCAAGCACTCTTGACCTCACGCTGACTCCATGTGAAAGTTGTGTTGGTGACGCACTGGAAGTATAGAGCGTCAGAGCAGATTAACAACAACAACAAATTACTGCTGAAAAAAAAATGTCAATAAAGATCATACTTGAAGTGCTGTAGAGATCCAACACCAGTTTCAGAATAAAGTTGCATTAGGTCTTGCGTGATGATCATGTAAGAGCAATTGGCAGCTAAGTGCAGTTGACAAAGGAAATGAGAAGGAATTTTCCGAGAATGAGGAACCGCCAGTCAAGAGCCTCCTGGAATGACAAGACCCGGTACTGGTAGCAATTTGACCAAAGGTGCACTTGCTCCATATCTTGACTAACCTTTTTAAGCCCTCGAGAACACAACAGGGCACAATCTGCCAAAAATAACAAAACGTGCTGTCACATGGATGATTCAAGATAAAACCAGGTTTACAAAAAATAGATAAGGCCCCAGATCGTCCAGTTAGAAACATGGACAATGAAATTTCTTATCATATAACACAAGTGCATGCACGTACAACAGTTTAAATCAAGATCAAATATAGCATAAGTATTTCTCATACTGCAGCTCCTATCCCCAAGCATGCTCCAAACAAACCCAAGTACATTTGATAAAATTGGCAGGAGACCTTTAGATATAAGGCAAAAAAGTAACAACTGAAGCAGACACAGAATATATATATATATATATATATATAATATATATATATATATATATATATATATATATATATATATATATTATATATATATATATATATAAGCAGACCTAATAAAGTATACTATATCAGATGACGCAGAACAATGAATGCATTACACTGCTAATTTAAATTCAGCCTTGTTCAACTATAGGTCACATCTCCTGAAATCCAAGTGTATGCATGATGCATATGTGAGATTTAGTAAAAATTATAGGAGTTAAATGCCAAAAATCCAAAACCAAGAAAGAAAAACAATTTCAAAAGCCTTGCAAAACACACGGAGAACTCATCCATCAAAAAGGAGAGGAATTGGATAAAAGTCCAAGGATGCAAATCCTATGGTCAGAGTACCCGACAGCACCAAACTTAACATTCAAAGACATGGTTTTCAACAAGAAGAACAAAGAACTCTTCAAAAGCCTTCAAACCAAAATTGTAAAATTAGGAAATGACAATAGAACCCTCAGTATTTTCCATCCACATAAGGTTTATAGGTGAATCCATGAATTCCTGACATCAGTCGCCTGAGATAGGCCTCGTAGGCTCAAAGACACTAGTACATCCTAATTTCAGTGAGTAGTGATTCGGCACCTATAGGGGCATGAATTTTCCGTGCCTCCACATCTGCAGATATCAACTCACTTCCGTGGGTGATCACCATTGGATGCAGAGCCTAGTTTGGCCAATAAATGGTTTAAACGGATCCATCCAATGCTCCTCTTTCCACCCACAAATTCACACAATGGTGCTGGATGTGGGAGGCACTGAACCAGTTCTCAATTTCAGCATCATTGAGGAATCATCCATCGAGAGTATGAATACATTGAAGGAACCAAACCCTAACTATCAACAACTTAACAACAAATAAGAACCTTATGTAAATGGGAGCACAAATCCTAAAAATCAAAACCCTAAAAATGCAGACACAAGACTACAAACATCAACAGATAAATCAAATCTCCAGAAAACAAACCCTAGATTTACAAAGCCTTATAACCAAACCAAACCCTAGAGCTTCGATGAATCATGACATCACAATTCCCTAACATGATAACACAGGGCCCGAATCAATCAACCACGAATCCCATTAATCGAAGCCACATAAACCAAACCTACGTTCATCAGATCCCAACAGTAAGAGAAATCAGGCTCCACATAGAAATCGTCCATCGAATCAAGAAAAAGTACAAAAAAAAAAAAAAAAAAAAAAAAAACCTAGAATCTCAATTTTGACCGCGAAAATCTACAACAACACAAATCCTTCAAACAACAAAACCCTAGAACATCACGATCACAAAAATCACAAAAAGTCATGAAATCCGCGCAATCAAAACCCTAGAAACTAAAATTAATAATAATAAATAAAAACACGAATTCTAGGGTTTGCATGAAACAAAGGAGAAACCTGATCTGAATTTTGAATTAAGGAGATCGAAACAGAAATCGAATAAAATCACCTCTACGCCTTTCGGCATAACCACTCTCGCCTCGAGCGAGCTCTCTTCTCCTCCTCCAGAAGGTAACTCCCCGCAAAACGCCTGGAATGAGAAAAGGAAGAATTAAAGGGGAGCGTTCGATCAGGAAATCCGGGATATTTATAGAGCGGGAGAGATCTGGTAGTCCGCAAGAACTATAGTCCTCGGCCATCTTATCTAACCACAGAGAGCCACGTCTCGACACGTGTCATAACAAATAGAAAATCCATGCCGTTAAAACGTCAGATTCTATTTAAAATATATCACTCCTCTTCATGTTGGAGAGATTGTACGTTGCTGTTCGTTCGAATAATGAACCTTTTACAGTCAACGATCATCGTCAATTTCATGCCTCAGATTGCATGGCTAATATTTTATAATGTGTCAAATATTTCGTTTATGGATCATCGCTGGTTGGGCCCACCTGATGAATGGTTCAGATCATGATAGTCTTTTCAGTGTGTTTATATTTGACGGATCAGGGAATACTATGCGTTGGTGCACGTCGCACCAAGTAGATAACGCCTGTATTTAATTCCGTTGGATTTATTAGCAGAATAAGGAATAGCAACTGTACTAGCTAGCTTGAGATGGACACGGCGCGTCAAAATACCAAATGTGTAAGAGATCCTATCCATTAAAAAGTATAAAAAAATATATATATATAATTACAGGAATTAAAATTAATATAAAAATATCAATAAAATTTCTATCTATTATTGAAAATGAAAGCTCATAAAGAAGGATTCAGCCATTTATTTTCAACGCTTTGAAATGAATATATTTAGGAATTTAAACACATTCATCTCTTTCAAAAAGAATTTAACTAGAATTCCACGTCTAATTAACGGTCCAAATATGTTATGTCAATTTCGTATATGCATGTATTCCGCAAAGTTTTTCTTATTTACCTTACACGATTGACTACGCTAGGTATTTCTCAAGAAAAGAAAAGAAGGAGCTGGGGTAGACGCGCCGTGGGAATGATGCTATCACGTTAGCACCATGCTTCCCAACCAAAAGTCGGTTGGTAGGTCATAGTAGAGGGAATCATGGGACACGTGTGAGAGAGAAGCATCATTTGTACAATATATTAATTTGGAAAATTGATATCAGGCCACACTTGATGTTGAAAATTAGTTTGTTGATATCAGAACTACTGGCTAGCACGGCGGAATAGATCAATCTGTTATAAGGCACGTTCCATTCATCCTGATGAATGGACCTGATTTCACACACGTGTCGAATTTTCAAATTTTGTCTTTTCGTGCGAATCACGTGAACACTTGTAAGTACTCACACGCCCATGTGCCTCTTGCTGGCTTTATGGCTTTTCGATCTTCTTGGGTTGTTTCTATGTGTGCACCGCCACTCAAGCTTATCCAACGTTGAAGGCCAAGATGCAAACATAATCAGGTGATGGGAAACGTCCAAATTACAGACTCCATGAAGATAAGGCATGTTGGATGATGTTTATCACAATTCATCCTTAATGACAAAAGAGAACCCCTTAAAAAAGATCAACGGTTGACATTTAACTTTACAAATCAGTAGGGTCATCTGCTTAATGAGACCATTGGGTGGTCGTCCATCTGTAGCGTGATGTATAATATGGACGGCTCGTTACCCAACCATCTCTATATGTGGGCCCCAACGATGATGTGTTCCTGAGGGACTCCGTCCAAACATGGAAACCGAATTTTGTTTGGATTCTAGATACTTTTCGTGGACGAAAATCCTCCTCGTGGGAACTGAGAAGGATTGGAAAATGCTTCTCCTCCTTTGAATATATAGCTGTTTGGCTTATTGCGTTTGGACCATTTCAACTTGGGCATGGTTTTCTGTGGGTGGGACGTTGTAACCAAGACTTCAATACCGTTGGATGTGGAATATAACATTCTGGAAATTATTGGAAAATTGAATCTACCACCCATGGAAATTTGTAGATTTAAGAATCATAGTTTTCTTGATCAGGTAACAGAGAAGAGAGTTTCCAGAATAGAGAACTACATTTCATCGTTGATCTTCTGCCTCAAGCTTGTAGGGGTTCCTATGTGGTCAAAAATTGGACCGTTCCTCATATGGGACCCATCTTTGATTCCTTATCTCTCTTAGTAATCGCTTTGACTGGATGATCCTGACCATTCATTCAATGGCTGAAAATGGATCATCCACAATCTACCTACGCTAGAGGAGGTGTGATCATTGACATTAACCGTTCATCATGTGAGGTTCATCTTTGATTGCCAATTCTTCTCAAAAATCAATTTGATGAGAAGATTTTAACCATCCAATCAAATGGTCCAGGGAATAATGATGCATGTTGATTATGTTAGAAAAGGTTTGATCTCTTATCTAGATTAGGTCTCTGTGACCTAACCAACAAGTTGGATAGCAAATATACATCACAGTGGGCCTAGAAAGCTTGGTGGGTGTTCAATTACTACTATTTTATCATGGTATGGTCCACCTAATATTTGAATCTACTTCATTTTTAGACTCATGCCCTAAAATAATTATCCGGATGGATGAAAACATCATGTTGGCGAACATTGCTATATAAAAAAAAGATACATTACATTGGAAAAGCACCCTTTGTTATTACAGTATAAGATAGTTATTAATCATCCATCTCCGTATGCAAAACATCCAAGCTGTTGATTTGCGGGGCACTGCCATAGACAGGCTGTTTAGAACTTTTAGATGATATTGGCATCCAAACACTCAGATTTTTGGTTTATGACCCATTCGCAACAGGTTCCATTAGATGAACGGTCTAGATTACAGAACAAAGGAGAAAGAAACGAGGAAATATAGGGCTTGATAATATGGACACATGCGTGGGTTCCTTTCTCTATTCTTGTTATTATTTATATTTGAAAATACTCTCATTTGGAGGTATTCCTTCTAAAAAACAGCTGGCCTCACGTAAAAAAACATCTAGTACGATAAGGGAGGCCATCTGCAGGTAAGCACAGGTGCCAACCGGAAACGGATTGGCTACACCCCTGTGACCAGCCCGGTGGCGGGTGGTCGGTGCTCTGTGGGCCCGACCATGATATATGTGTTTCATCCATTCCGTTCATCCAGTTTTAAAGATCATTTTAGATCCTGAACACAAAAAATATAGGGATATATATCTCAGGTGGATCAGACCACAGGAAAATAATAGTGATTGGATATCCACCATTAAAATCCTGTTGAGGCCCATTGTACTGTTTATTGGACATCCAATATTTTGATTAGGTGATAAAGGCATAGATGAAGGGAAAATAATAAAAAGCATCTCGATCCAAAACTTTTATGGCTCCCAAAAGTTTTTTAATGGTTGACGCTCATTCAACACTGTTTCTTGTAATGTGGTCCACTTGATATTGGGATGTACCTCATTTTTGGTCTCACAACATAAAATAATATGGAAAAATAGATGGACGGCATGGATGAAACACATACATCATGATGGGTCCCACAGAGTACCGACCACCAGCCAATCCGTTTCCGTGCCAACCGGTGTGGCACACGTGTGTGGCATGACCGTTTGCCTGCGCGTGTGAGAAAAGAAAAGGTCGACACTTAAAAACGTCAACGGTCTACATTCAACGAACATACTGCACCCACTTCATGACTGGGCCACCCTGACTTTTGGGAATTTTAAAAAAAGAGAGAGAAAAAGCAGGGCCAGTAAAGAACGGTCTCGATTTCACACAGGTGCCTGGACGCGGATAAGGTCAGTAGCAAAATCGCTACTGAAGTGACGTCACCAAGCTATGTGGACCCACCATGATGTATGTGTTGTATCCATACCGTCCAACCATTTGTAGAGATCATTTTATTGCATGAGAAAAAGAATGAGATAGATCTAAAGTTCAAGTGGACCCACCACAGAAAACCATGGAAGCGGTTACATTCACCGTTGAAACATTTATAGGGCCCACCATGATGTATTTTTGAGATCCAACCTGTTCATGAGTTAAAATAGAGATAGATGAAGTGAAAACAAAAATATCAGCTTGATCGGAAACTTCTGTGGCCCCCAAAGAAGTTTCGAACGGTGGATGTCACTGTCCCCACTGTTTTCTATGGTGGGGTCCACTTGAACCTTATATTTATCTAATTATTTTTTTCATGCCATACAACAATATCTCCAAATGGATGGACGGTATGGATACAACACACGCATCATAGTAGGGTCCACAGGGCTTGGTGACGTCACTTCAGCAGCGATTTGGCTACTGACCTTGTCAGTATCTAGCGCCTCGGGCACATTTTGAACGCAGGAATGCCTGCATGCCGCTTGCGCGGGTTAAAAGACTCAGCGACTCAGACCGTCTCATTTGGTGCTGAGTAGAATCAGGACTCGCCCGAGTCAGCGCTGAATCAACCCAACTCATCCATTGGGGGTGATCAGTGCTACAGAATCTGAGATGACTCATCCGAGTCTGAAAACATGTTCCTATCCCATGAGCTAAGGACGTAAACAGGCTTCAGCCCAGCTCAAGTGAAGAATCGAGCTAAAGACGGCCCTAATTGAAAACCCCAATAATCAGCGAACAAATGGTAGAAGTCAGTTCGGGCATGATGTACTCGGACCTGGATCAGACCGATGGGCCTTGTGGCTGTAGATTAAGCTACAACTCAAATTTACAGGCATTTCTTCCTTATAAATACATTATTATTGTCACGAGAAAAGTAGAAGGATTTTTACTGCGAAATTCATCGGAGATTCTGATTTTTTCCGCAAACCGGCTTTGATTCATTGAAGTCTTATGATTATATTTTCAGAGAGGTGACGTGATTAAAATGTTCTTGATTTTTTATTTTTTTTACCTAAAGTCTGGTCGAGCATTGTGGGGCCCATGTGATGTCTATAAGACATCCAACCCATTCAATAGGGGATCGCCACCCTGAAAATGAGACAACCCAAAATCAGGGTGATCTAACTATCAGATAGGCCACATGTGAATTTAGAGGTCTTTGGGTGACGAGCACTATTTCATAGGCATTTTCCTCTGCTGTTACAAAGATCACGCAAGAACTATACCGTTCGTTCTCAGGAGGTTACAACTCTCAAATTGACTGACAAAATAAAAGGATGCACTATGGTAGGTCTTTCAATGGGCCGGTCTGGCCAACAGGCTTTTTGGGTGGCCTATCTCTTGCTTGTTGAATAAATCAGTAGTACCATGTTGGAATGTGTTGATTTGGGTTGTCCTAGCCTTTAGGAATACAGTAGTTTGTTGCCTATTTTATAGGAGTTGTAGTTAGTGCTACCTCTTTTATAGGAGTTGTGGTTAGTGCTAGGACGTAGTGTTTTGATATAAAGCTTTTTTTATAAGCCTTTCTCTTTATCTCAATAAAAATAAGAAAAAGCTTTATCATTCCAACACGTCTCCTTTGTTTTATGTATTTTGTAACAGTGGTATCAAAGCCAGAAAACGTGTGAGAGAAAGCAAAAGAGAAAGAGTTCCCAAACAGTGAAACTCCCCAAAACAGTTCAAAATAGCAGCAGCTATTTTCTCCTCTGACTTATTTTTTTTTTGTAGGAATCGATGGCTTCAGATTCAAATTTTGTGCAGGCGGCGATACCCCGATTTGATGGTCACTATGACCATTGGAGTATGCTAATGGAGAATTTTCTACGGTCAAAAGAATACTGGCCAATCGTTGAATCTGGAATTGAAGAACCAGCAGCAAATACAGTCTTGACGGATGCCCAGAAAACAGAGTTGGAAGGGAGAAAGCTAAAAGATTTGAAGGCAAAAAATTACCTTTTTGAGGCAATTAATCGTCCCATCTTGGAAACAATTCTTAGCAAAAAAACTTCCAAAGATATTTAGGATTCCATGAAGAAAAAATATCAAGGTTCTGCTAGAGTGAAGCGTGCACAGCTTCAAGCTTTGAGAAGAGATTTTGAGACTCTACAAATGAAGGATGGGGAATCTGTCACCAGCTACTGTGCCAGGACCATGGAGATCAGCAACAAAATGCGATCTCATGGTGAGAAGATGGAAGATGTCACCATTGTGGAGAAGATATTGCGTTCCCTGACACCAACGTTTAATTATGTCGTGTGTTCAATTGAAGAATCGAAAGACAGATGCATTCTCTCTTGATGAACTACAGAGCTCCTTGCTGGTCCATGAACAGAAGATGAACCGAAGTTCAACTTTAGAGGAGCAAGCTTTGAAGGCTTCTACATCTACTCATTTCTCAAACTCTAGAGGAAGGGGTAGAGGTAGAGGTAGGGGTAGAGGAAGGGGAGATCAAGGCAATAGAGATGGCAGCAGGTATTTCAAAGCCAATGATGATCAATTTCGGGGCAAAGGCAGAGGACGAGATTAACATTTTGACAAATCCAAGGTAGAGTACTTTAGATGTCATAAATTTGGATATTATCGTTCTGAATGTTATACCAGGTTGCCTAATGACAAAGAAAAGGAAGAGCAATCGAATTTTGCCGAAAAGAAGGAAGTGAAAACTTTGTTGATGGCTGTTCAAGCTAATTAAGAACCTGAGTCTGATGTTTGGTATGTGGATATGGGCTGCAGTAACCACATGTGTGGAAGTAAGTCTTCTTTTTCTTATTTAAATGAAAGTTTTTATTCTACAGTAAGCTTTGGTGATTGTTCCACTGTGAGTGTGATGGGAAAGGGTGATATTGAGATAAAAACCAAGAATGGTTTTGTAGAAACAATTTCTAATGTCCTTTACGTTCCTGACTTGAACAGTAATTTGTTAAGTGCTGGTCAATTACAAGAAAAGGGTTATGTAATTACTATTCAAAAGGGTGCTTGTGAGATATATGATCCTATTAGAGGAGCTATTGCTGTTGTGCAAATGAGTTCAAATAGGTTGTTTCCATTGAAGATTGAAAGTGTGCAATCTTGTTTGGTAGCTGAAGTAAAAGATTCTTCTTGGTTATGGCATTTTCGTTATGGCCACTTGAGTTTTGGTGGATTGAAGACCCTCCAACAGAAAATATGGTGACAGGTCTCCCTCAGATTAGTATTCCTTCCCAAGTTTGTGAAGAATGTGTTGTTGGCAAACGACATCGTTCTCAATTTCCCCAAGGAAAGTCATGGCGAGCAAAAGGTGTTTTGGAGCTAATTCATTCCGATATTTGTGGCCCGATAACACCATTTTCTAATGGAGGTAAAAGATACTTCATTTCTTTCATTGATGATTATACTCGAAAAACTTGGGTTTATTTTTTACAGGAAAAATCAGAAGTTTTTTGTGCATTTAAAAGCTTCAAGGCTCGTGTGGAAAATGAAGCAGGAAAGACCATTAATACCCTCCGAACAGATCGTGGTGGAGAATATTGTTCAACCGAATTTAAAGTTTTTTTTGAAGTTCATGGCATTCGAAGAGAGCTGACAGCTGCTTATACACCACAACAAAATGGGGTATCAGAGAGGAAAAACAGAACTATTCTCAATATGGTGAGAAGCTTGTTGGCAAGAGGGAGAATTACAAAACCTTTTTGGCCTGAAGCAGTAAATTGGAGTATTCACATCTTGAACAGAAGTCCTACTTTTGCTGTTCAAAATATGATACCAGAGGAGGCTTGGAGTGGAAGGAGACCAGCTGTAGATTATTTTAAAATTTTTGGCTGCATCGCTTATGCACATATCCCGGATGAGAAAAGGAAGAAACTTGATGATAAGGGGGAAAAGTGTGTCTTTCTTAGTGTTAGTGAAGCATCCAAAGCATATAAATTGTTTAATCCATTAACCAAGAAGATTGTGACCAGCCGAGACGTTGTCATTGATGAGGAAAACACTTGGGGTTGGAATAGGCAGCAACCTATTCAAGTTCTTTTTGACAATGATTCTGAAAGAGAGCCAACTCCAGTAGCCTTTATGCCTGAAAAATCATTAGAAGCAACTCCAACAACTGCTGAAATTTTGCCAACGCGCAGCAGAAGCAACTGATGTAGTAACTGGATCTCTTCGTCGTATTCGAAAAAGGCCCGCATGGATGGAAGACTATGAGGTAAATGAAATTAAAGATCCAATTACTCACTTTGCTTTATTTTCAGATTGTGATCCTATAGTGTTTGAAAGTGCTGTCAAAGAATCAAAATGGCGGAAGGCTACGGATGTTGAAATTGCAGCCATACAAAAGAATGATACGTGGGAGTTATCTAATCTTCCAGAAGGGCACAAAACAATTGGTGTGAAGTGGGTTTACAAGACAAAGTTGAAGGAGAATGGTGAAATCGACAAGTACAAGGCACGCTTGGTGGCCAAGGGCTATAAGCAAGAGTTCGGTGTTGATTATAAAGAAGTCTTTGCTCCAGTTGTAAGGCATGACACAATTAGATTGGTGATTGCACTAGCAGATGTTCACTCCCCAAGTATAGGGTTGTGATGTAGTAATAAAAAACTCGGTGAGACCGAGGTCGAATCCACAGGGACTGAAACCTGTACGTAATCTGAAAGTAACCAGATCTAGAACTAAGCTAAGATGAAACTAATCTAAACTTAAAGAATTCAGAAAGAGGGAAACTAGGGATTCAGAGGATCCACTTGTAGAGATCAGGGAGATCTATGCTTTTATTCAATAATACATCTAGACTTAGAGTACTATCTTCATTCAGATGAAATAACAACTATGAACTTCCTTTAATCCAGTTTTCAAGAGATGAGAGGAATGAGAATTAGACTTGATTCCATCACAAGACCTGTCCAGGAGACAAAGTAAACAATAGAATTTAACCAATCCACATCTAATCTAAGAGAGATGAATATAAGGAAGGATTCTGTCATCCATCCATGCCCATGGGACAATGGAGAACAACAGGGTTCCTACGATCATAACCTCCATACATGCATGGAAAATACCAAAAGCTATCACAGATCCATTATAATTTAAGTCACAACAAACCATTAAGAACTAAAGGCATTCCATACAAATGACTAGAATAAAGCAAAGCTCATAATTCAAGACTAAATCAAAAGCATAAAATAACTCCCATCCTGCTACAAGCTTCACCCCTTAGCCCTAGCTAAGGGGTTTAGCCTAGCATGGATAAACTAAACTCCAGAGGATCCATATAAGAAGATAAGAAGAAAAGAAATAAAATAAAAATAAAATTCAAGCTCTTTTTCTCTCTCGCTGTTCCCCGAACTCCCAGCCGTCGATACCTCCCTCTCTTGTGCGATCTCCCTCTCTTTATAACCAAGGAGAGTTGGTTGGAGTGGAGGAACTTCGTGTAGAAGTTTTCCTAGCGCAGCAACAGGCGGTGAATTTCTTACGCAGCAGCGTGCGCAAGCAAGGCTTACGGACTGAACTGCGTTGTTGGTGGGGCCCATGATCAGTGTTACATGAGGAATCACTACCGTCCATCAGCTTCATGGTGAGATTTCGGTCTGAGATTGACCATTTTGGCTGCCAGCTGAGGCGGCCCACCAAGTGGATTGCGCGGAGATCATCCGACGTTCAGCAAGGTGAAGTGCAATCCTTGTCGTGTCATGAACCGATCTCACCTATATCTTGGTCTTAATCATCGTCCAGATATGTTGGACGGTTTTGATCATGCTTCCGGATCGAAGTGATGGCCTACCAACGTCAGTTCGCAGCTCCCTGTTCAAGATTTCGCAGCAGAGACCAAAACGGAAAGCTCTGTTTTTGAATGGGAGTCGGTGGGGTCCACATACTTGGTATCTTAGAAATCCACTACGTCCAGTAGTTTCTCCTCAGAAAACCGTTTTGAGATGGTCGGTTTTGGCCTCGGTTGAGTATTGCCTATTGCATTTTAAACCGACCGTCTGGTAGATGTATGGCATTGTTTTCATGCGTACACGTGCTTGGGTCTAACAAACCACCATGTGTACGGTCGGTTTTGCCTCCCAAGCACATTGGATGGATCAGATCTATAAAATGTACTAGGGGTGGACCCCACTATCAACCAATCGGACGGACAGCGTTAGACGTTGTTGCGTCTTTGAGCTTTCTTGGAGAATTCCTCGGTCAGCGCTTGCTGACTGAGTTCTTGTAAACCGGTGCGCGCTGGAGCACCACCATATACGTGTGCAATGCTCATGTGGGTCCCAAGGTGATGTTCATGACAAATCCGTTCCGTCCATCCCTTTTCTCAGATTATTCTAACAGTTAGGACCAAAATTGAAGCATATCCATATCTCAAGCGGGCCCCATTTAATGAATCAAGGGGCTGATCTGTCTATTGGGGCACTTCCATAGTGATCCGAGGACTGAAATTTGATATGTACGGTTAATTTATGGTCCCCAGGTCACGTATGAAGTTTCGAGCCAATCGGATGGCAGGAACCCTGTGATCTTGCACTTTGGCTGGTTTTTGGGCCACTAGAGCTTCAGTTTCCCGATTTTCTCAGATCCCTGGCATGCAAATTTGTCGATCTTGGTCTCCTGGGGTCCGTCCCTTACTCTGATGAATTTTGGACGTTAAATCTCAGCTTTTAGCACCTTATTTTGATCCAAGTTTATAAATAAACCCTGCATCACAAACACGATTAAATAGGTCCATTAAACAGTATAAGTTCGTAAATCCAGACAATAAATAGGGTCTGATATGCAATATTTGACCCTCAACACAACCCCCAACCAGCATTTTGCTAGTCCCGAGCAAAAATTGTGAAAAAATAAGTTGAGAATTCCAGGATAGTTTCTATAAACTCGGGTGATTTGTGAGGAACAATCCGAATCCTAGAATTCTAAGATTCATGAATGTTGGGCATCATTTTCTCCTGGCCTCAAGCGCACGGTAAACTCTCATAGTCAAGTGCAAAGTATTAATCCATTAATCAGAACAATTCTAAACATTTAGTTTCATGGGTGTATGGTAGTCCCGGCTTGTCAACATTAAGAGTCACTTATCTGTTTCATGATATCATTGGTAACCATCAAGAGAGTTCATGACAACCAAAACCTAAACCAAAACATGCCTCATAGATCATCCTTTCATTCTTATCATTTTTTTATTTTTCCATTAAAACAACGCTAAGGAGGGAAATCAAATCCTCACCTATAGGGAGTAAACCTATGGTAAAAACTAATCGCCTAACTCTTTCTGAATGGTAACCATGGGGTCTCAAATTTACACCTATAGGGAGCAAACCTATGGTGAAGTTCGTTCGCCCAACCCTTTTCATAGGCAGCTATCTTGTAGCTGGGTGTATATATATATATAATATATATATATATATTCTTTTATTCTTCTTATTGAACAGGATGGACAAATTCCCTGGATTGGTTCCTTTTATGCTTAATGATTACCAAGTTAATCCTTCAATATTGAACTGAAACCTCAATGTGTAAACGAGATGTGACATGTGAAATCATGACTCAATCAATGTTTAAAACTTCTAATCATGGATTAACAATTCAAACTTAACTGTGAAATCTAACAGACACTGAATCCAAAAGTCATAAATTACCAACATGACGTATCTTGAAATTCTATTGCTCTACATGACCGTCAAGATCACTTCGAATGTATAAGAAAGTCCAGAAAAAATTTTAAAAATTTTCACAAATTTTGCTCAAGACCAAAAAAACACTGATTAGGAAACCTAATCTCCCACCCCTAACCTAAAATCTACATTGTCCTCAATGTAAAAGATGTAAGCATGCAATGCACATGGGACAACGAAAGTAATGAGAAGTGATGGAAAGATAGTACCTGGGTAACGAGTCGAGAGAGACTTTTCCATAGAGATCTCAACATGAGAGCAGGTCAGCACAAGAGAAACCAATCGAAAGTAAAACACAATAACAAAAATAAACTCCTACCTATACCACTTTCACAGGTGCTCTCGATTGCATTTAGCGTATGCAATAAGCCTTTAAACCCCTAGGTTACCCCTAGTGGACGAGTTGTAGTCTCGTGAGGGTTTGCAGTAATGTTACCCACAAACATTGAACTATCTAACTAGGAAAATGAAATGAATTGAAAAGCTGGGTTGCCTCCCAGGAGCGCTAAGTTTAATGTCTTCAGCTAGACCAAAGCAACTACCCTAATCCTATGAAAGCAATAATCTACCTATACCTCCATCAGACTAGGAGATCATTCCTGGTAAACAGGATCAGTTAGAGGCATGGACATGTCCTCTAAATCAAATTTCTCGACAAATGGCTTTAAGTGATGTCCATTTACTTTAAACTCCTTGCCATTGCCGGGGTCTCTTATCTCGACGGCCCCATGAGGATATGCAGTAATGACAATGTAAGGGCCGGTCCAACGAGATCGAAGCTTACCCGGAAAGAGATGTAATCGAGAATTATACAAAAGGACTTTCTAACCTGGCGTGAATGATTTTCGTAGAATATGTTGGTGTAAATTCTCGAGTTCTCGTACGCGTCGTTCCGGATTTCTTCAAGTTTAATTAATTGAAGTTTGCGTAGCGAGCCAGCGTTGTTCAGATTGAAATTAAAATTTTTGATCGCCCAATAAGCTCTATGTTCCAACTCCACAGGCAAGTGGCAAGCCTTCCCATAAACGAGTCTAAAGGGAGACATTCCAATAGGGGTTTTAAAAGCAGTACGGTATGCCCATAAGGCATCGGTCAATCGAATTGACCAATCCTTAAGGTCAGGGTTAACCGTTTTCTCCAAAATGTGTTTGATCTCCCTATTGGAAATCTCAACTTGCCCACTTGTCTGTGGATGGTATGGGGCGCTCACCTTATGAGAGATACCGTATTTCTTCATTAAACTCTCGAATGGTCTATTACAAAAGTGTGAGCCCCCATCACTAATGATGGCTCGAGGTGTTCCAAATCGGGAAAGGATGTTTTCTTTCAGGAATTTAATGACCATGCGATGGTCATTAGTTCGACACGGAATTGCTTCGACCCATTTAGTGACATAGTCTACGGCAAGCAAAATATATAAATTCCCAAAAGATTGGGGGAATGGTCCCATGAAATCGATGCCCCAGCAATCAAATGCCTCTATGATAAGAATGAGATTCAAGGGCATCATATTTCGACGGGACAATGCTCCCAATTTCTGACAACGCTCACAAGCTTTGCAAAACTCATGAGTGTCCCTGAACATAGTGGGCCAATAGAAGCCACACTGCAGAATTTTGGCCATGGTCTTTTTTGCAGAAAAGTGACCACCACAGGCCTGTGAGTGACAGAAGGAGATGACACTCTGATGCTCATCGTCTGACACACATCTCCTCAAGATTTGGTCTGGGTAATATTTAAACAAGTATGGATCATCCTAGAAGAATTTGCACACCTCAGTGAAAAATTTCTTCTTATCTTGCGCAGTCCAATGTGTCGGTATGGAACCTGTGGCAAGATAATTGGTAATATCAGCGAACCAAGGTAAATGAGAGACTCTAAACAACTGTTCGTCAGGGAACATGTCGTTAATCTGCGTTGTCTTAAAGGAATCAGAGAGATTAAGGCGAGAAAGATGGTCAGTCACTACGTTCTCTACTCCCTTTTTATCTTTTATCTCTAGGTCAAATTCCTGGAGTAAGAGGATCCATCTTATCAGGCGGGGTTTAGCATCATTCTTAGACAGAAGATACTTAAGCGTTGCGTGATCAGTGTAAATAATGATCTTGGATCCAATCAAGTAGGACCTAAATTTGTCCAAGGCGAACACTACGGCTAAGAGTTCCTTTTCCGTAGTCGAGTAGTTCACTTGGGCAGGATTTAGAGTCTTACTTGCGTAATAAATAACGTAGGGTTTCTTATCTTTTCTCTGGCCTAGAACTGCCCCAAGAGCATAATCAGATGTGTCGCACATAAGTTTAAAAGGAATGCTCCAGTCAGGTGGCTGTATGATGGGTGCACTAGTTAATATGCCCTTAAGCTTAGTGAAAGCTTCCTGACATGGTTCAGTCCACTCGTATGGTGCATCCTTTTGAAGTAGATTACATAGAGGACGAGAGATGAGACTAAAATCCTTTATGAATCTTCTGTAAAACCCGGCGTGTCCTAAGAAGGATCGTACGTCCCTTATGTTCTTGGGTGGAGGTAGGTTAGAGATAAGATCGATCTTTGCCTTATCCACCTCGATTCCTTTGGATAAAATAATGTGTCCAAGGACAATTCCCTTCTGAACCATGAAATGACACTTCTCCCAATTAAGTACTAAGTTCTTTTCTTCACATCTTTTCAGCACACATTTAAGACTTTCCAAGCACTCGCTGAAAGATGGACCGAAGACAGAGAAATCGTCCATGAAGACCTCTAAATATTGCCCCACCATGTCAAAAAATATGCTCATCATACATCGCTGGAAGGTGGCAGGAGCATTACATAGTCCAAACGGCATCCTTCGGTAAGCAAAGGTGCCGTAGGGACATGTAAACGTAGTATTTTCTTAATCTTCAGGGGCGATCTCTATCTTATTGTAGCCCGAATACCCATAAAGGAAACAGTAATAAGAATGACTAGCTAACCTTTCCAAGATCTAATCAATGAAGGGCAAAGGAAAGTGGTCTTTCCTCGTGGGTATTTAATTTCCTGTAGTCAATGCACATCCTCCAACCAGTAGTGACTCTAGTCGGCATGAGTTCATTGTTGGCATTGACTACGATGGTGATCCCGGACTTTTTAGGAACCACCTGAGTTGGACTCACCCATTGACTATCAGATATAGGGTATATGATACCCACATCCAATAGTTTAAGAACCTCGGCCTTAACCACTTCCTTCATGTTTGGATTTAGTCTACGTTGTGGTTGCCGAGCTGTCTTCGCATTATCCTCAAGATATATGCGGTGAGTACAAATCGAGGGGTCGATTCCCTTAAGGTCCGCGATTGTCCATCCAAGGGCTCCCTTATGCTCCAGGAGAGTAGATATGAGCATACTCTCTTGTTCTTTCTCAAAGTGGGCAGAAATCACCACTGGGTATGTCTCATCTTGACCTAAGTATGCATATTTTAAATCAGAGGGCAAAGGTTTTAGGTCAAGCTTCGGTGGCTTGAGGTTAGACGGTAGAGGCACTTCATCAGTTTGGTGTAACTTTTCAAATTGAGGCCTCCACCGGTTAACTTCAAGTACCGGTACCGTATCAAGCATGGCACACACACTCCCTAATTATGTAATCATCAAACTCATGGGAGTGGGCCAGGCACGTCTCCAGAGGATCAGAGGATAAGGTAAGGGGTGTCCTATCTTCCACGAAAGTATCAATCATGTTAATATCATGGATATCGTCATCTTCCTCTACCCGTCTGTCAATGTTGAAAAAGATATTCATTTTCAATGTCATATTCCCGAAAGACATACTCATGACACTATTCCTGCAATTGATAATTGCGTTTGAAGTGGCAAGGAATGGGCGACCAAGAATGACGGGAATCTGAGTGCTTGTATTGTTGATGGGTTCGGTATCCAGGATGATGAAATCTACGGGGTAGTAAAATCGATCAACTTAGACCAACACATCCTCAATTATTCCTCTTGGTACACGAACAGAGCGATCAGCAAGTTGTAGTGTGGTTAAGGTGGGTTTTAATTCACCTAAACCCAACTGTTTGTATACCGAGTAGGGAATAAGATTAATGCTCGCTCCTAAGTCAAGAAGTGTGTGATTAATTCGATAGTCCCCAATTACACATGATATGGTTGGGCTACTGGGGTATTTGAAGTTTTTGTGCCACATCTTGCTTTAGGATGGCACTCACTTTTTCAGTCAGGAAGATTTTCTTTTGAATATTTTGCCGTCTTTTGGTCGTACATAAGTCTTTCAAGAATTTGGCATAGGAAGGTATTTGTTTCACGGCATCAAGTAGAGGAATGTTGACCTTCACTTGTTTCAACACCTCTAGAATATCCTGAGAGTTAGAGAGAGGTTTTGGTGCAACCAACCGTTGGGGAAATGGAGCAACCGGCTTTCCTTGAGATTCCGGTTCTAACTCTGGTGGGGCATGGCTAGATCATCTTCCTTATCCACTTCCAAGTCCTTAGACTTTTCAACCATAACCGGAATGGTTTTGTCAATGATTTTTCCACTCTTAAGAGTGGTGATGGATTTAGCTTGCTCCATCTGATTTGAAGAGCTTGGGTCGCTAACTTCATATTGCGGTTTAGGATTAGGAAGAGGTTGAGCTGGGAAGCTCCCCTTGTTCCCAATCGCATTCTCAGCCTTAAGTCCTTGTATTGCTTTTGTAAGGTCTTGAAAGGCCTGTAGCATACCCTGATTGAAAAGCTCTTGCTTTTGAAAATGTTTCTGAACCGAATCCTCTTGAGGTTTCTCTTGAGTTGGATTTTGATTTAGGAAACCTTAAGGTGTAGCGGTTTGTCCATTCCTCCAACTGAAGTTTGGATGGTTTCTCCAGCCAGGATTGTATGTGTTAGAGGTGGGCCCACTGAAAGGTCTTTGGTAATTGCTTACAGCATTAGATTGCTCATTCAATACCTCTTGAAAGTCAGATATAGTTGGGCAATTCTCAGTAGTGTGAATGTTGCAACCACAAATGCTACAAACAATTTCCTTGGCCTTATCCTTCTTTAATTCCATGGCCTTGAGTTTTCGAGTGAGATTAGCTACCTTGGTGTTAATATCATCATCCTCTTTCAGAAGGTACATTCCACCTTTTTCTTTGGAATGAGTCGGCCTAGGCGTAGTACTCGGTCTAGGGGAGATGTCCCATGTTTGTGTGTTCTCAGCAAGTTTATCAAAGTAGTCCCACACCCCCATCGACACCTTTATTCATAGACTCCCCATTACACATTGTCTCAACTAATTGGTGCATGGGAGATGTCAGTCCATCAGAAAAAATTCGTGATGCGCCACGTTTCAAAACCATGTTGTGGGCATGAACTGACAAGATCTTTGAACCGCTCCCAACATAGGAAGAATGTTTCATCTTCCCTTTGGGCGAAGTTTATGATCGACTTCCTAAGGGTGTTCGGTGGGACAAAGCTATCTTCCAGAAGGGCACAAAACAATTGGTGTGAAGTGGGTTTACAAGACAAAGCTGAAGGAGAATGGTGAAATCGACAAGTACAAGGCACGCTTGGTGGCCAAGGGCTATAAGCAAGAGTTCGGTGTTGATTATAAAGAAGTCTTTGCTCCAGTTGTAAGGCATGACACAATTAGATTGGTGATTGCATTAGCAGCTGTTCACTCCCCAAGTATAGGGTTGTGATGTAGTAATAAACTCGGTGAGACCGAGGTCGAATCCACAGGGACTGAAACCTGTACGTAATCTGAAAGTAACCAGATCTAGAACTAGGCTAAGATGAAACCTAAATCGAATGAGTTTTGATGAATAATGGTGAAATATTAATCTAAAGTTAAAGAATTCAGAAAGAGGGAAACTAGGGATTCAGAGGATCCACTTGTAGAGATCAGGGAGATCTATGCTTTTATTCAATAATACATCTAGACTTAGAGTACTATCTTCATTCAGATGAAATAACAACTATGAACTTCCTTTAATCCAGTTTTCAAGAGATGAGAGGAATGAGAATTAGACTTGATTCCATCACAAGACCATGCCCAGGAGACAAAGTAAACAATAGAATTTAACCAATCCACATCCAATCTAAGAGAGATGAATATAGGGAAGGATTCTGTCATCCATCCATGCCCATGGACAATGGAGAACAACAGGGTTCCTACGATCATAACCTCCATACATGCATGGAAAATACCAAAAGCTATCACAGATCCATTGTAATTTAAGTCACAACAAACCATTAGAACTAAGGCATTCCATAAAAATGACTAGAATAAAGCAAAGCTCATAATTCAAGACTAAATCAAAAGCATAAAATAACTCCCATCCTGCTACAAGCTTCACCCCTTAGCCCTAGCTAAGGGGTTTAGCCTAGCATGGATAAACTAAACTCCAGAGGATCCATATAAGAAGAGAAGAAGAAAAGAAATAAAATAAAAATAAAATCAAGCTCTTTTTCTCTCTGTCTGTTCCTCGAACTCCCAGCCGCCAATACCTCCCTCTCTTGTGCGATCTCCCTCTCTTTATAACCAAGAAGAGTTGGTTGGAGTGGAGGAACTTCGTGTAGAAGTTTTCCTAGCGCAGCAACAGGCGGTGAATTTCTTACGCAGCAGCGTGCGCAAGCAAGGCCTACGGACTGAACTGCGTTGTTGGTGGGGCCCATGATCAGTGTTACATGAGGAATCACTACCGTCCATCAACTTCATGGTGAGATTTCGGTCTGAGATTGACCATTTTGGCTGCCAGCTGAGGCGGCCCACCAAGTGGATTGTGCGGAGATCATCCGACGTTCAGCAAGGTGAAGTGCAATCCTTGTCCTGTCATGAACCGATCTCACCTATATCTTGGTCTTAATCATCGTCCAGATATGTTGGACGGTTTCGATCATGCTTCCGGATCGAAGTGATGGCCTACCAACGTCAGTTCGCAGCTCCCTGTTCAAGATTTCGCAGCAGAGACCAAAACGGAAAGCTCTGTTTTTGAATGGGAGTCGATGGGGTCCACATACTTGGTATCTTAGAAATCCACTACGTCCAGTAGTTTCTCCTCAGAAAACCGTTTTGAGATGGTCGGTTTTGGCCTTGGTTGAGTATTGCCTATTGCATTTTAAACCGACCGTCTGGTAGATGTATGGCATTGTTTTCATGCGTACACGTACTTCGGTCTAACAAACCACCATGTGTACGGTCGGTTTTGCCTCCCAAGCACATTGGATGGATCGGATCTATAAAATGTACTAAGGGTGGACCCCACTATCAACCAATCGGACGGACAGCGTTAGACGTTGTTGCGTCTTTGAGCTTTCTTGGAGAATTCCTCGGTCAGCGCTTGCTGACTGAGTTCTTGTAAACCGGTGCGCGGCTGGAGCACCACCATATACATGTGCAGTGCTCATGTGGGTCCCAAGGTGATGTTCATGACAAATCCGTTCCGTCCATCCCTTTTCTCAGATTATTCTAATAGTTAGGACCAAAATTGAAGCATATCCATATCTCAAGCGGGCCCCATTTAATGAATCAAGGGGCTGATATGTCTATTGGGGTACTTCCATAGTGATCCGAGGACTGAAATTTGATATGTACGGTTAATTTATGGTCCCCAGGTCACGTATGAAGTTTCGAGCCAATCGGATGGTGGGAACCCTGTGATCTTGCACTTTGGCTGGTTTTTGGGCCACTAGAGCTTCAGTTTCCCGATTTTCTCAGATCCCTGGCGTGCAAATTTGTCGATCTTGGTCTCCTGGGGTCCGTCCCTTACTCTGATGAATTTTGGACGTTAAATCTCAACTTTTAGCGCCTTATTTTAATCCAAGTTTATAAATACACCTGCTCATCACAAACACGATTAAACAGGTCCATTAAACAGTATAAGTTCGTAAATCCAGACAATAAATGGGGTCTGATATGCAATATTTGACCCTCAACAGCAGCTCAGAATTCATGGCCTATCTTCCAACTGGACGTGAAGTCGGCGTTCCTCCATGGAGATTTGAAGGAACTGGTATTTATCGATCAACCTCCTGGTTATGTGAAATCTGGAAATGAGCATAAAGTGTATAGACTAAAGAAGGCTCTATATGGATTAAAACAAGCCCCACGGGCTTGGTATAATCGTATAGAAACTTATTTTTTAAAGGAAGGATTTCAAAAATGTCTTTATGAACATACATTTTTCATAAAAGTTGCGGATGGAGGGAAAATGCTCATTGTTTGCTTATATGTGGATGATCTAATCTATACTGGAAGTAATACAACCATGTTTGAAAGCTTTAAGAAATCCATGATGGCTGAATTTGAAATGTTTGATCTTGGCTTGATGCATTACTTTCTTGGCATAGAAGTGTTGCAGTCCTCTACTGGCATTCTTATTTCTCAAAAAAAATATGTTGGAGAAATCTTAGACAGGTTTCAGATGAAGGATTGTAATCCTGTGAATACACCATCTGAGTTTGGTTTGAAGTTAAACAAGGATGATGGAGGAAAGAAGGTTAACAGTACTCTTTACAAGCAAATTGTGGGAAGCTTAATGTATGTGACTGTAACAAGGCCTGATATAATGCATGCTGTAAGTGTCATTAGTAGATACATGGAGTGTCCAACAGAGATTCATCTTTTGGCTGCAAAAAGAATTCTTAGGTACTTGCAAGGTACTAAAGAGTTTGGGTTGTTCTTCAAAAAAGGAGAAAAGTCTGATTTGTTTGGCTTTACAGATAGTGGTTATGCAGGAGATTCTGATGATCGAAAAAACACATCTGTGTATGTTTTCATGTTGGGAACAGGAGTTGTTTCATGGTCATCAAAGAAGCAGCCAATCGTCACATTGTCAACCACCGAAGCTGAATTTGTTGCAGCAACAGCTTGTGCTTGTCAAGCTATTTGGCTGAAGAAGATTCTTGAAGAGCTGCAGTTCAAAGAAGATGGTCCTACTCTCATTTACTGTGACAACAATTCAGCAATTAAGCTCTCAAAGAATTCTGTTCTACATGGTCGAAGCAAGCATATAGATGTGAAATATCATTTCTTGAGGGATCTCACGAATGATGGAGTTATTAATCTGGTTTACTGCAGAAGTGAAGACCAGATTGCTGACATTCTAACAAAGCCTCTCAAATTTCCAGCATTTCAGAAGCTCAGGGAGCTACTTGGTGTTTTCAGTTCAAAGAACTTTATCTGAGGGATGGTGTTTTAGAGTTTGAGTCTTATTAAACTGATGTTATGTATGAAATATCAGTTTAAGAGAAGGATTGTTGAATAAATCAGTAGTAGCACGTTGGAACGTGCTGATTTGGGTTGTCCTAGTCTTTAGGAATTCAGTAGTTTGTTGTTGTTTGTTGCCTATTTTATAGGAGTTGTAGTTAGTGCTACCTATTTTATAGGAGTTGTGGTTAGTGCTAGAAAGTAGTTTTTTGATGTAAAGCCTTTTTTATAGGCCTTTCTCTTTATCTCAGTAAAAATAAGAAAAAGTTTTATCATTCCAACACGTCTCCTTTGTTTTATATATTTTGTAACATTGCTCAGCTTTGGATTGTTTACCAAGCCCTAGGGCTGGGCTAGAAATAAAATTTGTTGATGCAGAATTTAGTCGTTCCTTCTATACTGCTGAGTATCTGCAAAATAAAATTAAAATGGGGACCCTGGTTGCTGCAGGGAACCCTCCAATGCCAAAGTCAGAACAAGCACCATGGGTATGGTAAAACTGAGGTATTTATGCATACCTTCTACTATGCATAAGGTTCATATTTATAGCCCTATGTTGCTAATTACATGTACGGCAATGAATCTGCCATAAAGTCGCGCATCATCCAAGGAATTGTCCTCGGGATCGAAGGCATTATTCTCCAAGTTGGTTTGGCCGAGGTTCTTCAGATCGAGCTGAACTGTTGGTTATGACCGGGGCTTATCCTCAAGGCCAAGTTGGTACTCATAACTGCTTGTTGGTCACAATAACCAGATGTTGAGGCCGAGATCACTACTAATGGTCCGTGCTCAAGCTATTCATTGAGTTTGTGCTCGTCAATTGGGGCGAGCTCATCTCCTCTCCTCTGCTTTGTGTTCTCTCTCAGTTAGTTACTTGATCAGATCAATTTTCCCATAACAAAATTTAAGCCCGTTCAATAGCTAGGGCGGGTTCGGATTTCAAGGGCATTTTTGTCACATATCGGCTATGATTGAGAAAATTGAATAACAACCTAATTGTTGTACAATACTGGGTGGCTAGGCTGGGGCTGGACTCTAGCTTAGCATGGGTGTAGGCCTGTTTGACATGTGTTCTACTTTTCTGGCATAACTTGGATAGACCTTGGCCCATTTGTCGACGGTCTCTGCATTTGGGTGACAGCTCAACATCATTCTTAAAAAGAATCGATCACTTACGGGGGTTGCACCGTTATTGGCCCTACAGGGCTTTTCTTGACACAAGATCTATTAAAGTAACAATAATTGTTATGAGTAAAAATAGACTAAGTATGAGGTCGGCTCGGGTAAGAAGCGCACTTCATCTGGTTCGAGGACGAGCAACAGGGTATGTCCCTATGATGACCAAGGAGCTCTTTAACAGCCGACCATCTATGCTCAAGTTTGGATGAGAGTGGGCACCGAAGTTCCAAGTTGTCGGGCCTGTCCACGGCTCCATCCATTTCCAAGCTCCTGTGTTGGTTCTCCAGGGGTGCTCGGCTCCCCGTGCTCAGATGCGAGCAGACCAGTAGCTTGATCAAGAATAAATCCCCTGCCAACCGCAGTGCCTGACCCAGAGAGCTACATTTGGACGACCATGGAGGTCAGTCCGACTAATCGAACCTTGGCCTTCTACTAAAATAGTTTCAGATCTTGACCAGCTAAGCCTTATCTTCACTGTAGATCACGTTAACGGTTGAGAAACGTACGTCTATGATTCAGGAAACATATCCACTCACGTAACCAACCCCTGTCCTATAAATGGAGGATCCATCTATGACATAAGGTACAAAAAAATCTCTCACCCAAACCCCTCGATACTAATATACTTAGATTCCTAACCTGACTTAGACATAGGAGAGTCCCTTGCTTCAGCCAGGGTCTCCTTTATTCTTTTCATGTGGAGGTGTCAGGGACTGTGGAGGTGAACCAGATTCTTGCATCAACAATAATAATAATAATAATAATTTTATATTCCTCGATGGTACAGACACCTGTAGGTGATTAGTTCTCATTTTCATAACTAATGGGTGTAGATGTGCTGGGCAAAGGGTTTCTTAAGCCAGGTCACAAGATAAATATCCAGGCTAAGGTCTGGCGGGCCATTGGCTTAGAAGCAAGGCAAGGCCCCGACCACACTACTAGTAGAGTATCCAGCCCTACAAACTGCATTTGCTGCTGGTGCTTTATGCATACCCCAATGCCATGCTCAGCCCAACTATTTATCAAGCCTCAAAATTCATGCCCAGCTCAAGCCAGTGGGCTTTCATCCTCGGCCCAAAGGAGGATGTGTATTGGCTGGCCCTTTCACCCATACATGAACAACAGTCTCGGCCCTCCAAATGACTGGGCCCATTGTTTTGGATCAATAGGTAAGAATCACAATGATGACAAGACCATTGTTTTTTTTAAAGGGTGTGGACAATGCTTTCAAATATGGCTGCAACTGGCAAGCTTGGATTTGATTTGGACCCTAATCTTCAAATTGCTCGTACTAGATCTGTCAGGTCAGGCATACTCGAAATTTTGATTTTGCGCAGCTAGGCATAGCCCATTGCTTTTGTGGCCGCTTGGAGAGGCATCTTCCTATTCTTTTCACGATCAAATAGTATATCATACCAGAATTGGGGCATTGATCTTGGCTACGTATCATGGTTTTAAGACATCTGACTATTCCCATGCAACTCGCCTGAGCAAATCAGACTCGATTGGACTCGATCTGCTTCGACACGACTAGTCACCTACACAATTCACCCCCAACCAACTAAAGACCGAAGGAGTCAATATGAGTCATTAAGCCTTTTAACCATGCCACGTACGGGTTGTGATATTAAATATATTTAGAAAACAGGCAGATTTGCCTTGTCCAAGGGTAAGAAAGTGATGTAGAGCGGGTGACGGACGCTTTCATGGCCAAGATGGACTTGAGAAGGCTTGATCAGAGGTTGAAGTGATCAAGACCATCAGAACACTAATGCAACCATATCTCCCAAATCAGAATAAGTTATTGATGTAGAGCAGCTCATGGATACTTTCATGAGCAAGATGTGTTGCGAGATGTCTTAAATCTGAGTCCTTTCGCAACTGGGATGCGGAAAGGAGTTTCGCGGATTTCGTGTCGCAAGTCCTTTCGCAACTGGGATGCGAAAGGAGTTTCACGGATTTTGTGACGCAAGTCCTTTTGCAACTGGGAAACGAAAGGGAAGTTGCCAAAACTATAAATTGGGGTCCCTAGGGCTATTCTAATATGATTCCAAGACTTCCTAAAGGTATTCTAAAGGGTTCTAGGGTTATCAAAGGGTGTAGTAAGGGTGAGATTCGAGGTTGTTCGAATCGGGTAAGTCTTTTCTCTTTGTAATTGATGCTTTCATAGTGGTGATCTGTCGCTTTGTGTCGTGGTTTTTTCCCGTAAGGGTTTTCCACGTTAAATCTGTGTGTTCTCTTTTCTTGTGTGTGTGTGCTTGGTGCCATTGGATTGCTATCCTAGATCTAGATCTGTCTGATTCCGCAGGCCAAAAATCCCCAACAAGTGGTATCAAAGCTTGAGTTCGGTTGGGGCACAGATCTGAATCTGAGGGATTAGTAATAATGGTGAGCGTCAGGTATGAGATTGAGAAGTACTCAGGGAAAAATAATTTTAAATTATGGAAGATCAAGATGATGAGTTCCTTAATCAAACAAGGCGAAGATGGTGCTCTTGAGGAGCGGAAGTCCACTATGACTGATGGTGATTAGAATACTCTTGATAAGAAGACTTTATCATCGATCCGTTTATGTCTCACGGATGAGGTTCTCTACAACGTCATGAGGGAGAAAACTGCGGCTAAGTTATAGGCGAAGTTAGAGGATGTCTATGCGAAGAAATCCTCTAAAAATTGCCTACACTTGAAGCAACAGTGGTATAACTTCAAGATGGCAGAGGGTGGAGATCTGAAGGCTCACATCAGCAACTTTAATAAATTAGTTTGCAAATTGCTGGATATGAAGGAAGTGATGAAAGATGAAGAACAAGCATGTATGTTGCTGAATTCTCTCCCGGCGTCCTATAAGTCATTTAAGGACACTATGTGCAGCATGAATAAAACCTTGAGTGTCGACACTGTTATCTCAGTCCTTCAAGGGAAGGCTATGAGACAGCTAGACAGCAACATGGGGACCTCTTCTGATGCACTGTTTACAGTGGGTAGGAATTCTGAATAAGGTACAGGTTCTTCAGGTTCTAGATCCAAATCCAAGGGCAAGGGCAAAGGAAAGGTAAAGTGCTGGAATTGTGGGAAGGAAGGACATGTGAAGAGGGATTGTGAAAATCCTAAATCTAAGAGGGAAGATTCTGAGGCTTCATGCAGGGAGGCTAACACTGCCACATCAGATGAATCGAGTGGATGTGATGGTGATGTTTTGTCTATGTCTTCGCTCAGACGATCATACGATGATCGTAAGGACGAGTGGATGCTAGACACAGGGGCATCTTTTCACATGACTCCTCATCGGAGTTGGTTCACCAGCTACAGGGAGTGCGATGGTGGACAGGTGTTTATGGACAATGGCTTTGCCTGTAATGTTGTGGTTGTTGGTACGGTACGCATCAGGATGTTTGATGGGGTGGAGCGCACCTTGACTGATGTAAGGCACGTTCCTGATTTGAAGCAGAATCTGATTTCTCTTGGTGTGCTTGAGGCAAAAGGATACAAGTACACAGGTATTGATGGTACTCTTAAGGTATCCAAGGGGGCACGAGTAGTCATGAAAGCGAAACGACTCGATCATGTTTACAGGTTGATCGGGAGCACTTCAAAAGGTGAAGCTACGGTAGATGTAGCGGATTCCACTTCTGCATGTATGTGGCATGTTGGACATGGCCACATGAGCGGGCAGGGCAGGAAGGCTGAGACGTGCGGACAGGGATACAGAGCAGGTGGAGCAGTCACCTGTGTGAAGAATCATATGGCATGATCGCAGGATATCGGCGTGGTACATGGACGACTCTAATATCGCAGAGGATTCATCTTCTATTCTGATGGCTCTAAGTGAGCCTGGTGCTGAGAAGTGGAAGGTTACTATAGGCGATGTGATGGATTCGTTGTACCAGACTGACATATGGGAACGGGTGGAGCTTTCAGTGGGCTGGTGAGCGGTTGGATGCAGGTGGACCTTCAGGAGGATACAATATAGATACAGGGCGAGGTTGGTAGCGAGGGTTATTCTCAGAGAGAAGAGATCGGCTTCTCAGAGATATTCGCGCTGATGGTATAACAGGTATCTATCAGATCCGTGATTGGCGCTGGTTGGCCAATGTGATCTTAAGCTATGATGTGATGAAGAGATAAGAGAAGAGGTCAAGAAGCTACACGGTTGAAGATTGAAGACATGGTGGAGATTGTTGCGAGATGTCTTAAATCTGAGTCCTTTCGCAACTGGGATGCGGAAAGGAGTTTCGCGGATTTCGTGTCGCAAGTCCTTTCGCAACTGGGATGCGAAAGGAGTTTCGCGGATTTTGTGACGCAAGTCCTTTCGCAACTGGGATACGAAAGGAAAGTTGCCAAAACTATAAATTGGGGTCCCTAGAGCTATTCTAATATGATTCCAAGACATCCTAAAGGTATTCTAAAGGGTTCTAGGGTTATCAAAGGGTGTAACAAGGATGAGATGCGAGGTTGTTCGAATCGGGTAAGTCCTTTCTCTTTGTAATTGATGCTTTCATAGTAGTGATCTGTCGCTTTGTGCCATGGTTTTTTCCCGCAAGAGTTTTCCACGTTAAATCTGTGTTATCTTTTCTTGTGTGTGTGCTTGGTGTCATTGGATTGCTATCCTAGATCTAGATCTGTGTGATTCCGCAGGCCAAAAATCCCCAACAAGATGGACCAGAGAAGACCCGATCAAAGGTAGAAGTCATCAAGACCGTCAAACCTTAAAACATGCATATCTCGCAAACCGGAATGAGTTACTCGATGTACCATATATGATTTTGGGGTAGGACGAGCTACTTTAGCCAACTAACTTGGCATATCTGGGTTACCCATTCCGAATTTGTGAGATTCCATCATATCGACGTCCGAATTCCATGTTTAGTTCCGTTTTTATTATAAATAGTAAGTCTTAGTTTGATTATAACTCTTCATCCGTTGGGCTTTAAGAGTTGTGTCCAGCATGAAAAGTGCTTAGAATAATTAGGAGAATAAAGTGATTAAGCCACATAGGATTTATTTCATGAATCAATCAAATTTTATATTTATTAGAATTTATTTCTATTTTCTTGCTTTATTTTCTCGTGGATTCGAGAAGTCTCTGTGAGGAGTCTAGAGAAGCTCCGTGGATTCGGAGTAGTTATCCTTGAGGAAGACGGTGATCGACCTCATCACGTTCATCCCTGCGTCAGTTATTCAACATGTATAATATATGATTTTGGATAGGAGAATCTACTTTAGTTGACCAACCACATTATGACGGGTTGCCTACATCAAAATTGTGAGATTCCATCAATTCAAAAGTCCATTCTAATTTCATTTTTACTATTTATAGTAAGTTTTAGTTCGATCGTAAATATCGATTCTTTGAGTTTTAGAGTCGTGCCCAACATGAAAAGGATTAGAAAATTTAGGAGAAAAACATGGTTAGGCCAAATTGGACGCTACCTATTTTTGGCCGAAAACCATGAAGTCTAATAGAAATAATGAACATTTATAAATAATAAATTTACTATTTATAATAAATTACGTTTTTAGAGAGTTTGAGTTGGAGTTTGATTCCGAAACTTCTTCCTAAGTTTGATTTCACTATTTAAAGGATTGTAAATTTGTTTTTATTATTAATCAATTATTTTACAAATTTTTAAGAATTTATTACTATCTTTCCTAATGGATTCTCAAAGAATCTCCTTAAGCAGTCAGAGAACCTCTATAAATTCGGAGCGCAAGGAAGACAATACTCGACCTCATCACATCCATCCTGTGTCAGAAAGTATCATTGATCTTCCACCAAAACTCATAGAGAGAGAGAGAGAGTAACAGCATGCACCTTTCATTAAAAGGCATACGTGCACTTTGCACGTGCCAATAACTAGACATCACACCTACAAGGAAGCTAAGAGCCATACCAAACGGGTTTTTTTTTTTTTTTTTTGCCTTTTCTTTTTCTTTTTCGGTTAGTATACTAAAATCATTTTACTTTCATTACCATGAAAACTACCATCAAGGTCCATCTAGGTCTTCACATGATCATGCCATGGGCACCCTCCCGCTGGCCATGCTTACTTGGGTAAGATGGACCTCTTGAGGGAGTAGGTTGTACTTTATACTGAGGTTCTCGAAGATCTGCTTCAGCTCAAAAACAAACTCCGACCTTCTGTTGTTCTTCTCCCCATAGTTCTGATGATTCATGGTGTGAAGGATGTACAGGACGATCTTCATCTTGTTTACGTCTTGGATCTCTTTCACTACCACCGAATGCTTCGATTGCCAGTGCTTGGGCTTGCTCTCTATATATCTGTACACGCAACAATAATTCTTAGCAAAATCCAGAGCCACTCTACATGTGCGGATTGAAATACTGTGACATTAACATATCAGGTTTTTAGGTGGGCCATTGTAAAACCATTGCCTAGATCCATAACCATATAACGAATCACGATTATGTATTTTTCATGTGACTATGCACACATGTCATGCCATAGGCCAGATTGGCCAACCGGTTATCTAGGCATGTCCCATGTTTAGGTCAGTTTGATTGTCCGACCAAGACCACTGATAACCCTTCCTTTCTTTTTTATTTTATATGTTTGGATACCAAAAACAACCAAAGAAATGGAGGGAAAATGTGAGCTGTTGTATTGTTTGGATGGTAAAGAAATAGCAGATTCCACAAAGCAATTGTTGACTTTTTCTAATAATTATTATTCTCTAGCACAATATACAAGATACTTTTATTTAATAGATATAGGATTTTCACTTGTTATCCAAACAATAGTTCTAAAGATAGAATCTATGTTTCAATATTACTCACGGAAGTAATCATAGGATGATTATTACTTTTTATTTTTTTAATTTTTTCCTAGATTCCCTGAATCCAAACATGCTATTGAAACTTTGATATGAAAAACAACTCTCTCTATTGTTAGTTAAAGACGTTTGGTGGAAATCTAGCAGAGCTTCAAAACATGAATCTTCAAAAGTGCATCTCGAAATGCATGTTAGGATTTCTACTTATGAATGGCCTCATATATGAGCTAGTCGACTCTTGTCAAACCCATGGCCACACAATTCCCCTGCCTAAAAATTAAATTTTACTATGAAACAAAGAAGGAAAAGGAAAATTCTTCCTAGAGAAGTTTGCTTACGCTTGAATAGCTTTCTTCATGGCAGTAAATGTCTCGACTGAAGTTGAAACATCAATGGCAAATTCAATGCTGTCGGCCATTTCCGGACTCCTGTAGAAATTGCTGATGGGCTTCAGCAACAAAACCGCATTGGGGTAGTAAATCTTCTCATTGTCAAATCGAAGGAAAGTTGTCATCAAGATATTCATCTCTTCCACCACCATCTACACGAGATCAGATTCACAAATGCAGCTTTCATTCAGAGAAAGAAATGTAGTTAAAAAGAGAAGGATAGAAAAAAGAAATCTTTGTTCTATACAAGCATAGAGCACAACTTACATTCGCCCACAGCGAACGAAGAGTTGGTGCACCCATCATTCCTCACCATTTAAAGACAAGCAGCAGAAAATCTATGGGAATTTCAGAATTTGATTTTGAAATTCTATTTCAAAAAGCATGTTAAGATTCACATCTGCTGTTGTTGTATGGTGAAAGCAATGTGAACGACACAATCTTTTCCCTATGGTGTTTAACATGATCTGATTGATACACCTCTGCAATAATATAGCAATACGGACTTCTCTTAGGATTTTCTAAGTTTTGCCTAGAATCTTAGAATGCGTTTGGATGCACTATCAAACTAAATCACAATAATTGCTCTAATAAAGTGAATAACCCAATTGTAGATCCCTTAGCTTTCATATTGTGGGTATGGCCTCCAAATTGCTGTTATGTTACCTTCAAGTCGGAGTTGAAAGGGAGGGAGCTGCAATTTAATGTTTCTTTTCTCAGCATTGATGCCAGGAAACATCACTGTTCTTTGCCGATTCCCTCTTAATTAAACCGAATTTTCGCAATTCATTTAAATTGTGCATCCAAACTTAGCCTCATGGACTTGTAGCGGAAAAACCAATTAAATCCATAGTCAGATGGGTATAATAGAGAAGTCCACCAGCCAGCATACACTCAATGATTATCCTACACATAGCCAATGCATGGTTTCTGTGGAGTTCACCTGGACGCCATCGATGACGCAGCGGTCCCCGACATCGAAAGGGTGCATGACGAAGACGAAGATGATGGATTCGAAGAGGGTCTTGCAGGTGTTGCCAAACATGAATCCAACAAGCAACAATTGGGACGTGATGACGAATATGACCTTGGTTGTGGCGAGTCCCATAACCAGCAGCGACACCACGACTATAATCACACTCACAACTGCGCTCGCTAGCTTATGCAGCTGCTGCACCGCTGTCTTTGTGTCATTCAAGGAGTGTGCCAGAGCTTTTCGCTCAACGTAAGCTCTAACCTGCTCCAATAAGTTATCAATGTACATTTTCCCATCATTGTGGAAAATTCATATAAGATACAGATTTAGGCTATTACTATGGCTACATACTTTTTTTTTTTTAATAAAAGGATAAGGTTCGAGTCACGTCGAGTCGACAGGGTAATTGAGCCGATCCAACATGTCAAAAGGCCATGCTCAGGTCGGTCCAATCCCAGCCCACAAAGTAAACCCTATGCCACGATGGCCCACGGCAAACGGGCCCGAACCCAAGTACCACCGCCCACTTTTGTGAAGGATCCTGGCTGTTTATCCCCGCATGGTATATGACAAAAATGCTCTTGAAACCCGTGACGAGCCAGGCTAATCTGGGTAGATGGGCTGTCAGAGACAACCCAATCCCAGCTTGATTAGTAAACTGACTAAAGTCTAAGCCTGGGCCCCGCCCACGGCCCAATATTTGAGCCTGGGCTAAAAGGCTGACGGGCTAGCCCAGCTCATTGACAGTAAGTGGGACCGAATCCCCCACCTCAAAGGTCCAGACAGACTACAATCCAATTGAGTCAGGGGTTGTGGTGGTCCCTAAAACTGATCAGTTACAAGGCTCAGCTCTTGACACGGATCACACGCGCCAACCTGATTGACACCGGATGAGTGTGGGGGGTTCTTGCATTCTCATCTGGTGTGGCCTTTCACAAAATTTCCAAGACCACATATGCTAAGGTGGTACGATGACAAATATCTAATGCTTGATGAAGAAAACCTCTAACGGCCCAACCAAGATTTGACGGCTATGATTCAATGTGGTTTTCCACGCCATCAGTGGAAGCAGATCATCATGGGAATTATAAAAGGCATGAAACGTACCACCCAATTCCGGAAAGCTGACTTTTTGATCTTGCCAGTCTCCATGGCCCCCTCAAAGAGAGGGAATATGGTGTGCACCTCATCCTTTTTTAAGAACCTCAGCAGATCATCCTCCTCTATGTACCTGCATTTAACATACATGATGAAAATTAGATGGAGGATATGAGTAAGTAGGTGTGGCAATGTGCTAGGTTTGGGCTAGCCAGGGTAGCCCAGTACTTTAAGGTCCGAGGCCCGAGTTCAGCCCAAGCCCTGATATGCCCCTAGCAAAGTAGGCCCAATCAAAAATTTTGGCTGGGCACGTGCCGACCCAAAAGTTGATATATTCTACCCAAAATATAAGATAGTTTCGGAAGCGATTTGGACGGCCTGGATAGCCTTCAACTGTACCATATAGATATAGACATGAGCTCAGGCTTGCTGCAAATGACTAATTTGCCCTACATGAAAGTGGCAATTTCGGCCGCGGATTGCGTCCTACCCCCGTCCGTCTCTATCCACGAACGGGCAGTTCTGTACATGCGACCCACCATGATGTATCTGTTTACCCATGCAGTCCATCCATTCTCTTAGATCATTTTAAGGTATATGCACAAGAATAGGCAGATCCAACGCTCAAGTGGACCATATGAGCTTGGATTGCATTAAATGCAAGAGTAATCTATGGTGTGGTCCACTTGAGCGTTGGAGGTGCCTCGTTTTTGTGCATATAACTTAAAATGGTCTAAGAAATGAAATGGACGGCATGTATAAACAGATACATCACGGTGAGCCCACCCACAGAACTGCGCGTTTGTGGTTAGAGACCGGCGCGGGCAGGACGCAATCCGCGTCCGGCAATTTCAGAGCAAAACGAGGACATGAGAGGCATCTGTTGGGGTACTGCTGAGAGATCCCGAGTCAAACGAGTACCGTTACAAAAAAATAAGGTCGATACTTTCTATCGCAAAAGCATTCGTTTGTTGGGAAAGGGGAAAAGGATAGAAACGCCCGTTCCCATAAGATTGAGACTTCTCATGCAATCTGCCGTGAAAACTTCTCGAGGTTACCGTAATGTTTTACTAGGCATCCCACCTACCTATCTATGAAGTCACCCAAACTCGGATGATCTAAAAATACAAATATAAGCATGATCCAATCCTAATGCGGCCCAAGAAGTTTTCAACGTGGTGTGGTCCACGTGAGCTTTAGCTCTGCATCATTTTTGGGCCCATAGTGATGCATGGGTTTTATCCACACCATTCATCCATTTTTCAACCTGGTTTTAAGGTATAAGCTTAAAAACGAGGAAGATTTGAGGCACACGTCGAAAACAGTGAGAATTGAATGCTCACCATTAAAAATCTTTCGAGCAGCAAAAGTTTTGATCAAGCTGATATTTATGTTTTGGCTTTATCTACATCTATATGACTTCACAAACAGGGTGGACAACAAGTAAACACTATTGTGGGCCCTATGAAGGTTTCAACGGTAGGTGTCATTGTCACCGTTGCTTCTTGTGATGTGGTCTAATTGAGCCTTGAATTTGCCTCATTTTTTGGATCATAACTTGAAATTATCTGAAAAAATGGATGAACAGTATGGATAAAACCCATACATCATGGATAAAACCCATACATCATGGTGGGCCCCAAAGAGCCCGTTCATGAATCGAGTCTTGTCCAATTGGGGTCCGACGCAATTGGCTTCCGTTTTGAAATGAAGCGGTTCGGTCCGATAAGTACTCGAGTGTCGTTGTTTGAGGTGGCCCAATAAAACATAACCATATAAATATTTAAACGGTGATCACCGAATTTCCACTGTTTACTCTCGTACGGCCTCATTGAGTTTTGGATTCTCCCGAATTTTTTATCTGATGCCCTAATATGATCTCAAAAAACGGATTGACGGGGTGGATTTTTGAGAAACATCATGGTGCCCCACGTAGCATCCCAGCGAACTTCCAGCGAAAGGTTTTCGCAGGAAATCCGCGTCCGGTCACATCAGTTGGCCTCACGTGCGTATTGAGTTTGGACCACCGGTCAATTTCTAAAGCACTGTTTTAAAAGTGTGGCCCACCCGAAGATCGTGTCAACTGATTCCTAGTTTCCTACAGATATGGCACCTGCGTACGGTGGATAACCTAATTCGGTAGTCCGACATTCGAAAGAACATCGATCAGCTAATTCGGTAGTCCGGCAATCCGACAAATAGAATCCTACTCTCCCACTCTTGCCAACGTGGCAAAAATGTGAGAAAATTGGGATCGCTCATCAGGTAGCTATCGTTATGTATTATCCCCAAGTTCAGCCTGGTCCGGCATCAGAAGGCAGAGACATTCACGTGAAATGGTGACCGTTTGATAATTTCCACTACCGTCCGTTTTTTCATGAATGTCGCCCGCCTTCTGATCAGACTGGCACGATCTTTTCCGAGCACGTTAATGCCCGCAGGATGAACGAACCGGATCTGGGTCGCACGCGCCACAATATAAGATTGGCACGTGCGAGGACAGAGAGCAACGAATCAGCTACACTTACTTCTCGCCGTCCCTGGCCACGTTCTTGAAGATCCTCTGTGCGCAGATCCTCGCCTCCCACTCGCTCGTGATCTCCCCCTCCGTCTCCCGAAACTCCTCCATCGTCCGATCAACCGTCCTCGAGATCGTGGACAGCCCCGACAACATCACGTGGCTGACGAGCCTCCTCAGGCTCCATCCTGACGCGTTGTCCCGGCTCAGCCTCTTCAACCGCTCCATATCGATCCGCCGCGACGCACCCAGCCCACCGTCCTTCCTCCTGGACAGCCGAGCCGGGAGCGTCTTCGACCGCGTCATCCTCGTCCCCCAGTCCGTCATGCGCGCCACGTCTTCGAGCGGGGGCCCGGAGAGAGTCTCGAGGATGTAGTGGTGGAATACGCTCTCCTTCATCCGATCGAAGAAGGTGGCCACGTGGAAGGACGAGGCGAGCACCTTGACGAGCAGGATTTTGATGAGCCAGATGATGGCCCCGATCATGACGGCTATGAGAGCTCGCCACACCTTATCGAGAAGGTGGTGGTGCTCGGGCCTCTTCACGGCCTTGATCTCGTGGTTGAACATGAGGAACCAGGACAGCAGCACGAGGCCAAGCCAGACACAGTTCTGCACGCTTTTCCGGAGCCCGTACACGAAGTAGAGGACCTTCTCCCGCAGCATGAAATTCCGCTCGATGAAGAAGACGGTGAGGCCCACTAGCCATCCAGACACGAGGCGGCCCGAAAAGGTGACGAGGATGATCAGGCACCATTTCCAGATCTTGGTATCCCCGAGGGTTTTGTCCTTGATCGGGTCCACCGTGAAACTGCAGATGAGGCAGACCATGATCAGGACCAGGGACACGAACTCGAAGATGGCCCGCCGTCCGATCTTACGCTTCTTCTTGTCGTACCTGTCGATGAGCTTCTCGTAGTCTTCTTTCGAGATATCTTCTTCTCCTTCCGACTCGGAGTCGGAGGAATTGAAGGGCTTGTTGGGTTCGAGTTCTTCGGATACGGGTATGGTGGATTTCAAGGGGTTCGGGTAGTTTAGCTCCACGAAGCGGGCTTTGGGCTTGGAGAAGTTGAGGCGTCGGAGGGTGCGAGTCGTTGTGGTGCTTGGATCGATGGGGTCAAGGGTATTTTCGGTAGATTGTTTGGGTTTGGGGGTTGTCTGGTCCATGACGAGAATGACCTGGTCTGGAACGGGTTTTTCTTTCTCTGCGTTTTGCATTTCGATGAGAGAGAGAGAGAGAGGAACGAGTAACGAGAGAGGACAGTTGCGATGCGAAGTAGCTTATAAAAGCGGCGAAATAAATTTATACTCTTGCAGAGTATGAAGGATGATACGCAGTCACTGAGAAATTACTTACTCAGAATATAAATAATTCAAAATAAACGGTCCAAATTATAAAAAATAATTTTATATATATCATTAAGAACAAACGTTCTCTTAATATTAGATTTATGGATATATATTGAACGGTTAGAAATGAAAATATTCAATGGTCTTATCTCAAAAAAACAACCGTCCAAGAATCGGAGGTTAGGATTGTTCAATAAACGTGACTTTTATCATGGAACTTAAATACATTGGTTTCCGTAATGTAGATGGTTTAATTTAGATTAATATAATCCAAATTTACCATTTCTAAGTGACTGAGTATAAAGTGCCATACGCAGTCTGAGTATCGAATAACTCCCCATGATACCGGCGTCGGTAGTGGGACTGCGGAGAATTGCTTACAACTGTCAATAAAAGGGAAGCGATTGCGTCCTACCCTGCTGGACAATAATCCGTGCATGCAGGACTCCAGGGGGCCCCATGATGTATGGGTTTCATCCAAGCCGTCCATACATTTTTTTCAGATCACTTTATGCAACAAAGACAAAATTAAGGAAAATCCAATACTCAAGTGGATACACATTGGATTATCGAATGCCCACCATTAAAAACTTCTTGAGAACCACAAATTCCATCTATCTAAGTCTATGTGACCTTATGAACAGTTTGGATGTCAAATAAACACGGCGGTGGTCCCTAGTAAGGTTTTTACCGAGTGTCATTAATACCGCTGCTTCCTTTGGTGCGGTGAACCTGATCGACCGAAATGATCCGGAATACTGGATAGACGGCGTGGTTAAAACACGTGCATCATGTTTCCACAGAGCCTTTACGAATAGATACTGAAAAGGTAAATCGTAGTACACGCAACCAATACAATCTTCATGATGTGAGGAATCGAGTCCATCATGTATGCGTGCCACATCATTAGAAAGCAAGCTCTACCTTATGAATTACTCAAAACTACAGGTAAGTCGTCCTTTGCTCAAGTGCAAATTCAACAGGAAGCAGAGGCACCGTCATTAGGTCTATGAGAATTGGCAGTACGGACCACACACCAGTGTGATGTTTATTTTCCATCCAACTCGAATAAAAGGAAAACATATATAAATTTTAACTTAATCTAAAACCTTTTATAGCTCACAAGACATTAATGGTGGGCAATCAATCCACATGCTTTTTAGTTGTGGGTCCTCTGTTTGGGCTCATACCCTAAAATGAGCTGTCAATATAACACATACATTAAAATGGGCTGCAATATAGCTTAGTGCTGCCGGATTCCCCTACAAATTAATTCCCACTTTTTCTCCGATAATGCATTTCCTTTGAAATATAATATGTAATAAACCCATGACAGAGTTGCGCAAGCATACCTCAAGGTAGCATTTGACCTTTTGATACAAACAAATTCTGGATTTTAGAAACTGATTTTTTTAACTTGGGTTTCGCTATGCCCGGACATATTGCATTACGATGCATATGGGACTTCAGCTATTGAATCTATGTCAAATTTCAGTCACCAAAACTTTTCTTACTAAGACTCCTGCTTTGTTTCATGGAAAGATAACACATACAAATAAAATCTATTAGTTGGATAATTTCAACCCAGTGATAATTTTGCTAATTTTCTCACAACATTCAACGTAACCTTTTCATAATCAAAGTGTTAAAATTAGAGGTGGGCATCGGTCCGGATCGGATCGGATTTGGCCTAACCCGGTCCGATCCTAAATTCCATTACGTAGACCTGAACTCGACCCGATCTGAGACCGGAACCGGCTCATCTGACCCGGACAAATCCGATGCTTGATTGACTTGACGCGAACCGAGTTTGACTCGGTCAGGGAAATCGAGTCGGATCGAATTAGATAGGATTCAGATCGTTTGATATGGTGTGGTCCACTTCAGTCTTCAATATATTGTAATTTTGTGTTCAACGCCTAAAATGATACATCAAAATGGATGAACGACTTAAATAAAACATACACATTAAGGTGGGCCCCATACAATACTATGAAAGAAGTGACACTTTCTCGGACCCATTCTTTAGACGTACTTATGTTTACGTGAAATGCACGAAAGTGCATTGACTTTAAAAAAAAAAAAAAAAGAAAAAAAAGAGAGTACGTGACTTGCTTTACTGAGTTTAGCAAGTTCTATGGGTCAGATGGTGGGTCATGTGTTATATCCAAACCGTCCATTCATTTGGCTAACTCGTCTTAAGGCTTTAGACTAAAAATAAGATAGATCTAACTATTATGTGGACCACACAAATTGTTTAATGGTGAAAATCATTCTCTACTACTATTTGTGGTGTGGTCCACATGATCTTTGAATATTATTTATTTTTTGGATAATGCTTTATAATGATCTCTAAAAATATATGAACGATGTAAATATAATAAATACATCACTGTGGGGCCCATATAACTTTGATATCCTTGGAACCGTTCGTGTAACTCGGAGCTCGAGGAGCGCACGGCGCTCGAGGAGGCCAGACGTCAGGCCAGTACAACTATACTGGAGACGGACTGGCTACTCCCCTTGCCACCAGACATCGGTGCTCTGTGGACCCCACCATGATGTATGTGTTTCATCCATGCCCTCCATCTATTTTTATAGATCATTTTAAGTTATTAGAAAAAAAATGAGGTATATTGAAATCTCAACTGGACCACATTATAGAAAATAGTGTTGAATGAATTTTGACCATTAAAAACGTTTTGTAGGCCATAAAAGTTTTCGATCAAGCTGATATTTATTTTTTCCCTTCATCTGGGTCCTTATGACCTGATCAACATATTTTATCCAATCAATGTATTTTATCCACATCGTCCATTCATTTTTAGGAAAGTTAGGATAAAAAATAAAAAATATATTTTATACTACCCGCCCCGCCTATCAGTACGGTCTCTACTTTGTGTAGTGAAACAATTTCAAGGGATGGATGATGTGGTTGAGATAGGACTAGGCACACACATGAATTTTTGATGCAGCAAGATCTGAGATTTCGGCAAGCCACGGAGCATACGTCCAACAGCATGTCTAGAAGGCGGATATGATAATGCTTATGTAAAGAGATAAAGCAATGGACTAGATTACTAGGAGTTTCTGATGTGACAGAATTCGGTGTACAACAAGTCACAGAGCATACGTTCACTAGAGATCTAGAGAAGCAGGGGGGTTGAGAAAGGAATAGATGTCATGATGAATGCTTGTATACAAAATGAATGGATCTTTGGCTTGATCTTGAGTAGACTAAGACATATACTGAGCCATGATCAATTCGGGTTAGACTTGGGGATCGGGATGGTTGGGAAGATAGGGAATGGGCGAAGGGGATAGCTGAAAAATCTGGACTTAGAGGCTTGGAGCTCCTCCTCACCCTCACTCTTCCTCTCTCTCTCTCCCTCTCCTTCTTACTTAAGCTTGAAAATGAGAAGCGGATGATGGAAATGTGAAGAGGAGAGGGCTATTTATAGCCTTCTCCAATGGGCTTATGGTAATTATAGGGTTTAGGAGGGGTAAAAGATGAGGTGGTAAGTTATGGTTGGTTGAGGAGAGAGAAATGCCACGTGGCGCTCTCTCATTGGCTCTTGGGGTTGGTAAAATGGTAAATAGTAAATCCTAGAGGCGTAAATTCAGAGAAAAGTTTACTTTCGGGGCTAGGGGACAACTGTTGCTCATTGGACACACACGTTCGGCGAGCAGTGGTAATCGGAGTACCGCCAGCGGTAGTCCAACTACCGCCCGGGCCGGGCTCGCACGTACGGTCCTTGTGTGGTGTGTTGGTTTGTCCGGTAGTCCTTTTTTCAGATTTTTTGCTCTGACGGGTGTATTTCTAGGCTGACCTAGCTCGAATAGGTCCTAAATTTGGGACTTCGAGTTGGGTTTGGGAGGTTCTAATGAGTTAAGTTAGGGTTTCGGGTTCGGTTTGGATTAGGGTTTCGGGTTTGGGTAAGGTTTGTATTAGGGTTTCGGGTTCAGATAAGGTTAATTTGGATTAGGGTTTCGGGTTCGAGTACGGTTTGGATTAGGGTTTCGGATTCGGGTAAGGTTTGGATTAGGGTTTGGTTTTGGATAGATCACGGTTCCTGGATTGTCTTAGCCTTCTCGAGATATTTGCCTGGGTGGGGTGTTTACACCTAGTTGCGCGTGGGATGTTACAGATGAGTGAATGCTTCTTAGGAGAAAATGAAGCAAGCAAGGCACAGAATCTTGTACGCTCATCCGTTCGCTCAGCCATGGATATAGCACAAACAAATATCAAGCGGTCAGGTAACACCATTAATGGGATTATCCTAACTGTTGGGGGAAAAATCTGACAAGTCGATAAGTCAGCTTATGCGATAAACCAGCTCTACTGACATGGCCTGGACTCTCTAGGCGTTGAGCCTGATCGAGGCTCACATGTCCTAAGCCAAAAGGCGAGACCTCCAAGGAGGCCGATACACCTTTAAGGACACTCAAAGGGCCCTTTAGAGGTCATTTAATACTGTCCCAATCTCTAGGTCGGCTACTGATCCGGTACAGGCCGACTAGGCCTTGGTCTAACTCAGGTCTGACCTACCCTCTCGGTCGGCCACAGGTCGGCCTCGTCAACAATAGGTCGATCATGGATCAACCGTGCCCTACCTAATAGCCGATTAAGGGTCGGCCATCCTCAGTCGGTCATAACATGGTCAACGCACGAATTGGCCAACATGAGCCATTCGGATATTCCAACTCTACAAGGTCAGTCGACAAGTAGGAAGTGAATCCTGGGACGACAAACCGAGCCCCGTCAACTGTTCCATTCGGATACTCGCCGTCACATTCAACCCGGAGCTGAGCCAAGGACTTGGCCCGATATTGAAGATCCATCCTCCATGATCCTCGGAGGATAATCTCCGATCCTAAAAATCTAGGAGATCGAAGATCTCGGGATCGTCTTGGATAACGATCAATCTCCCTCCCGGGAAGGATCCCGCAACCGCGAGATCACATCTCCTCTATAAATACGAGACGCCTAATGTGAAAGGTACACACATTCATATCCTCACCCTTAAACCTCCATTAAACTATTAGACCCAGATTTCAGGCCTGACTTTGGCATCTGAGGGTCCCCTACATTAGTCAGGGTCTCCTTTGTCCTCTTCTTGTGCAAGTGTTTGAGTAGCCAGAGGGGTGAGCCAGAAACTGCATCAACACTAACCATACGTTTGGTGGGTATCATATGGACGGTTAGAGTGGAGATAGTCAGGAATCCAAATTCACGATCAATATCATTTACAGGCTGCACTTAATTCGCGATGGCCCACATGTTGGGGGCCTTACACAAAACCTTAGGATCTAACCCTCCAGAACAAACCAGAATTATGGATAATAAAGCAATGAAAATAATCAATGCATCAATCACATACCACACAAGAGATTTTTACGTGGAAAACCCTCAAAGAGGTAAAAACCACGGGACCTCGTCCAGATCAACAATCTACTATGAAGTTAAACGTTACAAACTTCTTCACTCACACAGGAGTGGATAAACAATGAGAGAAACAAAGAAAAACGGAGACATCTCACCGATTACGAGAACATAGAAACGTTGAGATATAGATTGCACAATAGATAACCTCCACGAGCATAATCTCCATTCTATAAGCTTCCTCTCTCTTTTTCTCTCTCTCTCTCACCTTTGATAGCCCTAAACCCTTTAGCAAATTTCTTGTAAAGCTTTAGGAAACCCTCTTGTCGTACCTAGAAAGCCCTAGGTACCTCATATCTATAGTTTTAGAAAACTCATTTCCGCATCCCGGTTGCAAAAGGACTTGTGACACGAAATTTGCGCAAAATCGCGGAACGAATCTGCATAACTACGATTGGTCGTGACGAATCTACGACCGGTCGAGTGCCACTCACGACCGGTCGAGCACTCCGGAAACAAATAACCCAAAGTCGTTGGAGTTCAAGTCGTGTCAGGACTCGTCTTCAACGACTGGTCGTGCACAACCTTCAACCGGTCGAGCAGGGCTCACGACCGGTCGACGACGGGTCAAAAAACCCATCACCACAAATATCATAGTTTGGAATTGGAATTTATGAACACGTCGTGCATTAATTCAAACTAAACCAACCGAAAATTAGACATATATAAGGTTCAAACGAAAATGCTTACTAGTGAAATCTTATTAAGTGTTGTAGAAGTTTTGGAACAAGCTGAAATTTGTGTTTCCGCTTCATCCATGTTAGTGTGACTTTATGAATTAATGGCAAATAAACATCACCATGGGCCCTAGGAAGGTTTCAGCATATCCGTACTTACTTTGGTGTGGTCCACTTGAGCCTTCCATCCGCCTCATTTTTTTTAAATCCTAAATGATGAACGGCATGAATAAAATCCATACGGTCACGATGGGTCTCACAGATCCCTGCCTGGACCGATTTCCATCCAGGCACCGGCAGGACACAATCCGCTTCCCTTCGAGTCAGTCGAACAATCCAAGCCTCTGATTTGTGGACCCTAGTATACAGGAACCAGAGCCACTAGATATTTTTCATTTTCAGCCGTCCAATAAATACCTGCCAATGCGATAACGAAATAAGCATAATTTTTGTTTCATGTACATCTACGACAGGATCCATGGTTTGGACGATTTAAAAGAAGTGGGTTATTGTGTATCATCCATTACCCTCATTCTGAGTATAAAAGTTTTTCCCTTGTGTGAAATTGCACCTTTGAGTCTATCCATCGCAGACTGCTTGCACACCGTTCGAAAGCTAGGTGGGGCCTGTCATGATGTTTGTCAGAAATCCATCCCGTCCATCCATTTTTCCACCATATTTTAGCTCATGAGACATATTTTGTCACATCATGACAAAATAAAACTTGCGTTTTAGACATGCTTCGTTTTGACTGATTTCCTCAGACGATCAGGCACAGAGATGGATGGATTGGACATTGCACTAACATTATGGACCCGACATGCATGCTTGGCCTGTGTGGTGAGAGTTAGCTAGCGCAGAGAAGAATCTCAGCTACACTCCAAATTAATTAAAAGAAAAGATTGCCCATGGTTGAAAGACAACACACGGAAAAAAAAAAAAAAAAGAAAAAAACTAAAGCTTGCATCTAATCATTTGACTAATTACATAAGTAAAACTACCATTGAAATGCTACTCACTGTTTATTAAGGCATTCTTATTTCAGGCTCAATTGATTTATTACCAAATCAGGAGGTTCTCATCATGGTTTTAAGACTTAGACAAATATGATGCAACTGTTTTGAAATAATTCAGACTCATGACTCATCCAGTTTGATACCATGAGTCACCTTGGACTCTGATGAGTAGCATCGATTCAACCTCTACTCCACGCAGGCCAAACAAGTAGGTCTGAGTTGCCGCCGAGTCTTTTAAACATGGTTCTTACTGGCTAAAATGAATGGATTTTAAATAGGAAACTATATATTTCTTTCCAAAATGATGACACAAAACATGGAAACGTGACGCAGGGATGAACGTGATGAGGTCGATCACCGTCTTCCTCAAGAGGATAACTACTCCGAATCCACGAAACTTCTCTAGACTCCTCACAGAGACTTCTCGAATCCACGAGGAAAGAAAGCAGAAAGTAAAAATAAATTCGAAATTGATTTGATGAATCCTAATAAACGAGTTCACAACCCTTTAAATAGGGATACCAAGCAATGGGAGAGAAATCAGAAGCAAACTACAACTAAAACTCTTAGAATTCACGACTTATTATAAATAGTAAACTTACTATTTATAGACAATCATGATGTCTACTAGTGCGCAAGGTTTTCCGCCAAAAATAGAAAGTGTCCTATTTGGCTTCACCAAACCGTTCTCCTAATTATTCTAAGCTCTTTTCACGTTGGATGCAACTCTTAAAGCCCAACGGATGAAGAGTTATAATCAGACTAAAACTTACTATTTATAGTAAAAATGAAATTAAAACAGGGAAACGACCGTCGATCTAGGGGGATTTCGCAAATCCGGTTTGCACAACCCAACATAGCAGGGTTGGTTGGCTAAAGTAGCTCGTTCTACCCCAAAATCATATATTTTACACTGGATAACTCATTCCGGGTTGTGAGATACGCCCGATCTAAGGTTCGACGGTCCGGATCACTTCTATCGTCGACCGGGCCTTTTCTGATCCATCTTGGCCATTAAATTGTCTGCGACCAGCTCTACATCAAAATGCATCTTATCTGTCTCAATAAAATGCATGTGGCATGGAGGACTACTACCCCATGTCAATGGAGTCAGCTTCGGTAGTGACCCCTTCACTTCACCACCGAGGTCTCGGTGGTTGGAAAAGCTCTATAGGCCCCACCATGATGTATGCATCTTATCAATGCTGCCCATCAATTTCACCAACTCATTTTAGGGCATGAGTGAAGCAATACAAATCTCAAGTGAACCACACCATCGAATCCTTACCATTAAAAACTTCCTAGAGCTCACTAGAATGTTTATTTGCCATAAACCTGTTGATTAGGCTAGGCAAACTTAGATAAAAGTAAAACATGAATATCACCTTGATCCAAAACTTCCATGGCCTATAAGGAGTTTTTAATGATGGGTTTTCAATCACTACTATTTTTATAGTGTAGTTAACCTAATAGCCCATTTGGGAGCGTGGATTTGGAACCCCTCGATTTGAAATCCTCTTCCTGTGTTTGGCACCATGGATTCAATAACTTTAATACAAAAGTAGCTATACATGGTATACTTACAGGTGTTTGAATTTTATTGCTAAATCAACATTAATATATCTAATTAGTAAATGTATGTAATGTTTGACACAATAATTGTAATAAGCCTGCTGAAATATATACTTTGCCCGAAAACGATGAAATTCTAAGTCTCAAATGGGCCACAAGCACAAGATCACATCTGAGTAACTAACCAACAATTTTTAACTGTTGATTTACATAGACAATGTTTAGATGACGTTGATAATCATATTAAAGTAATTATGGTGATGCAATTGATAATCTTATTATTTTAGGATATCATTAGTGGGCTATGTGTCCAATAGATTAATAGTCTAGTGACACACATGTTACACATGCAACTCTTGGAAAGATTTTAGATGTAACCTAAGGCCTGTCTGGGAACATGGATTTGAAACCCTTTTGGATTCGGAACCCCCTGGATTTTAAACCCCCTTAGATTTGAAATCCTCTTGTTTTGTTCGGCACCTTAGATTGAGAATCAACTTTAATCCAAAAGTAGCTATTCATAGTATATTTGAAGGAGTTCGAATTTAATTACTAAATCAACTTTAATATCTCTAATTAGTGAACTTATGTAATTTTTGACACAATGGTTGTAATAAGCCTGCTGAAATATATACTTTGCCAAAAAAATGATGAAATTCCAAGTCTCGGATGGGCAACAAACACAAGATCATGTCCGAGTGACTAACCAACGATTTTTAACCATTGATTTACATGGACAACGTTTGGACGACGCTGATTATCATATTAAAGTAATTATAGTGATGCAATTGAAAATCTAATTATTTTAGGATATCATTAGTGGGCCATGTGTCCAATAGATTAATAGTCTAGTGATACACATGTTACACATGCAACTATGAGAATGATTTTAGATGTAATCCAAGGTCTCACCCTAGATTTGAAACCCCAGGTTACTTTATGGTGCCAAACAACAAGAGGAACCTCCATTTACTCTATCGCAACCGGGAGATTTGAAACCTCAAAAATATCCTCAAATCTTCCCAAATCCATGGTGCAAAATGCCCTTAAGATTTATATTTGCCTCATTTTTGGGCTTATGCGATGTAATCTTTTAAAAAATGGACGAAATATATAAAACAAATATATCATTGTCTGAGTTCCGACTGAGCTTTTTCAAGAACCACGAGTACAAGTAGGGTTCTGGGGATGTCATTATTGATATATTCTCATTCCATGCCTATCAGGTGGTGGGTCCACTAACCTGCAAGTGGTGCATGTATTGGATTCAGTGGTGACCCCTCCCCCACCAAGATCTTGATACTACTTGGGCTAGAAAAGCTCTTTGGGCTCCACCACGATGTATGTGTTTTATCCATCCAGCCCATCCATTTTAGATCACTAGTTGCAGTGCATGTGCCCAAAATGAGGTAGATCCAAAACTCAGGTGCACCACACCGTAGGAAAGTAGTAGTGATTGAAGACCCAAAATTAAAAAGTTCCTAGGACCCCTGTAATATTTATTTACCATCCAACCGGATGTTTAGGTCACACCCACCACGACGAATGGATAACACAAATATCAGCTTGAACCAAAACTTATTTAGCTCCAAGAAGTTTTTAATATTGAGTGTTCAATCACTACTGTTTTCCTGTGGTGTGGTCCACCTGAGATTTAGATCTGCCTCATTTTTTAAGTAACACCCTAAAATGCATTCTAAAAATAAATGGACAGCATGGATAAAATATATACATCATTGTGGGGCCTACAACATCTGACCAGTACTGACCCCCTATTAGAGGGATCCAAATTCACAGGTGGTGGGCTACGCAAGGACATTTCCGTATCACTGGCTGCACGGGACAAGGGCATGGATTGGCTACTCCCCCTGACACCAGCCAATGGCTGGTGGTTGGTGCTCTGTGGGTCTCACCATGATGTATGTGTTTCATACATGCCGTCCGATCATTTTATGGTATGAGACAAAAAATGAGGTATATCCCATTCTCAAGTGGACTACATTACAAGAAATAGTGTTGAATGAACGTCGACCATTAAAAATATTTTGGGAGCTATAAAAGTTTCGGATCAAGTTGATCTTTATTTTTTCCCATGATCTGGGTCTTTATGACCCACTCAACATATTGGATGACAAATAAACGGTACAATGGGCCTTAGGATGATTTTAATGGTGGATATCCAATCACTATTGTTTTCCTGTGGTGTGGTCCACCTGAAATTTATATTCTTTTAATCTTTGGTCTCATACATTAAAATGATCTAGAAATATAAATGGACGGCGTGGATGAAAAACATACATCATGGTGGGGTCCAAAGAGCACCGACCACCAGCCACCGGGCTGGAGGCAGGGGAGTAGCCAATCCATTTCATTTCTTTCAATTTGCAGAGCATGTCTCCAGCCAGTCAATCCAAGAAAATGCCTGGTGCGGGACATAGCCCTTTATATCTCCAGCCTACCTACCGCAAATCCGCTCAACAAATGATGAAAAACAAGTGAGCAGGCCACTATTAGACCGCAGGATATGCACGTTCCACTGAGTTTCCCAGATTCCATGGTTCTAACGTCCTGACGGTGGGGTGGGTCTGTTTCTCCTCACCACGGATGGACCACTACCCCATTGCAATGGAGTCTGCTTCTGTTGTAACCCCTCTACTGCTGAGGTCTCGGTGCTCGAAAAAGCTTTATTGCCCCCCATCATAATGCATGTGACTTGTCCACATCATCGCAAATCTAAATCTTAAGTTGTAACACCCTGTAATTTTCAATATTCAGATATTTTCATGTAATCTAATTTAATATAAATATAAAATTAATTTATTTGAACATTCACCTTCAGCCTATTTTAACTTTGACTATGGAAAGTAATCCAAGACGGAGATTAAGGAGGATTTGAGGGGATGTTAAATTCGTTATCAGTTTGGCATCATAAAGTAATTGGAGATTTCAAATCCAAGTAATTTTAAAACCCCACGTAGAGAGGGTTTGAAATCCAATGTAGCCACAGATGATATCCTAAAACATTCTTATTATCAACTTCAACACTAAAATTACTTCAATGAGATGATTTGTGCGGTCCAAACATTGAATGTGAACCTATGCTTGTAGCCCATTCAAGACTTGGAATTTCATCATTTTCAACCATAGTATATATTCCAATGGGCTTATTATAATCATTTTGTCAAGCATTACATATGTACATTAATTACTGATGTACAACGGGTGGCGGACGGTTTCATGGCCAAGATGGATCAGAAAAGGCCCGGTCGACGGCATAAGTGATCCGGACCATCGAACCTTAGATCAGACGTATCTCGCAATCCGGAATGAGTTACTTGACGTAAAATATATGATTTTGGGGTAGAACGAGCTACTTTAGCCAACCAACCCTGCTATGCCGGGTTGCGATGCTCGGAATTGTGAGAAACCCCTGGATCGACGGCCGTTTCCCTATTTTAATTTTGTTTTTACTATAAATAGTAAGTTTTAGTTTGATTATAACTCTTCATCCGTCGGGCTTTAGGAGTTGCGCCCAACATGAAAAGAGCTTAGAATAATTAGGGAAATGGTTTGGTGAAGCCAAATAGGACACTTACTATTTTTTGCCGAAAACCTTGAGCACTAGTAGACATCACGACCGTCTATAAATAGTAAGTTTACTATTTATAGTAAGTCGCGAATTCTAAGAGTTTTAGTTGTAGTTTGATTCTGATTTTTTTCTCATTACTCGGTACCCCTATTTAAAGGATTGTGAACTCATTTTTATGCATCAATTAATCAATTTCGAATTTATTAGAATTTATTTCTATTTTCTACTTTCTTTTCTTGTGGATTCGAGAAGTCTCTGTGAGAAGTCCAGAGAAAGCTCCGTGGATTCGGAGTATTTATCCTCATCACATTCATCCCTGTGTCAATTACAATTATTAAAGTTGAATTAATAATTAAATTTAAATCTTTATAAATGTACCATGCATGGTCACTTTTGTATTACATGGAACTCAATTTAAGGTACCAAACACAACAAGAGGATTCCAAATATAGTTATTTCAAAATCAAGGCTTTTCAAATCTACGGTGCCAACCGAGGCCTTATGGTATGGTCCACCTTAGATTTAGATAAGTTTCATTTTTGGGCTAATGCACAAAAATGAGCTGGCCCAACACATGAACAACATGAATATATAATACATACATCAAGGTGGACTGTACAGTTAGACCCACAGCTAATCCGCCGTCTCTTTTCAACCAATTTGTAGGATTTGGATTGTAAGGCTAAAATTGTCATGCCAATGATATTTTCACCCGTTGTAAAGAAAATCTCAAAAATATAAATAAATTTTCAAAGCAAACTTTATTTATACAGACGAAGAAAAATCACCACACGTGAGAAAAATAATTTCATATCCACTTTCAGAAATGAGGACTCCCCCATACCAAAAATGCTCTTTGGGATAACATCACTGAGCCACGTGCGAGACGACTCTGCTAAGAACAGGAGTTCCCACAAGCAAGACGACTCTGCTAAGAACATGACAGGCTCGTAACAAACGGTGCCTATTTCTCCCTTGTGTTAGATCATCTGCAACGCAAGGTCCACCTTATGAATGGATCAGATCACATGCAAATGCACGTTCGAGCATTTGCCGCGCGTAAAAAATATGCCAGGAACCACGTGAAACCGATAGCTCGATTTGTTAAGAACCGTATACGTAGTGCGCGCTGGGTGCAACGACTCAATTCCTTGGACTCGTGTGTCCCACGATGGCCATCAATCTCGCTACCACTTCAAAATAGACTTCTTTCAAAGGCCCATTTTCAAATGCGTCTTATGTGGGAAGGCGCCCAATTATCGCATGGTGAGAAACGGGCCACGCTTTGGTGGATCCCCGGATCCACTCATGTGGGTGGGATCCCTGACCGTGGGCCCACCATGATATATGTGCCTTATATCCGCACCGTCCATTCCTTTTAAAAACTCATTTTATATCCTGAACCAAAAAATGAAGCAGAAGCAGTTCTAAATCTCAGGTGGACCATAATATAGGAAACAGTGGTAATCGACCATTAAAAACTTCCCGTGGGCCACAAAGGTTTTACATCAAGCTGATATCTGTGTGGTCTCTTCATCCAGGTAGTTGTAACCTTATCAATAGTTTGGATGGAAAATAAATATTCTGGTGGCCCCCATGAAGTTTTTAATGGTAGGATTCAACCATGACTGTTTCCGGTGGTATGGTCCACCTAAGAGTTGGATCTACTTCATTTTTTGGATCATAGCATAAAATGATCTTATACAATGGATGGACAGTGTGGATGTAAGGCACATGCATCACAGTGGGTCCCACGGTTAGGGATCCACCGACCTCGGATCCGGGATCCACCAAAACTGCGCCCGTGAGAAACATGTGGGAATTGGAGTCGGTGCGCATTGTGCGTACAAACCTTTTTCCTAGTACGCATGCCGCACCGCACTCAGGTGTAATGACACAACCATCATAAATAACCACATTAGCGCGTGCTCATTTGGGACCTTAGGACCTTAGGATTTATGGGTGCACAGCAAGAAATAAAAATAATTAGGTGATCTTAACCATCTGATTTTGCATGTTGATTAGGACGATAATCATTTCCTTCGAGCAGTCCTTCTGGACCATCTAACCTAGTCGAATTTTGGGTTCTGCTCCATTGACGATGGGGCCCACGATTTTAACGGTCCAGATTACATTGAATGTGAGCCACGTGCGCCTGATAACGCTCTGGACATTCATGGTATAAACCTTGCCTCATTCTACCTGGGAGAAAATCAGATCAGGTCACTCGCGTGTAACTTTTCACATTCTGGCTCAGTCAATATAAACTTTCACTTGTACCGATTCAGGCGGGTGGACCACACCTGTCGTCAAGTAAGACCATCAGCTGTCCATTGATCACAAAAGCGTGTCCCGCTCGTTGAATAGACAGGTCTGATTTTCACCCTAGTTAATCTTCATGGTGTGGTCCATCTTTTGCCCGGATCCGATGTTCCATACAAGGGCCTTGCATTCGGCAGTGACCCTCCATTGCCGAGGTCTCAGTACTGGTCGGTGCTGTGGGCCTACCATCATTTGTGGTTTTATCTATGCCGTCCATTCATTTTTTCCAGTTCATTTTACGCACGAACCAAAAAGTGAGGCAGATCCAAATCTCAGGTGGACCACAGTACAGGAAACAGTGTTGATTGAACGCCTACACTTAGAACCTTTTTAGGGTCCGTTACAACGTTTATTTACCATCTAACCCGTTGATTAGCTCACAAAGACCTGGATGAAGGACAAATACAAATATCAGCTTAAATTATGGCCCCTAAGAAGCTTTTAATAGTGGCTGTTTAATCACAAGTGTTTCATTCATGTGATGTGGTCCACCTGAGATTTGATACGCTTCATTCTTTTTATTAATGCCCTCGAATGAGCCGGCAAAATGAGTGGAGGGCACAGATAAAACCACACATTATTGTAATGCCCACAGCAACAACCAGTACCGTCCTCCGTATTGGAGGGGTAACTGCCGAATCCAAGTGATGTGCAGGAGACGTGGACGTGCAAAAGTTGGAAACGGACTGGCTACTCCCCCAGTCATCAGCCCCACCATGATGTATGTGTTTCATCCATTCTGTTAATCCATTTTTATAGATCATTTTAGGGTTTGATACAAAAATAAGAGGGATATAAATCTCAGGTGGACCACAGCATATGAAAACAATAGTTATTGGATATCCCACAATTAAAATCCTCCTAAGGCCCAATGTACTGTTTATTTGACATTCAATCTATTGATTATGCCATAGAGGCCCAGATGAAGGGAAAAAACAAAGATTAGCTTGATCCAAAACTTTTATGGCCCCAAAAAGTTTTTAATGGTCCACGTTCATTCAACACTTTTTCCTGTAATGTGGGCAACTTGAGATTTGGATATATCTCATTTTTGGTCTCATATCATAAAATTATCTGGAAAAATAAATGGACAGCATGGATGAAACACATACATAGTGGTATGGCCCATAGAGCACCGACCACCAGCCATTGGCTGGTGGCAAGGGGAGTAGCCAATCCGTTTCCGCAAAAGCTCACACACAGTTCCTGCACGAGATCATTCTTTTATATTAAAGAATATTATTCTTAATTAAAAATAAAAAGCTACAAAACCTCATCAATGTAAATTTCACATACACCCTTTTAAGGCCCGTCCACGTATTAGGTTGGCCACACCAGTTCCTCAAGTCCATCAGCTGGGTCCAGCTCCATGGTTTAGTGGTAGACATAGACTATTTCAACACTGAGTATATTAGATCGGGCGCCCATGTGGTGTGGGTGTTGATGCGTGTTCAACTAAAAAGAAAAAAGAAAAAGAGCAAGTCCATCAGTTGTCTGTTGATCTTATCACTTATCAGTGTGTTCATCACGATGAGCGGACGAGCTTGATTTTCATCCCAACTGATCTTCATGGCGTGACAGATCTTTTGACAGATTGACCGGAAAGGGATGTGGACGTATGCAAAAGTTCCATACAGTAACCGCACATGATCATTTTTCAGATTAAAGAAACATCCCTTCTTAATTCAAAATAAAAAAGCTAAAGCTCGTACGTTCAAGGGGAAGTGAGAATGTGGATTGCGTGGTGTGCCATACACCACCGACCTCCGTGGTGACGTGGCAAAATGCTGTGGGCCAAACATGTTGTATGTGTTATATCCACACCGTCCATCCATTTTACAAGACCATTTGATTTCTTGAACCCAAAAATAAGGCAGATTAAAAGCTCAAGTGAACCACACCACATAGAATAGTGGAAAAAATGACGCCCACCATTGAAACTTTCTTAGGGTCCACCACCTGTTCACGACGTCTCACAGACAAGGATGAAGGAAAATAAAATATCAGCTCCTGGACCCCAAGAAGTTTTCAATGGTAGACCTCGTTGTCCCAGTACTTTTTGTGGTGTGGTCCACTTGTGATATGGAATGCCTCATTTTATTTCTCATGCTCTAAGATGATATCAAAAAATGGATTGACGGTGTGGATATAGCAAATATATTATTGTCGGGCCCACATTAGTCTGCCACGTCAACAGTCGGTGGTGTGTGGCACACCACGCAATCCGCTTCCGCGGAAAAGATGCAATTTCTCATTTCCATGCGCTATCTGTCTTTGAGATGGACGGTTTTAAAATATTGATTTTGATGTAAAATTCATTTTGTTAAATGAGAAATGTTCACATACAACTTGGTGCAACGCTTTCTGCAGGCTAAATCAGCACCTTTGTAGAACATCCGAGCCATGAAAAAGGTGGACAGCACCATGACAGATAGACGGAAAACTAGGATGGTCCACTCATTAGGTGGGCTACATCGTCAAAATCAATGGAGAACCGATGGTTTGACTCATTGTACATATGCACTCCACTTAATTAGTGGATCAGGCCCATTTTCATCCAAGCTTAATATTTACGGTGCGGCCCACTTTTTGCACGGATTTGATATTCTACACAAGTAGGACGTTGGCAGATAGAAAGCGTTGTACATGCTGTATACGAACATTCCTCTTTTAAATAGAGAGAAATTCTCAACGCGTGATAATCCCTGTGATGAGAAACCGTTCTGTAGCGCGAGTTGCAGATGAATGCAACAGCCACTAATAAAAAGAAAAAGAGCACTATGCCTTTGGACTCGCCTCTCAACGGATGAGATGCTTTTTCTCCCATTCAAGAGCGTTCGTTCATGAACACCTGTGTGGGGCCACAGAAGATTCTGGTTAAACAATTCCACGTGCGAAATGCTGAGGTGGCTCGTCTCATCTGTCGCAACATGTGATGGACAGGAATTTCGTACAGCACTTGTTGCAAGATACCGTGCAACAAAATAGAAAAAAAAAAAAAAAAAAAAAAAGAAATTGCTCTGCGGGGCCCAACGTGATGTCTGTGTGACATCCGCTCCGTACATTGGTTGCGCCATATCCTGTCAGTTAGTGGACCAGAACTACAAGAATATCCTAAAACACAAGTGCGCCACACCACTGAAACAGCAGGGATAGGGACACCTACCACGGAAACCTTCTTCGGTCCATTGGGCCTGTTTGGCCGGGCGAATCCCATGGGATTAGGAGGGATGGGATGGATTTTAAGGTAATGATGGTGGTGTCAGTGATTTGGTTTAAGATCTATGAGATTGCTATATCCCGGACAAGTTAACTGGGTCTGTTTGGCGCGCCTGGCATATCCCGTGATTTTACCTTCCAATCCGTCCAACCAAAAGATGAGATAAATTTTAAGGTAATGATGGTGATGTCAGTGGATTGTTTTAAGATCCATGGGATTGCTTATATCCCGGAAAAGTTCACGGGGTCTGTTTGGCTCGTCATGCTTATCCCGGTGTATCGCGATCCCATCCCTCCTAATATGATGGGATTGGTCCGGCCAAACAGGCCCTTAAAGTTTTGGATCAGTCTGATATTTATAATCTCTCATCATCCTGCTGGGACCCACTTAATGAACGGGTTGGATGATATATACGCATAACTGTGGACCGCAGGAAGGATTCAATGGTGGGCGTCCCATCACCATTGTTTACTGTTGTGTTGCTCACTTGATTACTGGATCTGCCTTTTTTCTGGGATCACATTATCATGAGCTCGCGCAGGTGATGGAAGGAGTGGATGTCACGTGGGTCCCACATCTTCTTTTTATTTTTTAATGATCCAGGCCGTTCATTTAGAAGGTCCCACAGTAGATGGGCCACGATATATTTCTCTCCGACCTCTGCCAATGCGAAAGAGAAAAAAAAAAAAAAAAAAGAGAGCCCAGATTTAAACACGTGTTTGATCGATGAAGGCTGATGATCAGTAGGATTTGTTCCACGTGGCCCATCTTCGTGGGACCTTCTAGATGAATGGCCTTGATCTTCACGTGGTAGACTTTCAATCGTGTGAATCGATTGACTTGTCCGAACGAACTCTAGCCTCTAAGAGCAACGGCTAAGGTGATTCACGCGGGAATTGATTGGAGTGGAGATTGACGGCACACGTGTTAACTCTTATACAAGTGGTCTAGGCAATTCGTCAGGTGGGGCCCACTGGACATCCCTGGCCAAAAAGTCCACTCATCCGGTAAGTAGCACGTGTATTTTGCAACTCTCTCTCTCTCTCTCTCTCTCTAACCGTGTGTGGCCCACTGAGATTGAGAAAAGAAAAGGAAATACTCTGGCCTGGCGTGATGGAGGACAGGCCGTCATATAAAAAAAATTAATTAGAAAATGCATCCTTCGAATACAGATAAATCAAATTCAAGTGTCAGAATTGTGAGCCGGCCGTAGATGTATCATGACCCAAAAACTACAATTATTTCTTTTACTAATTATCCTACTGGTGGACATTTATTGGACGGTTGAAATTAAAAATATCCAACGGTCTTAGTACAACAAAAAGCAAAAAAAATAAATAAATAAATAAAAATTGACCATTAATCAGAAGTTAGGATTATTCGACTAATCTGATTTTAGGACTATCACTTTGCAACAGTAAGTTCTATAATTTAGTCTGTTTAACGTGAGTTAATATATGCCACTTTGTATAATTTCAAAGTGCCTTGGTATCAAACGTCACATGCAGTTGGAGTAACAAATAACTCCATTTTTGAGAAATGCTTAGGTGAGTCAGCACACGTCCCAACCATTGAGTATTGATTGACTTTGAACTCGGTTGGAGTCGATCGAGTTCGAGACTAAGTGGGCCTGGGCATATTCATGGTGGGCCCTTTTACATGAATGCCCAGATGTCATGCACGCATATGCCAGGCTGGCTTCTGTCCCACTACTTCCCTGCCTCAAATGAGGCCATGTGGAATCTGATCATGGATCTACGATTGACATTGGGTCAACCTCGTTATTTACATGCTACCATTAAAAGATAGTGCATTTTACATGGATATTCAGGTGGAAAATATCTTATGATTGTGAACTTGTAGATGGTGCCGATGAAGTGAAAGTGGAGCATGATGGTCTAGCCATTTTAGTGATTTGACCACCACACGACCCAGATCCAGAAGACCGACTACTGGTTTATTTAAATATTAGAAATTGGGTCCAGTCAAATGAAGACTTTCTCAAGTCTTCAAGTCACACCGACACGGCAAGTGCGGAGGAGAATGATGGATGATGCGCAGGCTCTTAGAATAGAGGCATCAACTGGGATTATGCTTATTTGGGGCAGTTGGGAGCCACCCCCTGAGATTGTTATGCTTAAACATGATTTTGAGCCAAACAACAGTTCTTGTCATGCTTGTTACTTGTTAGAGTTTGCTAGAGCAGAATTAGTTAACCAAGGTATATTAGTGTTGATGTTGAGATCTAATTGTTCCTGCTAGCCCCTTGTGTACCTGCAAAATGAAGTGGAAATGGAGTTTTTGGTCGTAGCCAGCGACCCTCCGATGCCTAATTTAGAATAATCACACAATGGATCTAATCAATTTAGGGTAATAGTGCATACCTGCTTCCATAGGTTAGGGCCTTTGGTCAAGGCCAAGTCGGCATTCATAATCGTCCATCGTTTCGGACAGTGAGATGTCAACTAGGTGAGCGAGGTCGCCGCTCATAGTTGGTGCTCGGATTGGTCACAGAGGTCATATTCGGCATTCGAGGCCGAGCTCTTACCCTATCTCTAATCTGAACTATTTGCCTTGGTTGTTTCCATCTCATTCCATTGTTTTGTCAATCCAGTTTTACCCATAATAATTAGGATACTTCTTTTTATATTGAGATGTATATGTATTAGGAGCTATTGTAGGTCTTATATGTCTCTCTCAAATTCTCAAGTTATTCTATATATTCCTATTATTCTAGAGAAATAAACAGAACTCTCCCACTTGACTAAATAGAAGCTAGAGTGCTTACTCTCCAAAAATCAATCAGATTGGTTTTCATCAAGTGGACCAACAAGGGGAGCAAAAAAATCTTTTTTTGTTGAAATCTCCATTTGCAATAATTGCATCCAAACAGGCCCTTCATTACATAACCATCACTTTGGCCAACATTTACTCGGCAAAATGATAATATCCAATGATCCTTTTTCACAGACTAAAGTGTTCACGAATCACAAGTTAGGAACCATGATTATGGGAAGCCAAATGTAGGTTTGTGTGGGAGGCCACCATAGCCTTTATTTTTCATCAAATCCATTCATTAGGTGTTACCATCCAGATGAAGGGAATATTGATCTTTTGTATATACGGTGAACATAAGGGTTATTATTAACCAGAGTTGTATTTAAGCCCGGGCCCACATAAAAAAGCCCATGAAATCCTATACTGGCTGGGCTCGGACTGAGCTGATGGACTCTTAAAGAAAGCTCAAACCTGGCCTGGTTATTAAAAAGAGTAAATTAAGTCCCGAGCCAACCTAAAATCCCAACGGGCTGGTCCTAAGGTGGACAACATGTGTATGGTAAGTGGACCAGGTCATGTTCATGGTGGGCCCTTCCATAAGAATGCCCAGAGATCAAGCACACATGTGCCAGGCTGGCTTCTGTGCCTCAAATGACGCCATGTGGAATCTAATCATGGATTTACAACTGACATTGGGTCAGCCTCGTTATTTACGTGGTGCATTTTACATGGATAGTCAAGTGGAAAATCTCTTTATGGTTGTGAACTTGTAGATGGTGCACCGATGAAGTGAAAGTGGAGTATGATGATCGAGCCATATTAGTGATTTGACCACCAAGCCATACGTCCAAAGACCACTGGTTTGTTTAATTATTAGAAATTGGGTCAAGTCAAATGAAGACTTCTTCAAATAAGCAAACCTGACAACACGGCTAGAGAGGAGGAAAAACTTTCATGCTCTGGAAAAGCGTGATGGATGATGCGCAGGCTCTTAGAAGTCACTCATCAATTTCATACGTGGCATACAAGTAATTCAAATTAAACTTGAAAATTATTGGTCCCAGCTTAGATGCATGATCAACCAACGATTACGCTTATTTGGGGCTGTTGTGACGCATCCTCAAATGTAGCTTTTGATGCCTAAACACTAATTTGAGCTAAAAAGCAGTTCATGTTATGATGGTTAGAGTATGTTAGGATAGATTTGGATAATCAGTCCAAAGTGGCCCATGATTCTGTAACCAGCTGTTTGGCCGACATTTATTGAGCAAAATGAAAATATCCAATGATCCTTCCATGAACCCAACGGTAAGTTTATGTGGGGGCCACCATAGCGTGTATCTTTCGTCAAATCCATTCATTAGGTGTGACCATCCAGATGAAGGGAATATACAAAAATAAGCCCTTCTCGCCGTAGTTCACGCATGCCATACAACTCATAAGTTTCAGGTTCAATCTAGATTGTTCCTAGCTGTACCTGTACGGTATGGCCCATAGGAGGTCGGTTTTTCTTTTTTCGGGGGAGTCACCTGATGGAGGAAGTGGATTTCACACAGCCGTGTCACGAACTAAAAGATCTCATTGCCATGTCCGGATGTCAATCCATTGCTCTTTATTGCAATTGAACTGTCCCGAGATCACACCAACGGATCAACGCTGACCATTTGATCCGGGGCCTTAAAAAGAATGGTGAAAATTATTAATAGAACAATCACATTTGATGACATTAATTTCTATTAGATGGTCAAGATTACCCAGTTGATGTATTTTTGTATGATGGGAATCCACCATGTAAGCAAACTGGACAACCGCATCATCAATCAGGACAGTACAATTAGTAGGCCCCACCTGAAATTGCCCTGGTCACATGTTACTGTTACTCGTGCTCCACCAACCGTCCATTTTCAACTTCCTTGGACCCAGTTTCCTCACAAATTTGCCATTGGAGAACCAATCTGAAGGTCAATAGATGGATTGATCAGAGCCATCAAAAGCAGGGTCCTGGTGTTCGGTAGGATGGGCACATTGTCTTTGTATTGATTTCCTGGTTCATTTCTCCAAAAGACTACCAAGGGATTCCCTATACATAGTAGGCTCATCAGATGAACGGTCTCGATCACAAAAATTTGGGCCCATTTCATGAAATCTGTCCCAAAAGAGGCTGTATACATAAAAAAGCAATAGCCTTACTATAGAGCAAATCCTTTGAGAGGCTCAGGTGGACTCCGCCCACCGACATGTTGTGGCCCCACAGTGTATCGCATCTGATTTGACCCCAAAATCATCTTGGTCGGACGATCAAAGCCATCAAACTGAGAGCTCAAAAAACATGTGATAAGCATGTTTTTTTCTCTTGCCGTCTATTTTGCAAGCCCTTCATCAAGTGGGGGCTTTGAGCAACCAATGGTAGTGATTTTGGGACCAAGTGCAATCTACAGCAAACCCCTCAGACCCAGCAGTCTTTCATGATCATGGGAGGGCCCACCTGTCCAGCTGGATTATGGCTTTTGTCATTCACCCAATAACAAATACCTTGGAGAGAGCAATTTCATTGTTTCACATTTCATTTGTGTAAGTTGCAACTCCACTTAAATTACAAACCTTGAAAGCTTGGCTCTTATGATTCATTATAAATTTCATGTAACACAGCAAAACATATCTATAAATAGAGAGAGAGAGAGAGAGAGAGAGTAGTAAGAAAATCAAGCTACAACCAAACCGATGTCAACATCCCAGCCATTGGATGGCGTCATATAAAGAATATATAAGAACAACAAAATTTAATGAATCAAGAACCTACAGCACCATTAAATTAAAAGGTTCCTAAAAACTCACAGATTTTCGGGATGGGGAAGCTGTGGCCCGGCCCATCCAACGAAGAAGGCTTCCCATCTTCTCTTCTTGAAGTTCTGAAGATGTTCAGCCATGCCAGTTTTCTATAAGAAACTCTTTAGATGTTCCATTTTCTTCAGCTTTTCATCATAGGCTCTGCTTCTTAGAGTACCAAAGCTTCTTCTGGCAGATCAAAATCTTCTCCTTCTGCGTCTCATATTCAGTGTTTTGTTTCTGGCAATTCCACCTCAACCCTTTGGCAGTGGTAGATACGGCATTCATAAAATAGCTGGACTCACGGATAATGGCATACCCATTGGGACGTAGGATACGATCCATCTCAAGGAGCACGTATTTCATGTCACACCTGCAGGACAAATCATTTATATAAAGCATATCAGTGACTCTGCATATGGCCCTCAAGACTACGACACAATGCATATTTGTATTTCTTGCAAATCCAGCCACCCTCCTCACATTTGAACTAGGAATAAAGAGGAATTATAGGAAACTTTGCAAGAGCATATGCTCAGGTTTCCAGTTCAAACGAGGGGGCTCCATGGTTAGGAAATCCAGACCATGGCCATGTTACACATGCCATGGATAGATCATACCCCAAAAGATTTCTGCAATAGGACAAACATACCCATTCGATTTTTACCCACAAGCAGACAGGATCCCGAAAGATGGCCAATTAGGATTTTCAATCTGGGATACTTTTGGGGTGTGGTTCCATCCACAGGGGGACTCAACAGACTGCATTACCAAATCAAGGGCCCGACCTCATCACAGATAACTAGATAATGAGAAACCTCTGCTTAAGGATCCCATGAGTGCTCAGGTATAGATAGTAGGTGTCACAATGGCCTGGCATGGCTGAATTGTGTAGGAATTAAGCTCGGTTTATTGGGCTGCAGCTGGGTCCAGGCCTTAAAACTCATCCCCAAGAACTTATCCAGGCCGACCCTGGCCAATATTGTCCAAATAGGGGCCCAAACATTGGCCCATTACAACCTGGCTAATGTAAACATTGATAAGCCACTACATGGTGGATTCATGCTGAGTCTATAGGACAACAGGGTGGGTCCTTAAAATGTGGTCAACCTGCAGTGTTCCGCCAAAAGAAATAAATAAACATAATGGGAAAAAAAAAAAAAGATTTTAAGAGCTTTACCTTTGACTTTCAGAAGTAAAGAGTCCATCAAGATGCAAAAGATCATATGTCCTAGGATACGTTGAGAATGGCTCACACCTACAGGAATGGATAAAGGGCCACCAACCATCAGATTAAAAGATCATGGCAGCCAGACATTATGTATTTTGTGAAAGTAAAAAACTGTATAGATTGTATTTACAACCTATACATAAAAGATCGTGACCATGCATAAACTCATCATGCTTGGATGTGCACTGTGCTTAAGTAACCTACAAAGAAGCATGTACCATGGTTTTTAACATTGGCTAGACCAAGTTGAATTAGCCAAGTTGATACAGCATCAATGGAGACAAACCCATGTAGGCCCCACTGAAAGATGCATGGCTAATCAAGTAGGAATAGCTCTGACTGAGCCAGAATGAGTGGTACTGGTTTCAGTCAAATCCCACTCTGAACCAATGTTTATAACCATGGAATGCATGCACAATACATCGAGTTCCCATATGCATTCACATACCAATCATGGTAAGTTCCGATCAATCCCCGGTCATAGACCACAGCCAGCGAATTCGCACCATAGGAAGAGACCACATTCATGACCCATAGAGGATCATCAATAAGCGCAGCAGCTAAACCTCCATAAGCTGTATTCATGTCCATGACATTTCTTATCTCGTCAGTTCCAAGCGCAGGCAACAAGGTCTTGTAATGCTTCACTCTCGCCTTCCATTTACTGTTATCATGCTTGAATGCGTTGGGGTTCCCACCAGGAACTGTCGAAATGCGCTCAGGAGTGACATGTAACCGCTCGGGCCAATTTGGAATAGAACCCACTCCCGATTTTTTGAGATTCGGGTTTGGAACAACCAGGCAAGAGCGGAGTGGCGTGTACCATGCTGCATCAGGTTCTGTGCTGTCATCACAATTTGGTGGGTAGACATCAGGCGGGCCACGCTGATCATAACAGCTGCTGTCTGAAGATTTTTGCCACACGGCTATGTCATCCTTTTGATCGTATAATTTGAAGCACATGCTTGTTAGCAGCATCTGTAACTTGTCATAATCTGACTTCTGCTCTTCAATAGTCGTGTCCCATCCTTTCCAGCGGCGCTGGTAGTTCACTGGCGGACCAGAGAGGACCCAGAAGCCACCTGGCCGAAGTATGCGTTGTATCTCCATGAGATAAATTCCACCTGAAACAAGGTGGTTCTACCTGTGAGTGCCGAACATGCATGCAATATGAAACTAAGAGACTACAGGTCAGACATCTCTCTTATCTGTCCATGAAACGATTGAACTGGGGGAGCATTTATCACATCAGCCATTTGCATTTTGCTGGATGCATCAAATCTCTCCAGTTCTGCACAATGCATAAGCCAACACCAATATAGTTCCATTCTCACCCAAACAGACCTCATCCTTTCAAATGCATTTGAGAATCTTTCCATTTATGTTCTGCAACACGTGTCCTAAGACCTCATCGAAGAATCAAAATAGGTAGAGTTTCCAGATCATTAAACATGTCAAGAGAGAAGTGAATTACCAAATTCTGTCCATGGTATAAGGCATCTAGAGCAGTGGGCCATATCAAACGAATTGGAGGAGAAAGGAAGGCGCTGCGTAGAAATGATTCCCAAGATTGCTGGAATCCCACGTTCAAGTGCAAATTGAACTTGAGCCTCGTGATTGTCTCTCGGCGCAAGAGAAATAGTTAAAATTCCACGGTCTAATAAATCTCCTCCCCAACTTGCAACCTACACAGTAGAGATGCATATGCACATAAATGAAATGATATGAACATGAAATAAATAAATAAAATTTAAAAAAATAAAAAAATAAAAAGATAAACTCAAACAGTTCAGACAATAGAAAAGATAGTTTATTTTTATCAAGATGATATTTTTGTGATATTTACCCCTTATTCACCCTGCATTTGACTGCACTGAATATCGTAAATTTTTTAATGATATTTCATGGTTAATCAGTCTAATTTGGTGCAAAATATCATGAATTTTTCTTTCTTTCTTTTTTTCCTTTTTTGAAAGATGAAGAATTTTATTCAGCAAAGCCAAGAGAAAACAAAGCGCAAGAAAGAAAGAGAAAAATAAAAACACAACAAATGAAAGGGCGAAGAAAGGAACTAACTAAAAATACAACACACCAGCCCCATGGCTGGAAGGAACCCCTAACAACATCCAAGGCACCCATGAATTTCATGATTACTTGGTGCAACCAAATGCATCCTCAAGGACAATGTTTTTTATCATTTTCCCTACAGTGGAGGAAAATAGATATGCTAGATATGCAATGAAGAAGAAGCATTGAGGTGTTTCAAGGAGCGTAGATGAAAGTGACTAATTAACCCCTTCCTTAGAATCTTAAAGCCTGTTTGGATACTGTTAAAAGAGAGAAAAAGAAAAAAGAACAGACAATTGTAATGATTATTCAACGATAATTTCCAAGATTTCCATCAGCACTATTGGAAAATGGATAGCAAGCAGAAATCCCATATTTGTGAGACAAAGTCACCTTGTGAGTGAGTATTTAACTATGGAGGGTAATCATTGCCATGTGTAATCTACTATTTCCTTTGCCTATCCAAACATAGTGAAACATCCATGGGAAAAAAAGTCATTATCTCCTTCTTCTTTTTTTTTTCCTTTCTTTTAACACTATCAAAACAGAGACTTAGGTACACGTACATTTGTTCGAGTCAAGTTACAAAATACCAAAGAAAACAGACATTATCCAACAAGAGTAACGTCGCCCTCCACACCAACACCAACAGCTCAACATAAGGCATTGGCCTTGACACAAGAAACTTCACTGAAGTACAAACATCTGCCTACAGATACCCGTGCTTGATCCAACTAATGACCTAGCAACAAGGTACATAATCCATCACTAGAGCCATATTTAGATAATCCCATATGATGGCCATAGAAAGCGAAATTCATCAAGACATAGTTTGTCTAAACTTCCCTAAACATGCTCCCACAAGCATGGTATGATGTACATGGACTATGAGATTCATTAATGACATAGTGGTAACAACATGATACTCTTCCATATTAAGGTGAAGAATAAGGAAAGCCACCAAAGAAAAAGGAAAAGACAAAGTATGGTTTTCTAGAATTGTGATCTCCACAACCATCTGATATATGTGTCAAACACAATCTTGAACGTGCCAATTGTCACACAACACAAACACACCAACGCATTCAGGCATGCATATCATGTGCACACTCACGCATGCACAGATACGACTCAACTGACACATGAACACAAGTATGACTCAATTACTACATAAACGCAAGTTGACAAGGCACTCACCCCACATCCTGTGTCGATGGCAGTTCGGATGGACCCATCTTTCATGCCAGGAATCAAATCTTGCATCAAATCAACATACGCACTGACTCCTTTAGGAAACATGGTACCTCCACCAGGAAAGAGGAACTTCTCCCCTGATTTCCGCAGCCAGTTTTGGTTGGATTTCTGGCTGTTAATCCAATCATACGGAACATTTCTGAAATCAAATACAAACATAAAAAGAAAAAAAAATGCATTAATCGTGACACCAACAAATTGAGGAATCTCAAGACTAGCTAATCATGAGTTCAAGAGATGAAAGCTGTCCAAGGAATCGGAACTTCTTCCATAGAAGCCACAAGTAAATGAAGATCAAGTATAGACTAGATTACCTATACCAACATTCGTTTTTGCTAGTTGGCCATCTGATTGGTGACTTGTAACCATCAGGCGGGGGAACTAAGCATTCTTTCCTTTCAAAGATTGGAGGGCAGTGGCGTTCCAAAAAGCTAAGCCTGTGGCGCTGATACTTCTTCCATCTCTGCAATCAAATATAAGGGTTATGAGATCAATTACACAATGCGTGTAGTTGGCCCAGCTTAAGCACGAAACATTTTTTTTAAAAAAATGTGAATACCAATGATACGTGGTAAGTATCTAAACACAGACATATGCATGTGCAATAAAACTTATGTACAAGCAACACATGTGCCAGCATGGCACAATAAGTTTGAGAGCCAATCCAGCCATCAGAAAGCAACCACTATACGGATGCCCTAGCCCAAGAATCGGGTTGATCCACTGGTGAAGTGGGCCACAGTTCGCAAAACAAGTGGATGACTCTGAAAAACTTATCTGAAGTTTTCTAACCCATCCACCTGTTTCCAATATTGGGGCCGACAAGTTGAGTGGACCAGATTTATTTTTGGAAAAACATGTAGAAAGTAGGAGCAACCTAATGGATGGATTGGATCTCGCACCTATGTGCCATGCTGGCACATGTGTCACATGTAAATGTGCTTTATTGCACACACATGTGTGCTTAGCAAAGCTCCTAAACATATATTAAACTTCTTACACCATTATGGTTGAATGATCTAGGCAAGCAGATAAAAGCTTCAAACAATAAGCAAGAAAACATGATCTATACCATATAATAAAGTACATGTCATCTGAGACCGGAACCAGCAATCTTGCGCAATCTCATACCTGTGGGTCCGTGCATGGTGTGTAGTCTTGATAGTCACTGCCACACTCAGGAAAAGTAACGGGTTGAACTTGAAGTGAAACAGTTGTGACCTCCTTTGGAGTTTGGACCGGCCGCCTAGCATCATTCATGTGGAGTATGTTCCTCTCATTGCAGAAAATGCCACCGAGATAGAATGAAAATCCACATAACACTATAAACAGTATACTCATTGGGACAAGCCTTGAACTTTTGTCAGGATGATCTGGCCTGTGATCTTTACTCTTCATCTTTTTCTAATATTTAAATACCTGCTAGGGAAGTAATAAAAATTGTTATATGCATGCATGTGGAAGTAATAAGCAAGTATTCAGTCAAAATGAGTAGACTCTGCATCAGAGTATTTCCAATCGCAGCATATGAAAGAAATTGAAAATTCATTAACAAGGTAGGAAACATTATTAATCAAAGTATAACCGAGTTAGATGTATAGCTTACCAAGCAAAAGGTGTTTCGAAGAGCAATATACTGAAGTATTAGAAAACCAAACAAGTTAACAGGGACACATCCTAACAAAATTTCGGAAGATTCATGAACCAAATCAAGCACAAGATAACTTCCAGAGAATTTCTTCACACCTGTAAAGGTTTAAAGAGACTAGATGCATCTAACTGAATTTTATAAAACTAGCCTAACTAACAAAATGCATTTTTTCCGACCTAAACTTCTATGAATACAAGCTGCAAGGTTCTACACTACACCAATCTTATTTATCTCCTAAAATCTACAATTATGGTTGAAAGAGAAACATTTCCCATTTTAGGAAATGGAAAATGGCTGATCAGTAATTTTTTCGTGAAAGCGTTTTGGGGCCTCATCCTCGTAAATATTTCATTAACAAATAGAAATCCGTTTTTCAGCCGTTAAAGAGACCAGATCTATGTCTGCGTGATTCTACGGAAGAATCGTTAATAATCATGGATTAACATGAAATACCAATTAGCTAAAAAGAAATTAATTTTAAAAAATGAGGACGTAGATTTGCCATGTTCCTACTTCAATTTGCATTCCTGAGTAAATAGAAACAACAGGTATTAACCCAGATCTAATCATCAAAGCCGATAATCAAAGGAGAAAATAACTTTATTTAATTTCAATACATTCCATAACAATGACCCCAAATCTATTTCATTTCCTATCTTTCCCTTTTCAAATAAACAATGAGCAAGGCACATGATTCAGCAGCCCAACCTTGAGGTGCCTTCACAACCACCGCTCTCCTCTCATTTTCACCTGGGCCAAGCATTCCATACTCATGGGAAACGCCCTCCACCGATCCAGACCATTCCTCTGGGGAGCAGCACTGTTGATGGGCGATGAACTAAAAAATATCCTCCACAGAACAATCCCAGCATCTGATTAATGGACATTGTGCCATTTACATTCATGCTGCCATGCCGATTTTTATTTCCAACCGTCCATTTGAGGCTGCATTTTCGAATAGCTAGGATTGCCTGATGGAGAAGTTTCCCGCAACAGCACCTATCCATGATGGAACTCACCAGTTGAACGGTGGGGATCACTGGAACATGGACCCCCCCCCCCCCCCCCCCCCCCCCCCCCATGGAAGGCCAACCCGAGAGGGAAAAAAACCAGATTTTATGCAAACCTATGATTTCCACCACCACAAAACCTAATCAAGAAACCGTCACACAAAAGATTTAAAAAAAAAAAAATTTTGAGAGAGAAAGAAAACGGCGCATTTGAATTGTTTTGGAAAGCGAAGCGGATATCCAAAATAATAAAAAGAAAAGAAAAAATTCCAACAAGTTAGAAAAAAAATTCAAAAGAAATCAAGAAAATGAAAATGCATAACCAATAATCCAACATATGCAATCCAGATATTAAAATTCCAACATTAAACTGCACATCTCTACATTCTCTGCAAACAGAAACAAAAGAAAAGTTCTTTAAAAAAAAAAAAAAAAACATTTTTTAAAAAAATTAACAAAAGGAAATGCTGATGATCCAAAACACACTTCAGAGAAAAAAAAACGATTTGGGAAAACCAGGCTACAAAGCAGGCAAAGATCGGATGCAGTTCCGACAGAAAAAGGAAAGCACCATCCAAGAAAAGAAAAGAAAAGAAAAATGCAAGATTTCGTACCTCCTCTGGACTGGGGTTCTTCCTAAATGAGAAAGAGATCAAACCCTCCCTTGGGATTGGGATTTCTAGGTCTCGTAAACGCCGATTTCGTCTGGAAAAGAGATCTCAAAAAAGCCCCTTTAAATAACGCAGATTTCTAACCCGCCATCTCTTATTTCTCCTCGTCCTGTTTTTTTACCGCTCGCATTTGAGGTGCAGAGCGGATTCAGCTGTGTGAAATCAGCCCGCTTAAAATAGGGGAGGTTTGCGAGAATACATTCCGTATTCATTGCCGTAGGATATATCTCGCCATTATAATTTAAATCTGGAGTCTTTTTTTAATGATCCAAACTGTTTATATGATGGGCCTGACTTTGGATGGGGGTATAGAACAAATAAAAGTCAATTTTCAAACCGATTTATCAAAGGCATCTTTTCCTTTAAATATGGACGGTCTACCTCCTTTGAATAATCAAATGGTTAAAAATTTAAAGCTGAAGTTTTTCTTTTTTTTCCTTTTTTTACAGGGTGTGGCCAATCATATAAATGGTTTGTATCATTTCGAAAAGAACCAAGATCCATCTTCGAAGGTATCGGTCGCATACAATTGCAGTACATCGAGATGTATGCCAGAAAACCTCATTCTTTTTTTATTTTTCTGCCTTGACTTTTCTGATCATCTACGAAAATAACCTGATGTCATGGGCATGGACCGTATCGTTTCATGGCAAGAGTCTTTATGTGAGCTCAGCACTTTTTTAAATGGTGGTGACCCTTCAAAACCGCATACGGTGAAAAAAGAAAAAGTATTTTCGTTACGGCAATGCCGAGAACATAACACTTCTGTCGGTGATGCTTGTGGGAAGAGTTCGTTTGCCTCAGTCGCGGTTTACAGTCAAGCGTATGTCGCCACTCACTGGGGTCCACACGATGAGCTTTTCCAATGATCGAAACCGTCCATTTTATGGAAGATGTACTATAGAGGCCATTTTAAGATAATGAATCAGAACGGATAACTTTTACCATCACTGTATGTACATCAACTCAGGACATTGTGAAAAATGTTTCAATGGATGGAACTGAATTAACAAAATCAAATGTTAGAATCGTATAAAAAGTGTGATTGTGACGTAACGAAGCGGATTGGCTACTGTACCTCACATCAGCTATATAGCTGCTGTATTGACGTAAGCTGGATTTGATTAGGAGGTATGTATTATATTCAAACCGCCCATTCACTCGGCCAGCTCGTCTTAAGGTTCGACGAAAAATAAGGCAGATCTAACTATAGTGCACCACACTGCAAAAAGCAGTGGGGAATTGAACGTCAACCATTGTAACCTTTTTTTGGGGTCACAGAAGTTTTGAATCAATACGAAATTTGTTTTTTCTCTTAATTTAAGTCTTTTTGACCTTATGAACAGGCTTGATAGAAAATAAACGTTATGGTGGGCCCTACAAATTATTTAACGGTGAAAATCACTATCTCTACTGCTATTTGTGGTGTGGTCCAGAAGATTTTAGGATATGATTCATTTTTTGAATAATGCTTTAAAATGATCTCTAAAAATAGATGAACGGTGTAGATATAATATATACATCACTTTTTGGGCCATGTAACTTTGATCTCCTTTGAACCGTTCGTACAACTGGGAGCGTCAGTGCTCGTCATCGCACGACACGTACCTACAGCAGCTATATAGCCGGTGTGCGGTACACCAGCCATTCCGCTTCCGTGACGTAATGGGCTAATAGCTTGCTCATACTCACCGTGTTGGCCCAGTGGGTAGCGAAAAATGGTGGTTGGGCAAAACTGACACTAAAGAGGTCCTACTGATATACGTCCCGACTGGTTGTCGTGGGACGAGTGGGGACTATGGCCGTTGGATCGGGTGTTTTGTTTCAATTATCCAAACCGTTTGTACGAGTAACCCCACCGCTGATGGGGCATACCAAAGAAAAGAGAGGAAAAAAGCTCTCAGGTTGCAATATTAAAATCCCGACCTCATTGACGGTTGTATTTTATGGCCATTGATCGCACGTTTGATATCTTTTGAATCGTGATAAATTTCAAAGTATCTACCACGTGTGATGAGACCCATCATTTAAACGGTCTGATTGTTAAAACGTGATTCGAGATCTAGCGGAGATCGTCGGAAGTATCCGCAAGTACAAGTGGACAAATTGCAGTAAAAAAATTTTAGAAAATCCAGCCTCCGCATTTCAATGTGAACGCTATGTTCAGGCCCGCGTTTGGAGCCCCTCAAGCACCGACACACGTGTGGAAATTTTAGATGATAAGACTTTATGATACTCAGGTTTGGCTAAGTGAACACATCACTAGCTAGCTAGTTAGGGTAAAAGCCCCATGGGCACACCATGATGCATGTGTTCTATCCACGTGGTCCATCCATCTTGCCATCTTATTTTAGATAATGAACTAAAAAATGAAGCAGATGCAAATCACATGTGGACCACACCACAAGAAAACAGTTTTAATTGAACGCCCGCTATTAAAAACTTCATCAGGCTCAATTTAATGTTTATTTCCTCACAGAAACCGAGATGAAGGAAAAACACATATATCAGCTTGATCCAAAACTTATGTCAACTGCAAAAATTGTCAACGATATCCTCATTGTTTCCTACGGTGTGCTTCACTTGAGATTTGCATGTCTCATTTTAAAGTTTATGCTCTAAAAGGATCTTAAAAAATAGGTGGACAGTAAATAAAACACATACATTTTGTTAGGCCTTATGGAGTTTTTATACTAGTAAGCTGGCTAGTAGGAGTGTACACGGGTCGATCCGAGTCGAACTGAGCTAAACCCAGCCTGGCCCGATCACCAGCTAAACCCAGCTCAAACCTGACCCGGTCAGCAATCGGGTGAGTTCGGGCTAGTTTTAGACCTTACAGCAAGTTCATAGGAAGGGCTTTAGCAGGTAATTCGCGTCTCATTACAAGGCCCTCAATCAACGATTTAAATAGTTGAATTATAAACTCCACAGAAAATCTAACTAGTCAAAACATTATAAAACTTTTTTTATATTTGAATGAATTTAGGCTATTCAAGTTACACGTCTATAAAGTGGATGAGTCACTCTCACTTCAAAGATGAGCGGTAAACTATCTCAAAAGAATAAAGAGGAAAGAGATTAGTAGAATTTTGAATATACACACACACACACACAGACACACACACACACACACACACACACACCACTTGACTGAGTCGGGCCAAACTGGGATATATCCAAACTTGGCCCGAACTCAATTTCGGGCTGAAAAAAATGGTCCGTCCTGACCTGAACTCACTTTCGGGTCGGGTCGAGTTGAGCTTTTTCGGACCGAGTCGAGCAAGTTAACCGGGCTAACTTAGTTCGTGTACAGTATGGGGCCAAACTGGGATATATCCAAACTTGGTCCGAACTCAATTTCGGGCTGAAAAAAATAGCCCGCCCTGACCTGAACTCACTTTCGGGTCGGGCCGAGTTGAGCTTTTTCGGACCGAGTCGAGCAAGTTAACCGGGCTAGCTCAGTTCGTGTACAGTATGGGGCCAAACTGGGATATATCCAAACTTGGCCCGAACTCAATTTTGGGCTGAAAAAAATGGCCCGCCCTGACCTGAACTCACTTTCACGTCGGGCCGAGTTGAGCTTTTTCAGACCGAGTCGACCAAGTTAACCGGGCTAGCTCAGTTCATGTACAGCCATACTGGCTAGTGTTTGGGTATGTAGCGAAATCACTTCCGTTTGAACCTTATCTTTCATAAAAGCTTTGATGCCCTAGCAGAGTGTGATGGATGATACGCAGGCACTTAAAATACCATTCGTGAGATATTTCGAATTAAACTTTTCAAAAGTATGGGTTTCTAGTTCTGATTTATCAGAGACCACAGCTACACTTGTCGGATAATGGTGGACAATTATTGGATAGTAAAAATGAAAATATCTCGCGGTCCTCTTTCAATAAAAAAGAGTCGGCACATCTGAGGTTACGATTGTTCAAACAATCTGATTTTAGGACTCGACTTAGCGTATGCCACGTGTAATTTGTGAGCACTGTGCATCAAGCATCGTACGCTATCGGAGTAGGAATAATTCCCTATAAATTTTTCGTGAGAAAATTATCACTGTTAACGCTACCTTTTATACAGCGTCTTTTATAAACCATGAAAAATTTACCTTCCCAACTTAGACTTTTTACGTACGAACAGAGCATTTAGGACAAAAATACCCTGTCCGTACGTGCAATGCTATGCGAAAAGTGGGGTATTTTCGTCCTGAAATGCTCTGTCCGTACATAAAAGGTCTAAGTTGAGAAAGTAAGTTTTGAACTCTTCATAAAAGACGCTGGATATAAGGTAGCATTAACTGTGGTAATTTTGTAGTTTGGTGTTACCGAGGAGCAGGAGTAGCAAATGCGAGCTTCGATTCATTGCCAGTCACATGTTGTGCACGACCGTCATATGCCAACGTGGCATATGGGCGTTGAAGCCATGCCTTAAACTAGGTGGAGCCTACTTTCTAGATGCCCAGGCCCAAGAACCAGACTTATCCATTCATCACGTGGGTCACAATAACAAAAATAGGTGAATGGTTAGAAATATTTTTCAATGTTTATCATATCCATCCATTAGTTTTATAAAGTGTAGCAAACAAGATCAATGACTACCCTGATCTCTTGAACTATGAAAATTAAGCTGTTGGGAAGCACCTAATGGACAGCTTGGATCTTCTGATTAAATTCTCATGCACCGAGTATGCAATAACTGGGTGCGCGAGTCACAGAAGCTTACCGTATGGATTCGCCTCCCCATTTTTGTGCGTAATTCCTGTAAAGCGACTGCCAGACATGTCACGTTCCTGACAGATGAAACCTCATGGTCGACTACCCTGTTTATTGATGGGAATTTATATTCTGGAAGACTACGACGCTCCATACGCAGTTACTCAGACCTTGTACACGTACCACGCGTGAACTAAAACGTCTAAATTATGGGTTTGGATTATCTGTTTGCGTCAAAGCAGAAAAATCTTGATTGGTGTCATCTAATTGGACTTTATTATTATACACTGCATTTAATAATGCATTGCTGACGGCCACACATACAAATGGGTAGGAAAGTCATGCTTTACAAAAACGAAGGGCGTGGATTAGCTAGTGACAGGTTGAGGAGCCAGACTGTGCTACTGATGTGAGGTCACCGAGTTCTGTGGGCACCACCATAATGTATGTGTCGTATCCGTACATATATTTGGAGAGATCATTTTAGGGCATGATCCAAATAATGAGGTAAATCCAACGCTAGAGTAGACCCCACCACAAAAAACAGAGGAGCGAGTGATGCCCCACCGTTGAAACCTTCCTAAGGTTTAGCATGATATTTATTTGAGATCTAAACTGTTCATATGCTAACGCAAACATGAAATAAGGGAAAACAAAAATATCAAGTTAATAGAAGCCTTTTGCAGCCCTTAGAAATTTTTAATGATAGGCGTTACTCGGCGTCACTCTCCGATCCACTCGAGCTTTGGATCTGACTCATTCTTTAGATAATAACAACTGGATGAACGGTATGAATACAAAACATACACGGTGGGCCAAAGAATTTGATGACGTCACTTCAATAGAGAGTCTCGCTGCTCAACGTGTCAGATGGTAATCCGCGTCCTGAGGAGAGGATCTGAGTTAGACTAGTCGAGTGGTCTTGAACATAGATTCATGGATGCTTGCTCGCGGAGTTCCTGATGTGGGAAGCTAGGTGATGTTCGTAAGAAATTCACCCGGCCCGTCCATCCACGCGAGAAACTCAAGTATACCACAGGACAAGAAACGGTGGGATCGAACGCCAACCGTTGAAACATCCCTGGGGCTACAAAATTTGGATTTTTGGATCATGTCATTTATATTAGTCCATCTTAGTGTGAATAACCTTTTTAACGATTTAAATGATATATAAATATGACGGTCGATTCTATAAAAGTTTCAACGGTAGGCATTTCCCTTCTCACTTTTTCCTATTGTGTGGCCCACTGAATTTTGGATCTGCCTCATTTTTGTTACTTTTCATTAACATGATCTGGAAAACCAGATGGACGGGATGGATTTCTCACACAAATCACAGTGGCCCCACCTTGTTTGTTGAATACCACCATTGGATATTTTTTGTGTTGTACCGTCGAATTAATGTCCACCGACCCGACAGTCGGTAATAAAATACGCGTGTTTTATATTTCATAACACATCTGAGCTAGGACCACTGGATTCTTTCATGTAAGCAATTTCCAATTCCCTGCGATCATTTATCATTGCTGCCAGAGCATCAAAGTTTTTCTCTTTTTATTTTGTAGTTCACGATACTTTTAATTTTGTACCGCCCAATTAATCTCCACCTTCATAGGTGGAATACATGCATCCTCATTCAAATGAAACGACCGTACTATTAGTCGTTGTGATCTTCTAATCTGGATGGATTCAGCCTATCAGTGGTCTAGATTACCAATTCATAAGAGCTACTTGTGCAAACTGAAAGCCCCACCACACTATCGAAACTACCGTCCACCAGATGGATGATCCAGATTGTTCATCCATTGAAGCGATGGACCTCAGTCGCGACTGACCAGAGTAGGCAAAAAGTCATTGTTTCTTTCCTTCAGCTATCATCTTTGCCATCTATCTGCTTTCTAAAAAGAGATGACGACAAAACAGTCACACTCTTTTTCTCATGCACCCACATGTCTTGTACGGGTGTGTAACAACGTGTATGGTCCACTTAAAGAGAGAGAAGCCTTAAAAGGGAAAGAGAGGTCTTATACTACATGCAGGGCCATACCTTGTGCACGGATCAGAAGCCTCATGCATGTCGCAAGTTGGCACGCGTGGGTTACTGTACAGACGTGTGGGTACGAGCTTGCAAGCTTATCAGACGAACTGAGAAAGAGGAGAAAAAAAAAACCATTGATATTCTGGCAGAGTGCGATGCATGATACACAGGCACCCTTTAAGTTAGATAGAATTGAATACAAGTAACTCAAATTAAACCATCTAAAATTGTGGGCCCTAGTTGAGATGCATCGATCGTCAGCTAAAAATTACACTTATTTGATTAGCGGGCTATATCGCGGACCAAAGTTAACAGTCAAAATATCCAACCGTCTACTTCGAAAAAACAAGTGTCACTGTAAAGAGGATACGAGTTGTTTACACTCATTTTGGGTGCCCTAATTTTGTTAAGTATAAAATTATCATATGATGTGCTTGGCACTCGTTTTCACTCACACCTAAAAAAAACTTCCGTTGATCTTCACATCTTAAGAGATCTTTGGTTGATCTTAGTTTCACGTTGTGCATTTTGTTATTAATGCGATGACATAAATCTTTACACATGCATGCTAGTAAGGAGATCAGTAATTGCATGTTACATGATCACGGTACATGTGTCCATTTATAAGGTGATGTACCTCGCACGTTATGAAAGACCTGTCGAGAGACGGATGTAATCACAAATCCAGTGATAATATTCTTGGTGAGGCCGTCTTTCACTGTCTTAACAAAATATATAAAATATCTTCCTAAAGATATTTAGAGAACTAACATCGTTCCAGAGGGTTCATTAGAAAATCAGACCATTGTTCAAACCAATTCAACCTTAGTTTAGACCTAAGTGTGGAAAGAGACACATTGGCTCTACCGGGTTGCTCTCCTTCCATTGACGGAAAAAAAAAATAGTATAGATCAAAGATCTCGATGAGGAGCCGTGATTTGATTGAGATCAAGAGTTTGAGAGATCGGGATGTGGTGGATCATGTCCATCTATCTCTTCTAGCACTTCAAACCATCCTGAAGTGAATGGTGAAAAGGTGGGAGGTGGTTTGATCCAGATCATCCAATACCTTGATGTTAACAAGGTGGCCATCAATAGAGACATTGAATGGTTGTGATTGATCTGGGTCCAACCCTTGGCCTAGTTGTCTTAATCAAAAGAATTTTGACATTCCAAAGCATGATCTTTAGTGGGCCACAAATATTCAAGATTTTTCATATATATATATATATATATATAAACCTTTTTAATCCAACAAAAACTACATATATATATATTGACGACTGATCTCTAGCTCAAACTGAAAATGAGCAAATACATAGGTTGGCATCAGAAATTACACGATACAATCACTCTTTTATTTTTATTTATAGAATATTGTACAATTCACAGTGATTACTGATGGCCACCAAGGTAGAAATCATATATACAACTGTGTAAAAAAGGTGGGTCACATACTATAATTATCACTGAAAAAAATGAGTCCAATCCCACTATCAGCAAAAACACAACATCAAAATCAATGAACAATATCCGGTGGTATAAATCATTGTACTGGATTTGGCCTCCCACCAAGTGGGCTAGCCTGATATTTTCATACCAAGTGACTTACTCTTTGGCCCACCATTATCAGATTTTCTACTGATTGGACATCATCATCTAAACCTCATCTTAACTATTAGCATCATATGCATCAATACTTTTCCATGTTAGTCAAGAACTTTGATTAGACCACAGATAATCATGAGGTCTTTTCTTCCTATCTTCACCTGTGTTCTTTTAAGCATTTGCTTTTATCACCAGAGTATATTCAACTTATAGAAACTGGTAATGCAATTAATCCTTAACCTCTACGATATGTGAACTGATATATCCAGGGCAACAAGAAGTCTCTATTGGTAAGAGGAATCTGGTTCTTCTGATGTCGTGAAAATTTCAATGTCCATCAATTTTCCCAACTTGCTCTAAGGTATAAATCCAAAAGTGAAGCAGATCCAAAACCCAACCAAGTAGGAAACAGTGAGACTTAAAATGCCCACGGTTGAAACTTCTTTGAGCCCAACACCATGTTGAGACGGATTGGCTACTCCCCCTTACACCAGCCCTGTGGCTGGTGGTCGGTGCTTTGTGGGCCCCCACCATGATGTATCTGTTTCATCCATTCCGTTCATCCATTTTTACAGATCATTTTAGGGCTTGATAAAAAAAATGATAGGGATATAAATCTTAGGAGGACCACACCACAGGAAAAAAATAATGATTGGATATCTATTATTAAAATCCTCCTAAGGCCCAATGTACTGTTTATTTGACATCCAATCTGTTGATTAGGTCGAAGGGAAAAAATAAATATCAGCTTGATCCAAAACTTTTATGGCCCTCGGAACATTCTTAATGGTCAACGTTCATTCAACACTATTTCATGTACTGTGGTCCACTTGATATTGAGATATACCTCATTTTTTCTTTCATATTATAAAATGATCTATAAAAATAGATGTACATAATGGATGAAACACATAAATCATGGTAGGGCCCACAGAGCACTGACTACCACCAGATAGCTGGTGGCTGGGGGAGTAGCTAATGCGTTTTCACACCATGTTCAAAGGTGGGGAGTTCAATCGTAACTGTTTCCTATAGTAGCATCCCTTGAGTTTTGGATCCGTTGCATGGATGGAGTAGATTTTTCACATATGGGAGTCGGAGGCAATTCTAGCCCGTCGCCATTGCATATGACTATTAAGTTTACTTTGCTGGTCTAGTTGGTTACCGGTTCTACTGTTTAATTTCCTCGAGTGCATTTACTTTACAGGTGTATAATTTCTGATACATCGCGTCGTACCATCAAAGATTCCGTGCCTTTTCTTCTTTCGAGGAGGTTGTTCATGTCACTTTATACTATTTTGACTCGTTGCGGGACAAATGAGAGACCCGCCCTATAACGAAATGGCCAAACAAGCCTCAAAGATCAAGGACATTCGATTCATCTGGTACTAGTTAGTATGATGTATGTGTCTCATCCATGTCGTCCATCTTTTTTCTACATAATTGTATGTATGAACCCAAAAATGAAGTATATCAAAATCTCAAGTAAGCAATACAGTGCTGATTGAACTCTCACTTTTAAAAACTCATTGGGATTACAAAAGTTCTAGATCAAGGTGATATATATATATATATATATAGTCCTTATCGAGGTCTTTATTATCTAATCTACGGGTTGGATGTCAAATAAACATTATAGTGGGATCTAGGTGGTTTTTAATGATAAGCGTTCAATCACTACTGTTTTCCCATGGTGTGGTTCACTTGAGATTTTTTTCCACCTCAGCTTTAAGTTCATACTATAAAATTATCTTGAAAAATGGATGAAAGGCATGGATGAGACACATACATTATGTTGGGTCTGTAGTTGCGTACTCTGGCCGCTCACTCATGGGAACATTGAATTGTGACATTTGAGAACTGTCGGGCAACTGGTACACAAGGTATCTCTATCCAAAGGATAAGGGAAATGAAATCCAATTATTTCACGTGGCATGCGGATCGGACGCGACTTGCCTGTTTGCCGGACGTGGATTTCCTGGATAGCCTTCCTTGGAAGTCCGTGCGCTGGGCTGCAAGGTGGGGTCCACGGAGATGTTTATGATAAATTGAACCCGTTCATTCATTTTTAGAGCTTATTTTAGAACACATGACGAAAAATAAGGAATATCCAAAACTCAAATGGGACACAAGATGAAACGGTGGGGAAAGAAATTCCTAGGTTGAAACCTTCCTAGGCTTCACCTTTATGTTTATATGCCATCCAAACCGTTTATAAGGCCAAAACACCAAAAACTTAGACTGATACAAAACTTTTGTGGCCATATAAATACTTCAATGATGGTCACTAAATCTCCACTGTTTCCTCTTGTGTGGCACATTTAAGTTTTAGATACATTTTATTTTTTGACGAATCTCTTAAAATGAGCTCCAAAACCATATGGAAGGGTTGGATTTCTCACAAACATCCAATGAGGTGCAGGAATTTCCTACTAAAGGCTTCGAAATTCGCCTACCCTTCTATCAGTATGTCAAGCTCGCAATTGGACACAAGTGGAAAATTAGGCATAGCCAAAAATCAGGTGGGCCACACCGAAAAAAAAAAAAAACAGTGAAAATGAAAATTTCTACCGTTCAAACGTTCCTTAAGCTTACCATGATGTTTACATGGTTCATGAAGTTATTATCAACTGGGATAAAACGCTGATAGACACAGCGGATTATTGATGAGAATTTCTGTGGGCCTCACCGTAAATTGCAGCCCGGTACCACCACAAGCACCCCCTCTTTAAAAATGGTGGAGACTCTAACCGTGCAAATAGCTTAATTGTACGGTAATCAAGACTTCCAGATCGATGATCCATCCATCGATAATGGGACCCACCGTTTTAGAGATGGACGGGGATTGCCTCCTACCCCCGCCCGGGCGGTAATCCGTCTGGGCAGGGCTCTGTGGGGCCCATCGTGATGTAAGTGTTTATCCATGCCGTTCATCATTTTGTTTGGATCATTTTAAATTATGTTCCAAAATATGTGGCAGGTTCACGTCTTAATTGAACCACAAAGTAGGGATTGAACTTCCACCATTAAAAAGTTCTTAGGAGATGGAGAAGTTTCAGATCAAGCTTATGTTTGTGTTTTCATTTCATCCACGTTCACATGACCTTATTAATAAGCTGGATGGTTAAAAAAAAACATCACAGTGGCCCTCATAAAGGTTTCACCTGTGGTTGTCAGTATCTAAGCAGCTTCCTCCCGTGTAGTCTACTGTAGCTGTGGACCTACCTCGTTATTTGGGTCATAACTTAAAATGGTCTAATAAAAGCAATTAACGGTATAGATAAAACACTTACATCACTTAGGGCCCATAGAGCCCTGCCTATACATATTAGCATCTGGGTGGGGGGTAGGATGCAATCCGCGTCCTTTAGAGATACGCTCCTTCTACAATGAGACCCACCGTTTAAATACTATATATAGCTTAATAGGTGGGCCACATGCAAAGAGGATCAGTTAGGACCGGAATAATCCACAATAGCTGCACAAAACACCTAAGCTTTATAGGGCCCACCATGTTGTTTGTGTAAATCCACTCCGTTGATCAGGTGGAAAACCTTATTTGATGTAGACATGCAAAATATCGGACTGAAAAAAAATCACATGGGGGCACACTAATTAAAACAATGTAAAATTACTACCAAAACCTTTTAGTCCATGTCATTCGTCTGCCTCAGTTTTGGCTCGGGCTGAATTTTGTGAATTCACCCTGGTGCGTTACACCTTGGTTAACGGCTGGAAATACACACCATGGTCAACACACACAAAAACTATGATTGGAGTCCTATCTCCATTGTTCCTCTTTAGGGTGGGTGGCCCACCTGAGTTGCAGATCTGTATTATATATATCCACAGAAACTAGATGGATGGCAAATAAACACTAAGGAAACATTAAAGAGCACCTAGGAAGTTTTTAACGGTAGGGCGGTTCTTTTCAGGATACATCAAGGTGGACGGCGTGGATACATAATATATACATCAAGGTGGGCCCCACTGTAAGAGCAGCACCGTCTTGCCTGCGTACCATCCATCACGCTGATATAGCGGTCCTTTTCCATCGGGCAACGGTGGTGGGCGGACGCGGTACCAGACAGCTAGCTGGTGTCAAAGCTATGTAAGCCCCGCTATAATGTATGTCTTTTATCTAAGCCGTTCATCCATTTTTCTATAAAAAATGAGGCTAATCCAAATCACGGGTGGACCACACCATAGGAACCTCCACCACTAAAAACCAACTAGGGTCCACTGTAATGTTTATTTGCCATCCAACCTGTTAATGATATAAGCCTGATCCAAAATTTCTGTGGCCCCCAAAATTTTTTTAAAGGTAAGTGTTGAATTATCACTGTTTCTTATGGTGTGGTCCACCCGAGATTTGGACCTGCCTAATTTTTGAAATAGTACCCTAAAATGATCTGAAAAAATGGATGGACGGCGCGGATAAAGAACATACGCCATGGTGGGGCTCACAGAGCTTTGACACTAACTGGCTGGCTGATGTTGGGTCACTAGCCAAACTGCGTCGGTGGTGGGTCCGAAACCACTTGCTACCATGTGACTTTTGACGTTCAGTACAGTAGGCTTGACTTTTTGACTTCTGAGGAGGTTAGTGTTCAGCGTGCTGTATTGCGAAGGAGCTTTCGTCATCCAAGATCTGACTTGTAGATAGGTTATCACTCAATCCAGGCCGTAGATCTAGTAGACTTTTGTATTAGTATGATTTAAACGATTGATCAATTAAAACTGATGATGTTCTAATAGAAACTGATGGACCTATTCGAAAACCATCCATGAACCTCCAAAAGCAATCGTGGCCCACTTGAATGGATGACATGATAATTGGATTGACTTATTTTTGGGGATTCCAACTTTAAAGGGTGACACTTATGGACAGGCTGGATGTCGTACACACAAACCAGTGGGCTCAATGGACAGGGCTTGTAGAGTAGTCTATCCTTCAAACGATCCTAGAGGCACACCGGCCTCAATTAATTATTCTAACATGGGTTTTGTAGACAATCAATTATAATATAACATATAGTCCAATAAACATGGAAAATTATTGGACCGTAAATATTTTAGGTTCCGTAATTGTGGACTGTTTAATTTGAGTATATATATACTTGATTTATAAAATTGCAATGGCCGAGTATCATCATCAGCTAGGAAGTGAGATGGAGAAATGGGGGAGAGAAATTTGGAAGGGAAGACGGGATGAAAAAAAAATTCAGTCTCGATTTCGTCCGTTTCTTCTGAAACAAGTAACCCGTCAACATCGATGTTGGTGTTGGTGTCTGAATTACACCTGTAAGTAATGATGACTTATTTATAAAAAAAAAATGAAAAATCAGACACTCCTTGATCATTCATTAGATGGAGACGAATTAGGAAATCGGATCGTCTCTCCTTGATCATTCATTAGATGGAGACGAATTAGGAAATTGGATCGTCTACTGAGTTACTCGGTACACTGTTATCGTACTGATCACATTGAATGTATGTAATCTATTCATGTCATCCATCCATTTTTTTTTTTTCATCTAATTTCAAAATGAAGCATATCCAAGGATCAAGTGGATCTTCTTATCATCGGAGGATAACAAGGAGTCGTCTTAGGAAACGACAGATGCCGCCGCTGCAAGTGGATCTTCTTATCATCGAGATCGAAGACTCGTCACTTATCGCACCGATAGCAGCCCGTTAACATTGAGATGCAGCTGGAGATTGATTGAAAAGGCAGCTCACGATAAAAGTGGGGATAATGGTTTTCACCAGTGAAACCTTTTTAGGCTCATAATGATGTTTATTTGTCATCAAATCTGTTTATAAGATCACACAGATATTAATGAAGAGAAAAAACAAATATAATCTTATCCAAAACTTCCGTGCCCCAAGAATTTTTTAATAGTAGACATTCAATTTAACTAATTCCTATGTTGTGGTCCAATTGAACATTGTATATATTTCATTTTTGGTCTTAAGATCTAAAATTATCTATTAAAATGGATTGAAAGAGTAGATCAAATACATAAGTCACGGTAGACCTCAGATAGTTGACTTAGTATGCTTAGGGTAGTGAGTTACTCACAACTCAGTATGCTCATTTTTTCCCCAGCAAACTCAGTTGGACCCACCTTGAATGTATATAATTTATCCACGCCATCCATCCATTTTTCCATCTAATGTAAGTAGTTGATCCCAAAATTGAAGCATATCCAAAAATCAACTGAATCATAACAAAGGAAACTGTGGGGATAATGATTTCCACCCTTGAAGCCTTGTTAGCCCCAAAGTGATGTTAATTTGTCATCCAACCTCATCATAAGATAATACAGACATGGATGAAGGTAAAACAAAAATAAGCTTGGTCCAAAACTTATTTAACCGTAATAAATTTTCAACCGTAGACGTTCATTCAATTGTCTCATATTTCCCATAGTGTGGTCCATTTGAACACTGTATATGTTTCATTTTCCGGCCCAAGTCCTAAAATTATTTGGTAAAATGGGTGGAAGGAGCCCATCAAATACATAAATCATGGTGGTCGGCGTAGAGAGTTACTACGCAATCCGCTTCCGATTTTTTTAGTGTGATTTTAGAGATATGCTCCACCTTCCACAATGTGTCGCCATAATTTTGAATGGTATGGATAGCTGTACATTGAGTACTGCACGGAAAGCAACTCCACTTTTTAAATGGTGGTGAACTTGCATATGAGCTACGAGTTTAGTACTAATCCTCAGTCTAGAGTTTGTACAGCACGATCGTGTTTGCCGACGCACCGAAAATCTCCGGTATTTGAAGATCGTAGCTACAGACTCTGCCTTTTATTTGTTGAACGTGGATCGCTGCTGTTTAGATATAATTTTTGCTGTATGGGCCTGCGGCAGTGGTCGATCACGCAAGATCAACGGCATGGATCAATGAACAGTGGGCCTTGTACAGACCAAAAGCCCGAATCCTCACGTGCAAACAGTCGGACCGACACCGTGTGATGCCTCATTATTAAATATTAATCAAAGGGATTGCGCGTGTTTTGTTGTGGGCACATGCATTTGTTATAAGGTACGTCGCGACGCACACCTATGATGATTCGACCGGCAGATTTGCTTTTTGGGAATGTTGGGTGGAATCCACTTCGTTGCTATTTCCAGGAATTGTAGATTATTTCTAGGAATTGTAGATTAGGCTGGTTCCTATGCAACGTTTGTAGAATAAGGTGATTCTACAACGATGTGTGGGGCCAACCGTGTCATCTACTCCACCCATCAGGTGCACCTCTTCAGGTTACGCCACGTGTCGCAAAATTAGCAAAATTCAAGTGGGTCTTCCATGTAAATTCATTCCTGAAACATTTAAAAATCATACGGCTTGGCCAATGTGGCTTCTGAAATGTCCAGATCTTGGTGTACACGGTCATCCTAGCGGGGCACATCTGATGAACGGATAGGAAGACATATTCATCAAACGATGGGCCCCACACAATATGGAAAGTTTTAATTGTAGGCGTCGCATCCCAGCTAGTCTGTGTGGTGTGACCCACCTTTGTTCCAGATAAGCATGATTTTAAGAATGTATAGTGAAGTTGTAGGGACAAACCAGATGGGCGGAGTAGATATTGTCCCTGCATAAAAGTGGGCTCCACTCACAATGTCTAAGCTTATTCTACAAACGTTGCAGAGGAACCCACCCTCTCTCCCTGATGACGATGATGATGGGAGATAAAAAAAAAAAGGGGGATTACGCGATCTTAATCAATTACATATCTAAAAGGGAAACTGTTCCTTTCACCGACATATCTAAAAGCATGCATGAGACAGAAGAGCACAAGATCCAAACCGTTCATTGTCAGGTGGCCCCTATAGTGGACGGTTCAACGCAAGTTATTCACACCAATCAGATAAGTTAACCCGCTAAGGAGAACGCCTTTTTTCACTCAATGTGAACCCGTGACTTATAGCCGCTGAAGGAAACGGCTAAGATTGTTGGGCAAAGTTCCGTACCCGAGATGGACGTGTTTACCATGACCCCTCATCCATTGCTATCCATGCAATGGCTGCCACGTTGCATCCGTGGACTAGTTCATAACTGATGTAGATAGGGCAACATATAGTTTCATGGCCAAGATGAATTAGAAAAGGCCTGGTCCACGGAAGTGAACCGAATTATTGGACCTTAAATCACGCGTATCTCATAATTTGGAATGAGTTATAAGACGTAAAATGTATAATTTTGGGTAGGATGAGCTACTTTATGTTGGGATTTTTGGCCTGCGGAATCACACAGATATAGATCTAGGATGGTAATCTAATGGCACCAAGCACACACAAGAAAAGAGAACACACAGATTTAACGTGGAAAACCCTTGCGGGAAAAAACCACGGCACAAAGTGACAGATCACCACTATGAAAGCATCAATTACAAAGAGAAAGGACTTACCCGATTCGAACAACCTCAAATTTCACCCTTGCTACACCCTTTGGAAACCCTGGAACCCTTTTAAAAAAGCCTTAGCATTCATCACAACTTCCGAGAAAAACCCTAGGAATACCTATTTATAGTTTAGGAAACTTCCCTTCCGCATCCCAGTTGCGAAAGGACTCAAATCCGCAGTTTCGCGCAAAATTGCGGAACAAACTGCGTAACCTTCGACTAGTCGAACCTAGTCTTCGACTAGTCGTAGGACCCCTTCGACTAGTCGAGCATCCCTTCGACCAGTCGTAGCTACAGTAAAAAAACAGCAACAACTTGCTGGACTTTGAGTCGTACAAGGGCTCGAACCTACGACCGGTCGAGCGTCTCCTGTGACCAGTTGAAGCTTCCCACGACCGGTCGAACGACCTCAAAACCTTAGATTTAAGACTTTTCTCAACAATCTCCACCAAGTCTTCAATTTTCAACCGTGTAGCTCCTTGACCTCTTCTCTTATCTCTGCTTCACATCATAGCTCAAGATCACATTGGTCAACCAGTGCTAATCACGGATCTGATAGATACCTGCTATACCGTCGGCACGAATATCTCTGAGAAGCCGATCTCTTCTCTCTGAGCATAACCCTTCGCTACCAACCTCGCCCTGTATCTATGTTGTATCCTCCTGAAGATTCACCTGCATCCAACCGCTCACCGGCCCACTGGAAGCTTCACCAGCTCCCATATGTCAGTCTGGTACAACGAATCCATCACATCGCCCATAGTCACCTTCCACTTCTCAGCACCAGGCTCACCTAGAGCCATCAGAATAGAAGATGAATCCCCTGCAATATTCGAGTCGTCCATGTACCTTGCCGATATCCTGCAATCATGCCATGTGGTTCTTCTCACAGGTGGGTGCTCCACCTGCTCTGTATCCCTGTCTGCACGTCTCAGCCTTCCTGCCCTGCCCGCTCATATGGCCATGCCCATCATGCCACACACGTGCAGAGGTGGAATTCTCTACATCCACTGTAGCTCCACCTTTTGAAGTGCTCCCGATCAACCTGTAAACATGATCGAGTCGTTCCGCTTTCATGACTACCCGTGCCCCCTTGGATACCTTAAGAGCATCATCAATACCTGTGTACTTGCATCCCTTTGCCTCAAGCACACCAAGAGAAATCAGATTCTGTTTCAAATCAGGAACGTGCCTGACATCAGTCAAGGTACGCTCCACCCCATCAAACATCCTGATGCGTACCGTACCAATAGCCACAACATTACAGGCAATGTCATTGCCCATAAATACCTGTCCACCATTGCACTCCCTATAGCTGGTGAACCAACTCCGATGAGGAGTCATGTGAAAAGATGCCCCTATGTCTAGCATTCACTCGTCCTTACGATCATCATATGACCGTCTGAGCGAAGACACAGACAAAACATCACCATCACATCCACTCGATTCATCTGACATGGCAGTGTTAGCTTCCCTGCATGAAGCCTCAGAATCTTCCCTCTTAGATTTAGGATTTTCATAATCCCTTTTCACATGTCCTTCCTTTCCACAATTCCAGCACTTTACATTTCCTTTGCCCTTGCCCTTGGATTTGGATCTAGAACCTGAGAACCTGTACCTTGTTCAGAATTCCTACCCACTGTAAACAGTGCATAAGAAGACGTCCCTATGTTGTTGTCTAGCGGTCTCATAGCCTTTCTTTGAAGGGCTGAGATAACAGTGTCGACACTCAGGGTTTTGTTCATGCTGCACATAGTATCCTTGAATGACTCATAGGATGCAGGGAGAGAATTCAGCAACATACATGCTTGTTCTTCATCTTTCATCACTTCCTCCATATCTAGCAATTTGCAAACCAATTTATTAAAGTTACTGATGTGAGCCTCCAGATCTCCACCCTCTGCCATCTTGAAGTTATACCACTGCCGCTTCAAGTGCAGACGATTTTCAGAGGATTTCTTCGCATAAACATCCTCCAACTTCGCCCATAAAGTAGCCGCAGTTTTCTCCCTCATGACGTTGTAGAGAACCTCATCCGTGAGACATAAACGGATCGATGATAAGGCTTTCTTATCAAGAGTATTCCAATCATCATCTTTCATAGTGGACTTCCGCACCTCAAGAGCACCATCTTCGCCTTACTTGATTAAGGAACTCATCATCTTGATCTTCCATAACTCAAAATTATTTTTCCCTGAATACTTCTCAATATCATACCTGGCGCTCGCCATTATTACTAATCCCTCGGTTCAGATCTGTGTCCCAACCGATTTCTCTGATACCACTTGTTGGGATTTTTAGCCTGCGGAATCACACAGATCTAGATCTAGGATGGTAATCCAATGGCACCAAGCACACACAAGAAAAGAGAACACACAGATTTAACGTGGAAAACCCTTGCGGGAAAAAACCACGGCACAAAGCGACAGATCACCACTATGAAAGCATCAATTACAAAGAGAAAGGACTTACCCGAGTCGAACAACCTTGAATCTCACCCTTGCTACACCCTTTAGAAACCCTGAAACCTTTTTAGAAAAGCCTTAGCATTCATCACAACTTCATAGAAAAACCCTAGGAATACCTATTTATAGTTTAGGAAACTTCCCTTCCGCATCCCAGTTGCGAAAGGACTCAAATCCGCAGTTTCGCGCAAAATCGCGGAACAAACTGCGTAACCTTCGACTAGTGTCGAACCTAGTCTTCGACTAGTCATAGGACCCCTTCGACTAGTCGAGCATCCCTTCGACCAGTCGTAGCTACAGTATAAAACAGCAAAAACTTGCTGGACTTTGAGTCGTACAAGGGATCGAACCTACGACTGGTCGAGCGTCTCCTACGACCAGTCGAAGCTTCCCACGACCGGTCGAACGACCTCAAAACCTTAGATTTAAGACTTTTCTCAACACTTTAGCCAACCAACCCTGCTATGACAGGTTGTACAAGCTGCGTTTGCAAAATATTTTTATTTTAATTTTATTTTTATTATAAATAGTAAATTTTAGTTTAATTATAATTCTTTTTCGTTGGACTATAAGATTTGGGCCAAATGTGAAAAGTGCTTTAAAAAATTAGAAGATTGGTGAAGCAATCAATTTAAAATTTATGAAAATTTATTTCTATTTTCTTACTTTCTTTGCTCGTAAATCTGAAAAGTTTCTATTAAGGACTATAGAGAAGTACACTAAAGTTAGTGGATTCGGAATAGTGCTCGACCACACGTCCTTCCCTGGGTCAATAACCACTCATTTGACAAGTCAAATAGTGAATAGACCATTCTCCAAAAATCCCCATTTTCTGAATAATCCTAGTCCCCTGATAGAGTCAAATACAATGGACACTGCAGTACAAAAGTCAGCAACGGCTCAGATTTAGTGAGAGAGTGTCCATTCATTAAATGCTTGGGATGGCGGACTATCAGTGAAAGCCTGGTTCGGATAGTCATACGCAAACACCGTGTATTGTATACACACACACAGAGCTTTGCTAGGTACACAAGCGTGGACAAGACAACTGACGCGCACGGTAGCGCATGTGCCAGCATGACAGAAAGGAGAATATATAAGCCATCCATCTGGGGGACTTCACCATGGGTGCAAGATAAAGGTGGTCCATTCAGTAGGTGAGCCATGCTATTAGAAATAAGTAGACAGTTTAGAAAACTTCAGCCGAAATTTTCACAACCGTTGATTTGTTCAGTTGATTATGGTCAACCTGACAAGTTGACTGAATTGATTCTTACGAATGGGAATCTATTTATTAGTACGCTTCTGATGGATGGCTTGGATATTTCAACTGTATCCCACGCTGGTATTTGAAATGGCGTGTGCATTAGCTTACTTGTACCGCACGGTTAGAAAACTTCCGTCAATATTTCATAACCATAGATTTGTTTTGAAAAATGTGGCCCATCAGAACAGTGGACCTTTCTGATTCTTGGAATAGTGCAGTGATATAGTTGCTTTGTTCAGATGGATGGATTGGACATTGGAGCTATAGTGCCATGCTCGCACATGTGTGGCTTGAACGTGAGCTTTACTGCACATGCTTGTTGGCTTACGAAAACCTGGTCATGCGATCAACCAGTGGACGGACTGGCTCGAGTAGTGGAAGGTTATGCGGACTACATATATTTGACGTGGTTTATAGGGAGGTGTGTAGTGTTTTCCATCTATAAACATGAGTACCTAAGGCCATTCTCATGGATGTTAAGGTTTCCTAAATATATTTCAAGAGATTTTAAAAGGGATGGAGGGTTATTAAAAGGAGGTCATTCGAATTAAATAAGTTTTTTCTCTTCGTAATTTATGAATTTCTGTCGTTTTGCATTGTGTTTTCTTTTTTTTTTAAAAAAAAAATTTTCCTTTAAATCTTTGTATTTTCTTGTGATTGCTTGGTGCTCTTGAATAAATACCGTAGATCTATATGTGTGATTTCGCAAAACAAATCCCACTATAAGTAATAGCCATGTTTGCATGTGGGGAGTGGGAAATGGGGAAAGAGATATTACTCTCCGAGGGCGAGGAAAGAAAAGTATAAAAATAAAATAAAAAGAAAGAACGAAAAAAGAGAATCCGAATGAATGTAGCTACATAGAAAAAGTCACGAACGGTGGCGATCCATCCTCACATTCTCTTTTTTTTTTTTTTGTGGCCCGTTGGAGTTTTAGATCTCGATCCATCCTCACATTCTCTTGTTTTGTGGCCCGTTAGAGTTTTAGATCTATCTCTTGTCTGGCTGACATCATAAAGTGAGATAGTACAAAAAAAAAAGTACGATGAAAATTTTACAGTCATCATGATAAGCTCTGTGTAGCCTTTTTGCGGGATTAATTGTCATGCACGGGCTATATGCAAACATGAAGAGAGGTGAGAGTGGGCTATGATGGAGAATTTTCTCCTCATTGTTGGGATCGATGAAATCGAACAGGTTTCGATATCATCGATAATTGCAGGATTTTTCACTGTTGGTTGCTGGACAGTTTTTTGGTCCTGCCGATATCATCGAGAGACCTTCAGATGATATTAAGGCTGTCATTGAGAGTGGCTCGATGACATCGATAATTGTTGGAATTTCCACCCCTGGTCGCTGGACAGTTTTTGTCCCATCTCGATATCATCGAGAGACCTTCAGATGATATCGAAGCTGTTATCGAAAGACCTTCAATATCATAGAAGAGTTTCGCAGATGCGATTGCGGAAACACAGATTTTGTGGATTTTGTTTTCTATTTGGATTATACCTCTTTCTATTCTTATATAAAGGGGTGTATCTAGGATTGGGATGGATTCCAGGGATATTCTAAGTTTCCTAAAGGTTTTCTAGGAGGGCTTAAGGCTATCAAAATGTGAGAGAGGGATAGAGAAAGAGAGAGAGAGGAAGCTTGTGGAAGGGAGATTCTGCTCATAGAGGGTCTCAACACTTCTACGTCCTCGTGATCGGTGAGATCTCTCCGTTTTCTTTTGATTTCTCTTATTGTTTATCCACTCCTGCGTGAGTGAAGAAGGTTTGATCCAAGCGGTGTGTGCTTGTGATCGGTTGTAACATTCTGCTTTATAGTGGATTGTTGATCTGGACGAGGTCCCGTGGTTTTTACCTCTTTGAGTGTTTTCCACGTAAAAATCCTAGTGTGGTGGGGTTTATGTTTTTATTTAGTTCATTGCATTATTATTCCATAATTCTGGTTTGTTTCGGGAGGCTAGATCCTAAGGTTTTGTGCAAGCCCCCCAACAGGCTACTTATGTAGGAACGGTGAAGAGCAGATGGAATTCAAAATGTCCTTAAAACATATAAAATCCAAACCGTCCATTAATAAGCAAGCGGACCTTCAAATTTTCAAAAATGCTAATGATCTAAATATAAAATCTCATATAATAATTTGAGAATAGTGGTGGAAATGGGCGGGCGGGCTTCATGCAAGAAATAGGCCCACGGTTTAAGGACTTGGCAACTTGACCCGACTTGTTTGGCTTTGGGGTGAGTCACGACTCGCCCAAGTTAGGGCTGAATTTACCTGACTTTTCCAAGTCGGGGATGACTCAGGGTATGGAACCAGATTGGGTCCATCTGAGTCGGACTCGACTCGGATGAGTTGCATCAGAATCGTCCAAGTCTTAAACGATGGTGATTGGGCCTTCAACGATAGGCTAAGGCCATTATTAAAAGCCCGAGACCAACAGGAATTGTGTTGAATCCATGACCCAAAATCTGCCCAGCACAGCCTCAAATCAGCTTGTGCTGGTTCTCAATAAAAGATCTGCCAAAGATAAGCTTGAAGCTCATTGCATTTTGGGCCACTATTTAGTGAGGGGCCAGGCCCAGACTGCATAAACCCGAACGGCCTCTCAATGGGTGCCCTTAGATTATTTATTATTATTATTATTATTATTATTTTATTCTAACGTAAATATTGGGTTGACACCACACGCCCTCTAGGACAAGCTAGATGCCGCAGCGATCTTATCCAAATCTGATGGACGGTCATTATGCTGAGCCTAGCATGTTAAGGTCCTGGGCCATATGAAACAATTGGTTGATGTGCATATTTTTTATTTTTTGGGGGTTGATGGTCCATGATCAAATGTTAGGACCTGCTTGAACATTTTTATAACCCTGAGCTACATCGCATGATAATTTCAACCGTTGGATTGACATATCAACAATTCAACGACTCATAACACAGGACTAAGCCATGATTAGACCACCAATTACTGAAGACCTAATCCTACCATCGGCTCAGATCATGTAATACAAGAACATGTTAACTGGTGCATGTATGGCCATGTCCAATGATACAGACCGTTCATCCGCCGGGCCCACCATGGATGATCATAATCCAACAATCCGAACTGTCTTACTAGTGGCCTACGAATGGATGGTTAAAACAAAAATTGAGGAAAAGCTTCATTGAAAACAGTAAAATTCCTATTCATAATTCATCTAGTGGCTGGGATTTTACGGGCTGGGTGTACAAGTACCACTTTAGTAGCCTATCTATACCGGGCCCACCATATGAATAGTTTGGCCATGCACTAAGGAGATTGGGAGGAAATGGACTTCATACAGCAAGTAGGGCTGTCAATAGGCTGGGCCCGAGCGAACCGTACTTCAGGACCTGCCACTGCCTAACAGCCAAGCACCATGGCTAATGATGGTGTTAAAAACTGGCAGTGAAAATAGCCTGAGCTTGGACCGTAGATAGGGGAGTGCCCAGACTAGCTTTGGCCTGAGCTTGGACCCATTAGCTTGGCCCATGGGCCGGGCTGGGTTTAATGTTAAATCATTTTAGCTCGACCTGGCCTAACCAAGCCAGCCCGACTCGACTTCATGTGTACATGTGTTCTATACTCCGTGTATGCAGGAATTAATTAACCAATATTTGCATTTTGTTTTTTCTAAATGTATACTTATTTGTGTATCAAGGAATGGATTAGGAACGTTCAAACTGGGAGATAGGGATTTGATTAATTTTCGAGAGCCTGGTTGGGCCAAGGCCTAACCATTTTTGGGGCTTGGGCCAAAAGTTCTAGGTCCATGGTGAGCCAGAGCCTTGGACCTTACAGCCTTCGGGTCGGGCCTTATTGCCACCCAATTCGTGGCCCGTGAAATCAATGTCTAATGACTTATGTTCACCAATCACGATCCAACCTCAGATCAAGGAACGCTAACCGCAGCCCGCTCCCACAAGGTGAAAGAAGTGGTTTCACGGTACAGCTGCGGGGCACACGTGTGCGAGATCCAGGCCACTCATCAGATCGCGCCACTGCCATCACGCACTTCTCTAAGAATCAGGCCAGTGCACCCATCAGGTAGGCCACACAAGTATGTTGAATATGGACCCTTGATTCCTTAGACCACGTTATGTAGATGTGTGGCCCACCTGATCTCACGCATGTAGTCATTCGTCTATCGTCATTTCGCCGTATTTTCATTCCAAGAAAACCATAATATATATTACACGTTACTACAATATAAACCGGAAATACAAGGACCGTATCCGTTAAAACGGTGGCCGTTGGCTAAGTCCGTTTGACGGGATCGAAGTTAGCGACTGCTATAACGGCTCCGACGAGGACCGCGAGAACGACCCCACCGGCGACAATACTCAGCAGGAAATTCTTCAGTGACGGCGAGATACCTGGCTGGGCAGCCTCTACGATGTCTGGCACGACCATTGCCGCCGTTAAAGCTAACACTGTTAGGCTCGACACTGACAGCTCTTGCCCGAGGGGCTTGCCAGGGGAGGGCGGGGAGGCGAGCTTGGGCAGCGTGGGAAGACCGGATCTTGCGGGCAGTGGCCTGAAGGAGGAGCTCTTGGCGTAGGAATGCTTGTGAGAGGCCGTGACGGGCAGCACCACGGGCAGAACGGTGGTAGAGGCCATGTCTTTCGGGCAGAGAGGAGGGGGAGAGGCACGGGTTGGTGAGATCGGGCAACGGTCAAGAGACTAGAACGTCATTAATTAAGGATAGAGGGGAGAGGCGATCGCAACTGACACGTCAGATTCACATCCACTTGTAGCTTCCCCATTGGTGCCTCTTCGCTTCGTTATCCGGAAGCGGAATCCCTGGTGGCAGGCACTGTGGGACCCACCGTGATGTATGTGTTTTATCCACGCCGTCCATCCGTTTCCCTGCCTCATTTTAGGGCATGGGATAGAAAATGAAGCAGATATAAAGCGTAAGTGGACCATACTACAATAAACAATGTGGATAATGACACCTACGGTTGAAACCTACTTAGGGCCCGCCTGATGTTTATTTTCCATCCAACCTGTTGAAAAGGTCAGACAGACCTGGATGAAGGGAAAACACAGATATCAGCTTGATCGAAAACTTGTGGCCCTCGATAAGTTTTTAATAGTGAGCATTCAATCAACACTGTTTCCGGTGGTGGTCCTCTTTAAGATTTGGATCTACTTCAATCTTTTCCTGCCGTTAAATGATGTGGAAAAACAGATGAACGGCGTGGATGAAATAATTACATCACGGTGGATCCCTTTTTCGGGCTCCTGCCATAAAACAGACGAAATTTTAAGTTTTTGTACTTAGATTTCTCGTTCATTCTGTGATAATTTCTCATATGATATTAATGTGATAATTTGAAAATTTCTCCCAATTATCTGTTATGGTGGGCCAAATGTCCCATCACTCAAATGTTCAAAATATCTTATCTAGCGTAGGTTTGGATTGGAGGAATCTGGAGCGGATTAAGTACCACTCCCACCCAACACGTTGCGGCCCTGACCGTGGGGCCCACCTTGATGTATGTATTTTATATCCAAGCCGTCCATCAGTTTTTCCATCTCACTTTAAGGAATGAGAATAAAGCTGAAGCATATACAAGTCTAAGGTGGACCATACCATAAGAAACAAGGGTTATTGAATGACAGCTATTAAAAACTTTCTAGGGCTCCCCGTATTGTTGATTTGCCACCCAACCTGTTGATAAGGTCACACAGACCTGATCGAAGAGTAAAAAAAAAAACAGCTTGATTCAAAAAAAGATAAAATTGGCTCATAAGAAGTTTTAAATGGTCATTCACTACCGTTTCACCTGAGATTTGGATCTGTTTATTTATTTGCATCATGTCCTACAATGATGTGTAAAATAGATAAACAGTGTGGATATACAATACATATATCAAGGTGCGATGCACAGTGTTGTGCGAGGATTCCGGATGAATATGACAGCTTGATATGTTTGAATTATATAATGTCCTAAAAAGGGTCCACTCAATTATTGTTTACAGTATTATCAGGTGATGGAATTTAGCCCTCCTTGAGTGGTTTCCACGTTCAACAAGGAAATCAAAATATAACTTACAAAAGGAATCCGTAACTATGTAAAGAATCCTTCGTCATCCATGTTTTTATTTTTGTCATGGGAATTCTCCCATCCACATGCCTTGAGATAAGGCCGACGGTCCAGTTTACCTGGCTTCAGGCCAGAACCGGGCATATTAGCCTGGCATGTTTGGTCATGATTGATTTTTCAGCTGGGCTTGGGTTAAGTGATTTTAGCCCGACTTGTCCTGCCTTGGTATGTATATGTGGTCTATTCTATGTATATGATATTCCATCGTTGGTTAGGTAATTGAAACAGAAACACCCCACTTTAAATAAAATTGGAATTCGCCTATCGGCTTCAGTTGAGCCCCATCAAAGGCACATGAATGGTTAAAATTATTCTTTGAAGATAGCCATGAGATCAAAAGGACTGACATCAGATCCTATAGGTGGCAAGACAATAAGGGAGTATAAGCCCAAAGACAACAATAGAGCACCCTTGAATTACACAAAATTTGTTGGGCTTATTTGGAGTGTTGTGTAATCCGTTTTCATGAAATAGAGTCCCTGCCAGATCTTTTTTTAGGTCAAACCGCCTTATCCACCAATCAGAGGCTACCCTAGCCTCTCCCAACCCTAATGCATCTTCTAAAGGATCTCTCCCAAGCCTAATGCATCTTCAAAAGGGTCTTAGTTTAGCTCTCTTGAGCCAAGCTGTTAAGGCTGTGTGCCTCTCCTTGTTTTCCTATTTAAGGCATCCCATTTGCACAGAAGAGGGGATGAGGGAGGCAGAGTGGTGAGAGCAAGATAGAGAGAGAAAGGTTGGGGGAGGTCCAGAGATTGCAGAGGCTTTGAAATGCTCAAGGAGTTGACATTGTAGAATATCTACTTAGTCAATCCTTTGAAGTTGTTCCCGACTGCAAGTTATTTTCCTTTTTTCAGAGCCGCACTTATCTAAATTCATTTAGTGCCCTTTGCCATCTCTGAAAAGTACTCTCCATTGACTGCTTTATCAAATCAGAAGTCAAAAGTTAAAGAGATTGAATTCAACAGTAAGGTTGGAATTTAGAACGTCCAGCCATTCCTTTTGATAAAAAAGAGTATGTGATTTTTTTTATTTTTTTATTCCTTCTCACATATTGAATCTAACCGTATTCCACATTTCCACTCTATACATTCCCTGTACATTTACAATTTTACACCCACTCACGCTTTTATTATACTTTCATTTTTTAAAAAATTTTACCAATCCAAGCTCTAAAAACCTTGCGCTTAACCTTATATGTTTCCTTTACTTCATTACTGCCTTAAGTGCTCTTATATTTTATCTACCCAGGCCTTTAAAAGTCTAAGGAGTATGGCTCGATTTAAGCAATATTGAAAGTTATTTTGTATCCCTAAAAAATTTATAAAGTTCCTTAAAGTACAGACTGTACATAGGCAAAAATGGTGCCTAATCTCTTCCTTTTTCATAACCGAGGCTTTTACCCAGAATTTTTTGCACAAACCAGCAACAGGAGTCACTCGAGTTGTTGGAATCTTATGGTTCCTTGATCCATAAGAGATTCTACAATTTTTAGTAGGGCGTGGATTTTGAAACTTCATTTAGCTAGTGATGACTTTTAGGTCGAAGGCATTTTCACCTCTAAGTCAACCCTACAATCAACCAAATTAAACCAGAACCGACAAACAAAAAAGGCCAAAAAAGTGAGGGTATTTGTGCTACTGCCGTCTTCACCAGTGAGAGAGCGTTCACAGTAATAAATGCATCTGGCCCTTTCATTAATTTTTAGCTCATGTTCATCTACAGTACTTAACAACATTGCAAAGTCACGTTTGTCGCCGATAAATCAATGACTTATAAGTTTATATATATATATATATATATTATATATTATATATATATATATATCTATATATATATATATAATATATATATATATATAGCATAACATGATGCATGCTCACACCTATGTTAAATGTACTAGGTTTTGACCTTTGACTGGGGCAATGGTTCATAATTAAAATCAAGCCCGGCCGCCAAGGTAAAACATGGGCCTGATCTTGACTTGGACCTGTGAAAGGCCGAGCCAAATTGGCCTAAGCCTTAGCCATGATGATTACGCGTGGCCAAGCGTGAGTCCAGCCCAAGACCAAGCCCAGTCACACACTTTCTTGCCCATCTAGGCTGTTCATTAAGGGGGCCATTTGTATACCATCAAATAAGTTACTTTAAAAAAAAAAAAAAACTTACAACAATATTAGATAAGTAACTTATTTGACATAAGTAAGTTTGGTTTATGATCAATTATAAGTAACTTTTTATAATTTAAAATTACTTAATCACTTCAGTTAACTAAGTAGAAATCTAGATAACTTACTTAAGGCATAAATATCTTAAAGTAACCATCCAAACGCCCCCTAAATGTGCCCCATCATGCATATATGACAAATATGCCCTTGAAATCCTATAAGGTTTGGGTTGATGGGCTCTTAAACAAATTGCCGGCTCGGCCCCAGCTCTCAGGCCCTAGCAGTCCAGCCCATGCCTGGTGTGAAAGTCCAGTGCGCCAGCCCGACCCATTGACACCACTACCCAAAAAATCCTTTACAGGACAGTCTTAACCACGAAATTTGCCTGTTCAGTGGTAGCAGCTTATTTAGTTTGTTCGTCAGTTCTCCAATCTGTGGATCTGGTTTTCCTAGTTTGATGGACTATTATAATACTCTCTTTTGACATAATATCATCTAATTCATGTAGTTTACAAGATTAATCAACTATTTCAAAATAAGCAATCATGAAATATTAAAGAATTTACTTGAATTTGCCAAGATCTTACTTTTACAGATATTTAATAGAACAGGCACAAATTCTCAAATGATAATGAATTGATAGTGAACCATCATAAACAAGTTGATTTAGTTTAATCAAGAGAAGGAATCACAGATTATTAAACTGCATTTTAGTTCATCCAATCCCTGTTGGATGATGGATATTTTGGTCCCAGGAGCCATACATATCCCTTGTCACAATGTGACATGTGTAGGAGTTTTGAGCTTTCCATCAGGTGAGCTACACTCTGTAGATCTTCTAGCATAAAAATCGGTCTATTTCACACCTTAAATGGGCAACAATGTATCGAAACAAATGTACATCTAGCGAAAGATTAACCATCATTTTAATTTCCATATTGTGGCATCTCTAGAACAAGATTTTAACCATCAATTTAATTTCCATATCACGGTCCACCTCAAGAGTAAAATTATTTGAATTTTTGCGCATAAGTTTAGGGCATGCTTGGATACATAAATTCCAGGGAAAACGAATGAAAAAAGGTAATGATTATCTACTAATGATTTCCATAGGCATTGCTAAAGCATTGATTTCCATTTTACAGCTTTTTTAGATAGTAAGTGAAAATTTCATATTACTCTCACAATTGTCTACTAATTTTTTGTATCAAAATAAGCTTTGTATTGATTGCTTTTTAAAATTCGTTTCTTTCTTTGTTATAGAAGTAACCATTTTTTTTTTTTTTTTCCTTTTTTTTTAAAATTTTTTAATTTTTTTTTTTAATAGTTTGGCTTGGAATCCATGCTATATAAATATAGCCTTATGCATTATTTGTCTTCCCTGAAAGCTTATATCTCATGCACTTTATATATCTGCAGGTGTATATGTATGTGGATGTGCATGCATGTGGAATTTGCAAACCTTATTGTGGGAATGGAAAAATGATGTACAATGTGCAAAGATGAAGGCCACATGTCTAATAGTTCTAGGTTAGCAAATCAGCCAATTGAATATTAATCTAATGTTGCCTTGAGTCACCACCAAGTCGGCTTGGCTAAGTAGTCAGACCTTACTAGGCCAACACTATAAGCTAACAGAGCATTTTGAGAGTAGTTTTAACTTATTGGGCTGCTAACGGAAGGTGTTTTTCTCCATGACTTAACCGATGGGTAGAAGTGGCCTAATCACTGATTGATCTTGATGTAGCGGTGATGATGTACAGATCCCAATATTCCTACAAAATCATATTTTAGTAAGAGGGGAGGTTTTTGTACTAAGTCCAATGTCACCGGTTTTTGCGGGTCCAACCTTAATACATGACATGACCTACCATTTTTATTTGTTTGACTTTAAAGAAAAATAGATTAAGAAAGATGAGGAAGATGTTAGAGTTGTGTTATGGAAAATCAATGTGAATTCTATTCATCAGTGATGTAAATGTGCTATTTATGATCTTAACAATAATGGGAATGGGTCTTTAAAATGTATGTAGACATGAGTTAAAATGGGAGAAATTTTTCTATTTGCCTTTGGGAATTAGAATTAGAAAAAAAAAAATAATAATCACCCATATCTCATTAGAAAATAGTTGGGATGGGATTTACACGTTTAGTATTTAGTAGGGTCTATTGTGGTGTTTATATACCATCCATCCATCTGATCATGAGCCTCATCCGAATGAAACATTTACCCAGAAATTACAGCATTGAAAAACTAGGGTGGCCCATACCACGTTAATTTAGCTGTTTATAGGCATAATTTAATGGGATGGCCCACTTGAGTGTTGAACCAACCATATTTTTGGGTGAAGGATAAACAAGCAGTGATGCGTCTGATGGACGGACTGGATTTCATGCACTTTAAATCCTGACTGGATTTCATTAGAGACAGCTACCCCTTTTTTGTGCCTACACTAGCTACCCAAGAGTTTCCATTTCTATAATGGTGAGAAATAGGGTGTCGATGGGCCGGGATCGGGCATGTGAAGTTAGAATTTTGAGTAATGCTAGCCCGAAGGCCGGGTCCGAACAGTTCAAAATACGGGCCAAAGGCCCAAAACTAACCTCAGGCCCAGCCCATTGACAGCCCTAGTGGTAAACTACAACTGGAGTCTAGCAATAATATATTAAGGCCTGTTTGGATTCGTGTATAGTATTGTATTGTATTGTATTTGGGCACTGCTCATGTATACATCGGACGTTTTTCAGAATACATCCAAATTAAGGAAATACTAATCAATGTTTGGATTGGAGGTATTGGTTGGCATAGTATACAATACCTTATACAGTTCAATGTTTGGATAGGAGGTATTAAACTGAGTACTATACAATCATACAAATTTCAACTCTACCGGTACGGATGCTCAACCTACGTTTGTGTAGCAACAGAAAAGAATTAACTACTCCCCTTGACACCAGCCAATGGCTAGTAGTCGGTGCTCTGTGGGACCTGCCATGATGTATGTCTTTCATCCATTCCATCCATCTGTTTTGGATCATGCTCATTTTAGTTTTCAATCTTCAGCTGGGCTTGTATGACCTAATCAACAGAGTGGATGTCAAATAAATAGTATAGTAGCTGATGTAGAACGTGTCATAGATACGTTCCTAGCATGGTTGGGCCAAAAGAAGATGGACCGTAAATTGACCATAACTTTTGATCCGGGTATCGTTACGGGGAGCACAACCTATCGATCTTTACTAAAACGGGCCATCCGAGGTGAACCGACCCACATGGTGGGTCGCGTCTGTCCGTTTCGTCAGAAAACGCGCGCTTTCAGCTCAAAAATGAATTTTTAGGAAAATTTTACTATTTTTAGTAATTCCAAAATTTTAAAATATTTTTAGAGTTTTAGATTTTCTTTCCTTTTGGAAATAACTTTTAGTTATACTAGGACTCTTCTAGAGAAAGTTTATTTGCAATTTTTATTTTTAGAAATTAGACCTTAGAAGAGTTTTATTAGAATTAGGATTTTTATTAGAGTTAGAATTTTGCTATTTTTGGTAATTACGAATTTTAGTTTATTTTTCTTTATTAATGGTGTAAGGAGACGCATTAGAGGATTATCAATTATTAATTAATCTATTTCGAATTTATTTAGAATTTATTTATATTTTCTGCTCTCTTTTCTCGTGGATTCAAGAAGTCTCTGTGAGGAGTCCAGAGAGTTCCGTGGATTCGGAATATTTATCCTCTTGAGGAAGACGGTGCTCGACCTCACGTCCTCCCCTGCGTTAGTTTGGTATCAGAGCGAGGTTTCTCCTCGAATCGATAGCTCCTAACGACGGGTCGGGCAACAATCCCATGGGCGGTGCTCCAAAGAATTCACCTTTAACGGCGGCAACTTTTGAAGTAGCGCAATAAGAGAATCGGCAAGCCATGCAAAGGCTGCAGGCTTCCATCGACAGCATAGCGGATCTCTTGGCGGAAAACCTAAGGCAACTCCGTGTTCATGGTGGTGATCCACCACCAGCAATTGCTGGAATTCGTAATTATACTGATCGTAGGGCGATGCTATCAATGAACCACAGGATGATTCAAGAATTTAAGATGAAAGTCGATCTTCCTAATTTTAATGGCCAACTCTACTTCCAAGACTTCCTTGATTGGTTGCTTGAAGTCGAACGTTTCTTCAACTACATGAACATTGTAGAAGAGAAGAAAGTTAAACTCGTGGCCTACAAGTTGACAGGCAGAGCTTCAGATTGGTGGGAACAACTTCAACTCGAGCGAACGAGACAGATGAAGATGCCAATTCGCACGTGGTCGCGGATGAAGAAGTTATTGTGCATGCGATTCCTCCTCGAGATTACGATCAGGTATTATTCCAACAAAACCAAAATTATTATCAGGATAGTCGATCAGTAAAAGGTTATGCAGAAAAATCCTATTATTGGTCCTCGAGAAACGACTTCATCAAAACAGAGTTGCAACAGACCATAGGATTCATCAGTGGCGAACATGTGACCTCTATAGGAATGGAGAACCAACCCAACACTTCTAAGTGGAGGAGCAATATCTCATCACTGAACAGGCCTTTGTTAAACAATATGAGGAAACGGGAAATATATATCCATTAGTTGAAAAGAAAAAATATGTGGAGCCTGTGAATATCTTAGAGGATTTGGAACCAATATCGCAGGAGTTCAAGAGGGTTGTGCTCGATGAACTCCCTAATAAATTACCTCCCATACGAGATATACAAAATCACATTGATCCCATCTCAGGGGCAAGTCCGCCTAATTGTCCACATTATCAGAAAAAATATGAGATCTTGAAGGCAGATGTGAAGGAACTAATCCATATTAGTCAAATCAAGGAAAGCATGAGTGCATGTATTGTGTCAACTCAAGAGCTTAATGCCAAGTACAAAAAAAAAGCTAATGAACATCGACATCGGAAGTTATCTCAGACTCATGTGCCAAGTCTCTTGCGTAACTCGAGGACGAGTTTTTTTCAAGTGGAGGAGTCTGATGTAGAACGTGTCATAGATACGTTCCTAGCATGGTTGGGCCAAAGAAGATGGACCGTAAATTGACCATAACTTTTGATCCGGTATCGTTACGGGGAGCACAACCTATCGATCTTTACTAAAACGGGCCTTCGAGGTGAACCGACCCACATAGTGGGTCGCGTCTGTCCGTTTCGTCAGAAAACGCGCGCTTTCAGCTCAAAAACGAATTTTTAGGAAAATTTTACTATTTTTAGTAATTCCAAAATTTTAAAATATTTTTAGAGTTTTGAGATTTTCTTTCCTTTTGGAAATAACTTTTAGTTATACTAGGACTCTTCTAGAGAAAGTTTTTTTGCAATTTTTATTTTTAGAAATTAGACCTTAGAAGAGTTTTATTAGAATTAGGATTTTTATTAGAGTTAGAATTTTGCTATTTTTGGTAATTACGAATTTTAGTTTATTTTTCTTTATTAATGGTGTAAGGAGACGCATTAGAGGATTATCAATTATTAATTAATCTATTTCGAATTTATTTAGAATTTATTTATATTTTCTGCTCTCTTTTCTCGTGGATTCAAGAAGTCTCTGTGAGGAGTCTAGAGAAGTTCCGTGGATTCGGAATATTTATCCTCTTGAGGAAGACGGTGCTCGACCTCACGTCCTCCCCTGCGTCAGTAGCCCACAACTAGGATTTTAATGGTAGATATCCAATCACTAATTTTTCATGTGGTGTGGTCCACCTGAGATTTATATACCTCTCATTTTTGAGATCAAGCCCTAAAATGATCTTTTAAAATCAGTGAATCCAATGGATGAAACACATACATCATGGTGGCATCATGGTGAGATCCATAGATCATCGACCACCAGCCCGGGGCTGGTGTCAAGGGGAGTAGCCAATCCGTTTCTGGTAGCAAGCATCCTATGATATGTGGACCCCATGTGTAATCCTGAAGTCATCCAAGCCCCAAAAAACACAATAGCAAAAATAAAATAAAAAAAAATACAAATTAATTTGAAAGTAGGGAGATTCATACCTGTAGGATCGCCGTGTGAAACCACAATCAGGTTTGCGATTGTCCTATTGGCAAGTCGCAACGTCGAAAGCAGAGGATCCTACCCACTGAACAGAGTAAACTGCATGCGGAAGAGAAGATTTTCAACAGGAAAACGACATGCAGAAGATCGATGTAGCCCGAAGGGGATGATGGTGTAGAGATATCTCCTTCTCCCGTTGGAGAAGAGCGTCTGGAGTTTTGAAAAACTGGTCCGCAGCCGAATACAGCGCAATGAAAGTGCTGTATTGACGGACTGTAAACGTCCTGCCAATACTCTACCGCCTTTCCGAAAATTTGGCTCGCGACTGAATTCGCGTGCATGGGATTCAATTCGTATTCACTCTTATCCAAACACAGTAAATGTCACATCATACTGCCTAATACGATACAATACAACCAAAAATGCGTATCCAAACAGGCTCTTATTGTATTCTTTCGGCGGGTGATGGTACGGTACAGCTGCATGAACAGGAAAATGGTAGAGCCATCTCATTCTCATCAGGTCATAAGTAGGGCGGCTCTAAAGGGTAGGCAGGTGAGGCAATCCCATAAGGCCCCTAATTATGAAGTCCCTATATTATAGAACAGGCTTTTAATACTCTAACAATGTTTGGTAATCTATACACGCATGCACTAAGAAATTGCAACCTTTGAATATTTTTAAATTAAATTAAACAAATATAAAAGTGGGTCCTAGTTTAGATGGTTCATGAAAAACAAAAATAAAAACACACAATGATTGGATCTCCTAATTAGTTGATTCTTGTACACTAAGCAAATTATTTAAATTCAACATACAAATTCCCACTAATTGGAAGATAGAATAGTTAAAACAAAGGATTTTTTGTAATTTAGCCTATCTAAATTGGATCACCTAATTTAGACGATTTGGATGGAGTTAAAATATGCTATATTAACAATCTAGGAGTGCCTATTTATTAATTATAACACTACTAGAGTGCTATACAATTCTAAATTCATTATTCTCACAGTAGACGCATGGATTGCGTGCGTTCGACTTTAGGGATTCCTGCAACCATGAGCTCCGTGGAGTCCAAATTATTATATGTGTTATATCTATTCGGTTAATCCATTTCCTCATCTCATTTTAAAATATTAGAAAAAACATGAAGCATAACCAAAGCCCAAGTAGACCACAACACAGGAAAAAAAAAAAAAAAAAAAAAAAAAAAAAAAACACAACAACAACAACGTAGATATTGAATGCTCACCATTAAAAACTTATCTGGGGGTGGCAGAAATTTTGGATAAGCTGATATTTATGTTTTCTTTTCATCCATCTAGGATTCACCTTACGAACTATTTAGTAATTTTATCTATCAAAATTGATTTATTGAATAAACTTGAATACAAATGTTTAATTAGTAATTTTACATTAAAAACGCAAGAACTAAATTTATGGTTTAATTTTAAATTTATTAATTTTTTTAATTATTTTTTAAACTAAAAAGCCTCAACTTACCTAAGGCCCCAAAATGTTGAGCCGCCCCTAGTCGTAAGTAGCATTATCACATAGCATTCCTCACCATCGATCCAATTCCCCTTTACATCGATGGTAAATGGTTGAGAAACGCACATTGATTCGATTAATATAGCCATCAAATAGTTGATATTCAAATCAACAGTAAGAAAATAAAATAAAATAAAGTAATAGTTATAACTCTTCATTCGGTATGATTTTCAAGTGATAGTCCTTTCATGATGGGGCCCATTATATGGACGGTGCCGATTCATATATCAATCTGTCCTGTCTGCTTTGGAGAGATGGTTCGACCATACTCCGCTTCTACTACTCTCTCATTAGAACTTCGGACAGTACATGTACAGCCCACGCAACTCACGCCACTAAAGAGTTCGTTTTGCGTATGTCGCGATACTGGTTCCAGCGTGTGTCGCCGCCCGCTGGGGCATACCTGCTGCCTGGTGTGGCGATCGGAACGGTCCACGCAGTGGATTCTGTGATATAAGAGCTAAATAAAACCGAACTGACAGACGGTAAGCATCAATATCAGCAGATGAATATGGAATATTGACTATTAAATTTTCAGTGGCTTGCATTCAACACCAAAAATCAAAGGTCGAGATCATCAGAAAAGGCGATCGTTGATAAATAGCTTATATATGTTATTTAATGGAACATGAACGGTTCAAATAATCGAGTCATCTCTGAATGTGGCCCAGTGGGTGGTGACACATGATGATCACCGAGTCGCGACGGAGGCAAAACGAGCTTCGCGTCTTCGCCACGTGGCTCATGCCTTCCTTCTCAGCAACCAAACATGCATCTCGAACGTCAAACCCGTGTTTACATCTTTTTCTGCTTCAACGGTCAGGATCTTCTTTCCCAAGTCCTCACGACAGCCACGTTCCTCTGCGGCAAGTAGGAGCCAATTTAAAAGTCAATAATTATCCACCTACTCACACCTTCTCCACTTTACAATCCGACGGCTGGGAATGATTCAAAAATAACCGTGCTAGCGTACCTCTCTCACCGGCAGTGCGTGGGCGGATTCGGTCACGTGGGGATAACACGGACCCTGCCACCAGCCAATGGCTGATGGTCGGTGCTCTGTGGGCCCACCATGATGTATGTGTTTCATCCATGCCGTCCATCTATTTTTTCAGATTATTTCATGGTATCGAACTAAAAATGAGGTATATCCCTATCTCAAGTGGACCACGTTACAGGAAACAGTGTTGAATGAGTGTTGACCATTAAAAACTTTTCAGGGGCTATAAAAGCTTCGATCAAGCTGATATTTGTTTTTTTCCCTTCATCTGGGCCTGTATAACCTAATCAACTGATTAGATGTCAAATAAGATTTATATACCTCTCATTTTTTTGATAAAGCCCAAAAATGATCTTAAAAAATGGACGGACGGAATGAATGAAACACATACATCATGGTGGGCCCACAGAGCACCGACGACCAGCTACGAGCACGTGGCAGGGAGAGTAGCCAATCCGTTTCCAACACGGTTTAGTCATCTAAAATACGATACGTAGGAGACTAGCCAATCCGTTTCCAACCCGGTTTAGTCATCTAAAATATGATACATAAATATTGCGTGGATAAAACCCATAAATCACGATGGCCCCTCATTGGCCCTCAGTGTCTCCGCCTATCCCGAGTTCGAAACAGGCAGGGTTAGTACCTAATCCGCGCCCTTGAATGCCCACCATTAATTAGGGCGTGTTTTATTTACTGTGGTTGTGTAAATATCCGTGAAGTAATTATTACCATTTCACCGATTTGAAAATCCACCCCACTTTCTGCATTGAAACTAGTTTTAAAAAGTTATTTTAAATATTTAGACCCCGAGATAATGTATATGATAAATCTCTTTTGTCCAGTCATTTTAATACAATATTTTATGGCATGAGCTGAAAAATAAGACAAATTGAACACTCAAATGCCTCACACCAAAAGAAACAGTGGGCGGAGCGGTTTTTAATGGTAAGAGTTTGATTCCCTTTTTCTGCTAGCGTGGTCCACTTGAGCTTTAGATATGCCTTGTTTTTTGGCTCATGTTATAAATTCATTAGGCATAATAGATTAATAGTGTGGATGAGCAATACGCATAACGGTGGGGTTCACAAATATATTATGAAATTCCAATTTTTGTGTTGAAAATGCATGTAGTCTGATCAAACATCGGAAAATGTTAGGTAAATACGGGGAAATAATTATTAAATATTTTCGCGGTATTCCCGTGTGAGTTAAAAAATCAAACAAGCCTGAGAGCTTCCTGGGACGGATGGTAATGTTTATTTGTGATAATAGATCCAAAACGTTGTGACCGGGGCAACCGGTTACCATTTGCCGGGAAGTAGAAAAGGATCGAAGCGGGCGGAGATCTCGTGTTCTCCACACGTCTAGAGGTTGGAATTTCCGGCGATAGAGGAGTTTTGCAGAGGATTTCTTCTAGAAGCTTCTTTTCCAGGTATTTTCTTCACATAAGCTTTGATTCGTTTTCATTTTCTCTCGAAATTGGGCGATTTTTCTCTCCATTTCTTCGATTTTCAGCTGAAATGAGATAATCTGAAATCCGTTCACGAAAATTGGACTGTTGGAGAATTTAGCTCCGTTTTGAGATGCTGATTAAGGAATTAGCACTCGATTTGGGTGTAGATTTTATAGGGAATTTAATTTTTAGGGTTTCTGTGGAGTTTTCCTGCTTTTGAAGATTTCGACTCCTTTGGATCTGACATCCGAAATTTGTTTGGTTTTGTGTGTTATTTTTTTGGTTCCTGTATTGTAATTGGAGTGTTTTTGTGTTGATTCTGCATATGGGTTTTGATTGTTAGCATTTTCTGAAGATTGTGGATGTGGGTTCATTGGCTCTTGCAGGGGTTCATATGGGCTTGTGCATGGGTGTTATGATTTTCAGAGCATTAGGCAAGATTTTGCATGAGATTATTTTTAAATGGTTGCAGTGTTGCCTGCAGATTCTGCGTGTAGTAGGTTTTGATTTTCAGCATTTGGTGAAGATTATGCATTACACGTTGTTTCTGGTTCTTCAGGGTGCGTTTGGATGCAATTTTAAATTCGATTGCGATTCTGTTGTGTAATAAAGTGGAGGTAAATAGGTTGTAGTCTCCTTCCGTAGGGTTTGGCTCCAAATTGCAGTCCTGTTCCTCTCAAGTTGGACTCAAATGAAATATGACTGCAAGTTGAGGGCTTCTTTCCCCTTATGAATACTAGAAAACATCATTAGTTTTTCTCTTTTCTTCTTGATTAAACTAAATATTTGCTGCAATTCAATTCACTTGATTTTTTTTTTTTTTTTTTGTTGATTCTGGATAAAGGTTTTGGTTTTTGAAGTTTTCGTGCCATTGTTCCTGCATATTGTATTTGATTAATTCCACCTCTTATTGACTCGATTGCCTTGATGGGCTTTGGTTTTGCGGCATTTGGCATGGATTCTCCTTGGTGAATTTTGATTCTATTGTGTCTTTTTTTTTTTTTTGGTTCATAAATAGTCTGGAGTATCTCCTCATTCGTTGTGAGTTTGATTCAGCAATATGAGTTGGTTCTTGTGGCTCTCAATTGGTAAGAGAAGGAAACTTCTTTGGCGGCCCGCCATGTGGGCCGTTGTGTGGTCGATTTGGAAGGAACAAAATCTTAGGACCTTCAATAACAGATCTGATAAAAAGGTCACTGTTTTTCTTAGGGCCAAAGGAGAGTCATTTCTTGGGCGTTGGCACTGAACCTCTTTATGGGTGACAATAGGGTAGATCTTTCACGGGACTTGGTAAATGCGTTGTAAATTCTAGGTGCAATGGGGTTGAGGGATGGCCCCTCACCATCCTTCTCTTTGCTGTGTGCTTGTCTGTGGTTGTATCTTTTGCTTGTTTTAATAAATTTTCTATGTTACTTTTCAAAAAAGAAAAAAGGAAAAAAGAAAAAAGAAAACAGAAAGAAAGAAAGAAAAAATCTTTTGGATTCTTATAGTGTTGTCTTGAATCTGCAATTGGTTTTGATTTTTGGTGTGTTTTCGTTGCAGACAGAGAGAGAGATTGTAGAGAGGGAGATTGCGTTTCTCCCTCTTCCCCTTTTTTTAAAAATCCGACCGTTGAGCCTGTAAGTGGCTTACAGGGAAGTGACTTCTCACCCCCATCGCCCTGCAGTTTTTTGGTAGATTTGCTTGTAAGTGACTTACAGGTGAATTTTCTCCCCCAAACACCACCTGTAAGTCACTTCCCACTTACCCAACTTACAGGCATCCAAACAGGCCCTTAGGGTTTAATTGAGATTTTCAGCGAAAGATTTGTTCGTATATTTGATGATGATGTTCGATTTCTAGGGTTTGCTTTTGATTTGAATTCTAGTGTGGTCTATTATAGTACCAGAAATGTCGAATTCTAGAAATTCGTGGAATTGCCGATTGTAATCTTTAGCTGGCGATTTCGCAGTTAATTTCAATCTAGATTTGCCAGAACTCTCTCTCTCTCTCTCTCTTTGGTGTATTTAATCATGAGGATTGTTTTGAATTAGATTTCTAAAATATGAGAACTTGTTTGAGTTGGGGGACGGGGTGAGGAACATTTTCACAGTAAAACTCAGGGATTCAATTTTGGATGGTCGGCTGAATGAATTCCAATAACTCAATTTGACAAAGTAGAAATGACCCGATTTGCGGAGCTTGACTCTGCTCATTATGAGGGATTATCCTCCAAATCCCAATATAGATCATTGAATTTGAATTATGGTTTGCCATTATTTCAACTCTATTTTGTCTCCAAATGCTCCTTATGTTGGTATTAGGGGTCGTTTGACACCATGGGTTTGTGGGGATTTCAAATCCCTTAGTATGTTTGGCACCATAAAGTAACCGGGGTTTCAAATCCAGTGGGTTTCAAATCCCTTCAAAGAGGGGGTTTGAAATCCTAGGTGAAAGCTTGGATTACATCTAAAATCCTTCCAAGAGGTGCATGTGTAACATGTGTATCACTAGACTATTAATCTATTGGCCACTTGGCCCGCTGATGATATTTTAAAACAATTAGATTAGCAATTGCATTACTATAATTACTTTAATAGGATGATATGTGCTGTTCAAACATTCTCCATGTAAATCAAATGTTAAAAATCGTTGGTTAGTCATGCAGATGTGATCTTGTGCTTGTGGGTTGTGGCCCATCCGAGACTTGGAATTTCATCATTTTTGGGCAAAGTATATATTTGAATGGGCTTATTACAACCATTGTGTCAAATGTTACTTACGTACACTAATTAGAGATTAAAATCGATTTAGTAATTAAATTCAAACCCTTGTAAATATACTATGCATAGCTACTTTTGGATTACAGAGGATTCTGAATCCAGGGTGCCAAACATAACAAGAGGATTTCAAATCGAGAGGGTTTCGAATCCACTCTCCCAAACAGGCCCTTACATTTTACAATGTTCACTTTCTCTTTTGCCTTGTAATGTATTTGCATTTCAATATGTTTATCTTTAATGGCCAAATCCCTCACATAACTTTTCTTCTCTCACCATCGCAAAGATGCTCGTGTTTTACCCCTTCCATCTCTGTGCAGACAAAGTTGCTCAGCAACCAATGGAGCTTTTCTTCAGAGGTTTCAATGAGGATCCATCGGCATTTGACCGGTCCTTTGCTCATCAGGACATCCAAAGATGCCCTTTCTTGAGGAACATCAATGAGCCCACCAGCTTTTCATTCTCCTCACCCATGAATTTCCCCATGCCTGTGAGTTATCCCCCATCCATGCGTGTCTTTTTGGAAAGTGCTTTTTTTTGTTGCTTATATTTTCATTTCTTATGTATGCTTGTGCTGTGGGATTATTTTATTTTATTTTTTTTTGTTGATCCTGACAATTCTGTCATTGCCATCCTAGAAATTGAGGTAGTGTTTGGGTGCATCTCCAAATCATGGTTGGTGGGGCTTCCCATGTGTACTTAGTACCCCTGGTGTCTAAGATGGAGTACAGAAAATGGGACCAGCACTGAGCTGGTTGCCATCGTCCCACTCATTCTGCCCCTAATCGCATGTGGATTCAGAATAGGAAGTTCCCTGTTGCTATCTCAACTCAACCATGATTTGGCAGTACCGTATCCTTTCAGTGTTGGAAAGCAGGAAAACCCAAATAAACCCTCATCCTTACCGCTGCGTTGCTGAAATCCCCTTTTCTTTTACCTAGGTGCGGGGAGCCAAGGGTCCAATTTTCGAGGATGGGCCTAATTTTGACATGGCATTCAAGCTTTTCCATGGACGGGATGGAGTGGTTCCACTCTCAGGAAGATCATTTTCACCTATTGAGAGTTTGCAGCCGGAACCTGCACCTCAGTTTAATCCCTTAGCAGCAAAGGCAGCTACTATAAGTCTCTCAGCCTTTGGACCAGGAGGACCATTTAGTTTTGATTCTTTCTCTGAGAAGTGGAAGAAACAGAAAAAGAAGTCCTCTAAGAAAGATTCTTCTTCAAAGGTAATGCCTCTACAATACAATTATAAATACCCTGACATTGTTCTTAATTTGTTATTTTAATACATCAACTTGAATTTTGAACCTTTTCTATTGTGAAATTTAAACATTTATAAACTGCCCAAATGCTTGCAATCCGACAATGTTTTCGCATGAACTTTCTCTTAAGAGTGTGTTTTGTTTTTTGATTGGCAATTGAAAGTTTTATTGGATCAAGGGCCAGAAGGCCAAAGCACTACAAAAACATTACAACAATAGCTCCAACCAATGGAGAGAAACACCCCCAGGAGAGGAAAGAATAGAAAATCCTGAGGCCTCCAACCAAGAACAAACAAGACATTTATTAACTCAGTATAAAACAGCTGAGGTCGGACACACTTGTCCTGGATGGGTGTGTTTGGCTGCATCAAATTTCATGAAATATCATAAAAATTTGCACCAAATTAGACTGAATAATCATGAATTTTCATGATATTTAGTGCAATCAAACGCATTCTTATGTATTATATTCTTCTTCAAATATTCCCTATTTGTTTCAGCCCATACAAGATTTCTGGATGGTTAACTTTGCCCCTTCCATGTTCATATGATTTCCTTTGTTTTTTCTGCCCTTTCTTCTGATCAACATTATAGGGTTTATCCTAAGAAAACCCTTGATTATCCCCTTCCTCAAGGCTTCTTGCTTTTTCTTCAAAGTAAAACGATTTCCATCGTGATTTATGCATATCAGGCTACATTTGAAATTGTAACATACCTGTCTTTGACCCCTGCATCTTGAACAGCTTGGATTTTGGCCTGGTAAAACCCAGATTTGTTGCTGGGGTTACTTTGTTAGTCTCCCTTGGAGATTAATCTTCCTATGTCTTCACCTTCGTTTTCTAGAAATTTTATTTGCAAAGAGATTGAACTATTCTACTTGTTTCCTTCACGTTGATCTGTTCTCTTTCAGGGAGGGGATTCCTCGCATGAGGCTATGAGTAATGAGTGGCTTGAAACTGGGAACTGCCCCATCGCCAAATCCTACCGGGCTGTGAGCCAGGTCCTGCCTCTGGTTGCAAAGGCTCTGCAGCCCCCACCAGGAATGAAGTTCAAGTGCCCACCAGCTGTGGTCGCTGCAAGAGCAGCCCTAGCCCGAACTGCTCTTGTGAAGACCCTCCGCCCGCAGCCCCTGTCGTCAAAGATGTTGGTGATTGGTGTTCTGGGGATGGCAGCCAATGTTCCTTTGGGGATATGGAGGGAGCACACCAAGAAGTTCTCGCCCTCCTGGTTTGCTGCCGTGCACGCGGCTGTCCCCTTCATTGCGATGCTTAGGAAATCTGTCTTGATGCCCAAGACGGCAATGGCGTTCACGATTGCTGCCTCAGTCCTGGGCCAGGTCATTGGCTCTAGAGCCGAGCGGCTTCGTTTAAAAGCGGTAGCTGCGGCAGCAGCTCAAGCAGAGACTACAGCAGTTGGCGATCCCAGTCCTGGTCAGGCTGCCATTGGTCTTAAAAGTGGACATTGTGGCGAGGTGACCATTTGGGAGCCCCTTCCACTCAAGGCGACTGGGTCTTCTTCATCTCCAGATGTGTGTTTCTGATGGTTGGTGCATGAGAGCATGCTATTCTTATTCAAGTGTTTGTTTTTGAAAGACTGCTGGAACTCCAATCCCTCTGCTGGGTGAGATTTAGAGGCAGGTACTATAGGGAATGAGAATAAGAAAAATAAAAGCGTTTTCATCTGATATCATCCTAATTTACTCTGTGCTTCTTATGGTTCATTTAGATTGGATTTTTGAAACCTCTTCCTTTCTGTTATGGGCCATCTAGGAAAATGGAAACAGTGTTGGGTGAGATTCTGTTTTCCTGCTGTTTCTGATCCCAACTGGATTTGGTCAGATCTCACCTCCTAGCTGCTGCTACATCTGCATACTGTGGGAGATGATACCATAAAGAACCAGGATATGGTAAAGCCCTCTCTCCACAGGATACATACATGGGATGGTGATTGATCGATTGGTCTGCCTGTATACCCATTGTACTTGCACCACTGGGATAGATGACTTATGTTTTAAAAATAAAGCCCACGAGATAATCCTATCCATTACTTTTTCTACAGTTTGATGATTAACAGTTGTTGTTCTCCACTGTCACTTTGATGGCCACATATCAGATGGATAGGGATGTCTAATGGGTGTGATTTTTTATCAATACCACAGCACTGCATACCAGCAGATTTGCAGATCATCCGGCCATGTGTGCTGTTGTGAGATGTCTCTACCATATTAAGGTCCTTCCGGCTCCACCATATGTATCATCTCCAATGCACGATGGTGGCCAGACTGGCGACAGATTGGTTACTTGATTTCTCTTGCTGCTGATTCTATCTGAATTTTGGCTAATGTATTTGCAACCTGTGGAATGGCCATTGTTCTTAGTTACTCTCTTTGGCACATTCAGAGCACTTGGCATTCAAAACTGGTGGTCTGCACTCTGCAATTTTGCTGGCATGATGCCCACATCTACATGCACCTTATGCAAGGTTTATAGTATCAAGAGAAATTGGTATGTAACCATGGATAACCAAACTGACTCTTTCAATCCCAACTTGGCATATCAAACATCAAACAGGTGGATAAGGTGGCTAGTGCCGTGAAGATGACCACACACAGAAATCAGGCCGGTCCACTTAAATAAGGAAGGCTGCACGTTGGCATGTCGAATAGTGGAAGTGGTCCATGAGAAATCTTTTGAACCATTCATTCCTTTCGTACCATTATTGTATATATAGTTCAGAAGGAAATAATGAGAGCCAAACCATGATTGCTACAACTGAGCAGAAATAATGAGAGATTCAGTTGCAGAATTACCTTCATGAATGCAGTAGACAATTTTCCGGCCCTCAAAACTTGTGAGGATGTCCCTGCAACTTATTTTCCGGCTCTCAAAACTAGTGAGAGTGTCTTTGCAACTTTTGAAGTGGACAATCCACAAGCATGGCAAAATCACCTTCTCATCTTTTTTTCTTTAAAAAATAAAAATTAAAAATTATTAACGACTGAGAGGGAATCACCTTCAATATCTAGATATCTCATCTGAATATTCTTGATAACCATAAAATATGAGATAAAATATAAAAATCCGCCTTGTAAGTAGAGAACCATACGTGCAAATCACACTATGCAACCCAGAATCCACTATTTCTTGCCTAAATTAGGAGTCGGGAGATTTCCAATAGAGGAGCCCATCAAAATTCAAATTTACCCAACTAGGACAAAGGACCATTTCACTAGGTTCTGGAAATTCTCCTTATGGATAATTTCACAGTAGTTCCAAAGATATAATTTTTCCATTAGTTTTCGGGCGACATTGATTAGCATGTTCCTGAATAGCCACCGGGACGATTGAGCAACAAGAACCTTCTAATTGATTTCAAAGTTGTTGAAGTTGCGTGCATTCCTTGCTTTCCAAATCTATCTTCTTTCCATAAAAAACTCCACAGGTCATTTTCCTTGCCTGCAAGTAATCTGTCTTCTTTCCATTTAAAACTCCAAGTCATTTTCCTTGCCAGCCTGCCTGATGACTGGGCCGGCTTCATTTTAATACCAAGTGCTCTACGTTGTGGACCCCACCATTTGCACGGCTTACATGTCTTACAGAAATGACACATTTGGCAAGAAAAAGCATCAGGAGAACCAAGTCCAAGCAGTTGGACTATAAGTTACTGTCCACCTAACAGATAACTTCCAACCTTTCATGGGCATGCGACATCCAACCCGTCCATTAGGTTGTCCTTATAACAAGGATCACCTTGTGCAGAAAATTGGTTGCCCCATCCACTCATTCAGTGGACCACACCATAGAAAACAATGTATAGCCACTGACAAATGACAAAATACAAGTGTGGTCAAGTCGACATGGCCCCAACTTCTGCACAAGGTGATCCTCATGGTGTGGGGCCAACCTATTTGGACCGGTTGGATGTTGTATGCTCATTGCATTTTGAAAGCTATCCATCGGGTGGATGGTAACTTAATTGTCCAACTGGTTGGATGTAAGCATTTCTCCTCAAGGGAAGAACTTGGCAACTTTGGTGAGAAAAACAGAAAACTCCATCCAGACTGAAAATGTTCATTTGTAGACAGAACCACACCTCACCAAATAAAATATATTCATTTGAAGGGTTAAATATAAGTGGAGACATTAGTGGCGGGCCTACAGATTAAATTACTGGTTTGGATCACCAAAACATAGACCATATACACATGAAATGTGGAATGATATGGTGCAGATTGCCTCCGGTCAGGGACTGCAGAGCTTCGTGAGGCCACCGTGATGTATATGTTATATCCACTCCCTCCATTTGCTTCCCCAGCTCATTCTAGGACATGAGCCCAAACATAAGGTAGATAAAAACTTCAAGTAGTCAACATGCATGAAACTGTGGGGATAAAGAGGCATATGGTTGAAACCTTTTTTTAGGGCCCAATGATGTTTATATGGCATCCAACTCATTCATAAGGCACTCCGATGTAGACGAAGAGAAAACACAGATATCAGCTGGATCTAAAACTGGTGTGGCCTGCGAAAAGTTTTTAAACCGTGGTGGTATGTATCTCCACTTTTTTCACGTGGTGTGGTCCGCATGTTAGGGCTCATGTCCTAAAATGATTAGGGAAAACGGATGGACAGAGTGAATATAACACATACATCATGGTGGACCCTATAGAGCTCAGGGCTACAGAGGACCCTTTGTTCTTGTATTTGGTAATGTAGTGCCAATGCTCTATATTTCAATTCCAAGTGGGCGGTGCTGACTTGAATTGCGGAAGCATTTTGTCTATGTGGAGCAAGACAGTGGACCCATGTTCCATTCACAAGTTTTTACGGTGGACGGGACCCTCTCCAATGTCCTATGTTATATGTAAAATCGGACTGACCAAACACCTGGAATAAAATGGGAAAGATGGAGGGAATCACTCCAACGTGAAGGGTCGGATATCAGCTCGACCTCAGGTGTCGTCTACGGCTTCGGCGACCAGTTCAAGTAGCGGCTATGGATACCGACCTCAGCCGTCAAGCTAAAACTTCACTGTCTCGACCAATGACTTTGAGGTCGGCTTTGTGTGCCAATCCTGAGGGGTGGTCTCGACCATCAGCCTCGAGGACCAGCTTCTACCAAGGACCCCGACCTTAGAGGTCGGCCTCGGCCTCGACCATCGACCATCAAGCTTGGCCTCGACCATCAGCCTCGGGTACCGACCACTACCTCAGAATAGAAGAGATGATCCTCTTTGTATATGGGCGTGATTACATTCCGAGATCTCCGCCGATGATCACATTGAGAAAGGTGTGATATATATGAGAACATATTTAGTCTGTGATATGCATCATCTAGCAAATTCGCTGCTACATACGTAAATGGTCTTAAGTGGTTATAAATAGAGAACCTAAAAATGAGAAAGCTATGCACAATTACCCTAACCCAACTACACTCATTGTGTGCCTACCTTGACTTAGGCATCGGAGGGCCCTGGCTACAACCAACACCCCCAGTGTCTCTTTGTTTTGCAGGTACATGGTGAGCTAGAGGGGACGACCGGATTGCAGTATCAACATCCTCCATGGTTCTGTTTATCATGGCCCACCTTGTTGTATTTTAAAAGTTTTTTTTTAATTTTTTTTAATAAAGTGTGTTTCAAATTTCTTTTCCCCCTTTGTCAGCACTCCTTCTCCTGGATCTGATTAATTACACCTCCTATGGATCAACAAGTGAGACCGACCTTAAAACCAGTTGACTTAGTTGGATTCGGATACTGGTCAGGTGGTCGGGTGGCATATGGATCAAGATCTTGAGGTCCGATTAATATTAGAGCATTAACCAGGTGGTCCTTGACCTGGCTGATTTATAGCCAACACTGACAGTTTCTCCCAATTGTTCACCTGTGTTCGTGAGGGTGGCCCGTATGATGATCCAACCAGCCAGCATGGGAATCACCTGTGTTGGCTTTCGGTTTAGTTTGGTCATGTGTGACTTGTGTGGGCGTGCTAGAACCGATTATGTGGCTCAATTCAAACCGAACAATTTGACCCCAAATTCCTACATAAGCATATATATCAAACATGAGGGTATATGACTGAAACTAGAGAAGATTGGTTGCTATTCAACCACTTGTGATATGGTTGTAAGATGATCATGCAATTGTTGGAGGGTGGGGTTCTTTCTCTGAAGATGGATTGTACTTTGTTTTCCATATAAAGAACTTTTATAAATAAAACATGTATATATATATATATATATATATATATAATATATATATATATATATTATATAATATATATTATATATATATATATATATAATTGCAAGTAGCAACAATAAGTTGCATTTTTGAAAGATGAAGTGGTTGTATTGATACCAAAAATTATTTAGTGCAAAAGCATAAACTTGGATTACAGGTAAAGATTATTGCTAATAGATTATAATTAAGGATTGCCGCTATTCTTCAGATAGATCTAAGATATGATAAGGAAAGATAATTAGATTTGTTTATTGAATTGGTATGAGACGTTTTGCTTTGTTAAACTTCTTACTATTTATAGATTTCTAATATATATTCTCTTTAGGTATTTTTCTTCTTTATTTTAACGGTTATATATTTAGTTTTTCAGATCATTCTCTTTTATGTCCTTTTAACCATTCTTTTTCGCTTGATTGCTTTCAACGGAGTTCATTGTTGAGTTAACTCACTCCGGTCTCCATTCTACATGCTAGTTCAAGCTCATATACAAGTGTATTGTTAGGACCAGATCATAATCATTGTATGCTGGAGGCCAATTGTTCAAAATTCCTATTACACTTGTAATGCGATCCTAAGAAGGTAAATTTGATTTCAAGTCAAGTAACTCGTTTACACCTCGACTCGATCACATATCTGCCATTTTTTTTTTATTTATTATAATTTTTTGATTATTTTACTTAGTTATGGGTGGGCCCCTCACTACGTTCAAAAGCACATATGATCCTCCGAATCGAGTGTGCTTTTGTTTGGGTTGGAAGTAGCTTTTAGTATAGCGGCTGTAGAGAAGTTAGGAATATTGGGTTGTTGGGGGGTAAGTAGAAGTGACATAAAAGCCATGTGTGGATTCGTTAGGTGGGAACAGTTGTTAGGTGTACGTTCCATGATAAATGTGCACTCGATTCACACGTGGAAAAGAGTCGCACGTGTTACGTTGGTCCCTCTCATCAGGTGATTCCCACAGCTGATCAGATCATCGTACGGGCCACCCTCGTAGAAACACAGTTGAACAATTGGGAGAGTTTGACAGTGTCGGCTGTAAAAGGTCCTGATCCAGATGTCACCCGTCGGGTCCAGACCCGTATCCTAATCCAACTAGGTCAACTGGTTTTAAGGTCGGTCCAGCTTGTCGATGCACGAGAGGTGTAAGTAGAGTCAGATCCGGGCGAACGAAAGCCGACACGGATCGGATCCAATCAGCAATCGGATCCTAAGATCTAGAGCACTATCAAAACTCACTGGAGCTGACCTGGGCCCGAACGGACCGTAACCAGTCTAAGTTGATGAACCCGATTAGATCCATTTTTTAAAAACGGATCGGAAGAAAGTGAGACGGAAACCGACCTCAACCCACCAGAGTTGCACGCCTACATTCAGATCCATGGATTTTATAGGAGTCGTAGGCCATTAGGTAGCTCTGCCTGAAAGGACGAATTCGGGTTGCGCCCCACCCATGGACAGTGGATTAACCAAGCAGGGATCCACCTGTACGGACTGGACATCGTGGCTATAAACCGTTATTACTGTTTGTATGATATGGGCCCACTTGATGATTGGACTATGCCAGTGTGTCCAATGATCCCATCTAAGAGGGTTCGAATTTAAACCGTTCGCTTCGGATGCAGTTTGGGTGGTACTGGGCCCCACCATGCTGTTGGTGTTTTATGTAGTCATACATTTTGACTACTAATTTTAGGCATGAGCCAAAAAATGAGGTAATCCAAAACTCAAGTGGAACACCGAACTAATGGCGATTGAATGCTTACATCTTTGGGGTGGGGGCACAAAGGTGTTGTATCAAGCTAATATTTGTGTTTTCCCTTCATCCAGATTTGTGTGGATGCTAAGAAGACTTCAATGGTGGACATCATTCTCACCTGTAGTGTGGTCCACTTGAGCTTTGAATCTACCTCATTTTTTGACTCATGTCCTAAAATCAGCCGGCAAAATAGAAGGAAGGGATGGGTAAAACACATACATCCTGGTAGGGCTCACAGAGCTTTGACAACAGCTAGCTGGCTGGTGATGGGGTCACCAGCCAAACCGCATCCCATTCACTCTTGCTATACAATTAAAGCCCACCTGATGATTTGACCGAGCCAATGGGCTGGCTTAGTGATGTAGAACGGGTCGCGGACAGTTTCATGGCCAAGATGGATCAGAAAAGGCCCGGTCGACGACAGAAGTGATCCGGACCGTCGGACCTTAGATCGGGCGTATCTCGCAATCCGAAATGAGTTATCTAACGTAAAATATATGATTTAGGAATAGAACGAGCTACTTTAGTCAACCAACCCAGCTACGCCGGGATCGACGGTCATTTCCCTGTTTTAATTTCATTTTTACTATAAATAGTAAGTTTTAGTTTGATTATAACTCTTCATCCGTCGGGCTTTAGGAGTTGCGCCCAACGTGAAAAGAGCTTAGAATAATTAGGAGAACGGTTTGGTGAAGCCAAACAGGACAATTACCATTTTTGGTCGAAAACCTTTCGCACTAGTAGACATCAAATAGTAAGTTTACTATTTATAGTAAGTCGCGAATTCTAGGAGTTTTAGTTGTAGTTTAATTATGACTTCTTTCTCATTGCTTGATACCCCTATTTAAAGGGTTGTGAACTCGTTTTTATTCATTCGTTAATCTATTTTGAATTTATTAGAATTTATTCTTATTTTCTGCTTTCTTTCCTTGTGGATTTGAGAAGTCTCTGTGAGAAGTCCAGAGAAGTTCCGTGGATTCGGAATAGTTATCCACTTGAGGAAGACGGTGCTCGACCTCACGTCCTACCCTGCCTCACTTAGCCTGGATGCAAGACCTAAATTTTAATATTGGGCCCTTCAGGGGCCAAGTTTAGACGCCCATCAGGCCCATTTCCACCCTAGAAATTAACAAGGTGAGTGTGGGAAATGTAATGAGCATTTTGAATCAACAAGCTAAACACCAAGATCACTGTTTCTACACATAAGATGAAAAATCTCTACTTAATTTCTTCCAGAATCTCCAATTTCATAAACACACTCCTATACTATCTCCAAGAAGCTTATTTAAACTTAAAACTCAAATTAATATATATATTTTTTCTAATTCAAATAACGGCTATAAGAAATGTGATGTTTCACTACTTTGGGGACCTTCTTTCTGTTCCAACTCAAACTCAAATTAAAATACTTCTTCTAAATCAAATAACCGCTAAAAGAAGTGGAAGGTTTCACGACTCTGACTTTGGGGGTTGCGTAGCTTTCTTCTTCCCCGCCTGGAGTTTCTTTCCCAACTTATAAATCTACAAGCCAAAAGTAGAGATCAGTATCATAACAAGTGATCAAGAACACCAATGTCGCCTTTGGATGCATAGGCTAATTGAATTGCAAACGTCAATTTGGTAATTATAATCACTTATAAAACAAGAGTTGCAATTCAATTACATGGTGCATCCAAACATGCCCGTAGGCTGGATCCACTACAAAACTTTGTAGGTCAAACTTAATCTACATTGCCATGTGTGGGGCACACCGCCGCGATGTGTGCATGCGATCACATCTGTCCCTCACACGGGCATACCCTCGGGTTCTCCTTGGTTCCCAAAAATCATGCCAATCCAAAACTAAGTGAGCCACACCACAGGGAAGCCTGATGCCATTAAAAAACTTTCCATATTGTGAGTGGGCCACGGTTTTTGTATATTCCATCCGATCCAACATGATGAATGGACAACCCAAAGTTCTGGCTATCCCAAAATTCAGGTGGGCCATACTCCTGAATTTTGGACAGTAGAGATAACTTGGAGAGTGTGCACATGATGGATGGATAGTATCAAGCACATGTGACCAGTGGACCCCAAACATTACGATTGTAACCTAATACAAATGCTGATCACTACAATAGAACATTGGAATGAGGAGATTTTGAGGAATGAAATAAAGATGATATGAACCGTCTATCTGCTGGGCCCTACAGTTAAATGTGACTATACAAATTCAATAAATACTCTATGCATGGTTTGGGTAATCCATTGGCCCAGCCGTGTGGACCCATCATGGATTGATAAAGAAATGGACCTGAACTGGATCATCAGATCAGATCTCTTCTGTAAAAATGCCATTATAAAATAACCAAACACAAGAATAGAAGCAGACGAATACCTGGTTCTGGTAATCCTCATGTTGCCTATCCATGTGGGCATGAAGACGGGCCACCTCGGCTTGATGGTTGTCCTTCTCGCGTTTCATTTCTAAATCACGAGGAAACAGCCGACCTGTTGAGACATCAACATCAATCCCCAACAAATCCTGGTGCAGAGACGGATACATTTCGACAAAACTCTCCTTGAAGCTCTGATTCTGCTGCATTTGGTAAGGTTTTGGAAACTGATATTTCACCGTTTGATCGGGACATGCTGGTAACTGAATTTGCGATTGGAAACAATTGTATGGCTTGGATATATTTATCTTGGCGGATTCGATGCAGCCGCTTGGAAGATTTTCTGTTGTTGGAATTCGGCCTAGTTGGAATGGAAGGTGCTGATCTTGTGGTTGGTAATGATCATTACCATGAGTAGCATCAAGATATTCCTGAACATCTGATGTTGGTGAAGATGGACGTGGGCCTAACGGATCACTTCCATTTACAGTAGTAGAACCATCGTAGGCTACTTCTGAATAAATCTTAGGTTGTCCAATGAATTCGCAATTGTTGGCCAAGATCTCTAAGTTTTTCGAGATAATCGTCCTGATCAAAGCAAATGAAAGGAGTGGAAATTGATAAACAGGAGGAAGGAATTGGAGATTTTGTATGGCCATAATCTGGATGAACATCTTATATGAAGATGAGAATCATGAACTCAGTTAAATGGGCCAGTATCTCTTATTCAGCAGATCAACTTTCAGTGCGATCAACATATTGCATTTGGATAAAGAACCCCATCTAATTTAAAAATCAAGGGTGAAAATTATATAATTATATTCATAAATGTAATAGGAGAGAGATTGAAATCATCAATCACACATGGCAGGCATCCAAGCTGATTTAGATGGCCTCATCCAAGAATCAGTCCCCTGAAATGCCAATGATCCAAATCTCAGTGTAGTGAGTTGAGGGACCTGATTCTTGAACCAGATCATCTATGGAGTGAGGCCCCCCACCTGATGCATGGCTTCAATGCCTGCACGGCAACATAATTTCTTTTCAAAATTTGAATGTTTAACAAGTAAGGAGATTCCTAACAATCTTCAATTCAATCTTGATTTTTCTAAAAACTAACTTTCAACTGTTAGGGAATCCCCATATTCGAAAAATGTACAGAATCTCTTAAACTTGCCTCTGTTTGGCAATGATAATGAAGTCGTAACAGATTAAACGAATGATCATTCCGTTGATGAGAAAATTCAAACGTGGAGGGATTACTGCAAGCCACATATGAGATCCATCCGAAATAAACATTCGGCAGTCATCGTAAACGGAGTCGAACAGGTCTATGATCTGAAGAATAGGCATTTCGGGCCTGCTTCCATTTGAAAGCAAAGGTACAACTCCACTACTGAGATGAACAAGTTCCGGATTCAGATCGTAAAATAACAGCTCACCAACCTTCCATGGTTGATTAAAGTGAGACGGGACAACAGGAGCACTCCCAATTCTATTCAGATCAATGGACACATTCACGGCATTATCAACATGATGCTTCGGTCGACCAGCGGCAACATTGGCTGCATCTGCATCGTTCATAACTTGTAAATGATCAGGTGATGGATGTTGATATCTGTGAATTAGAGTCTGTGCTGGAACTGGGCCGTCGGCAAGAGAACCGTTGCAAGATTGCAGATTCCCGGCATTATTGTCCGGAGTCAAAACAGGAATATATCACACTTCTCAGCGATTATTTCCAGGTTGATCACAGCAATGAGCCTGATTACATTGAATTATGAGATGAGAAGGTTGAAAACCAAAATAAAAATAGGCATTGCATGATGATCCAAGGAAAGAAAAATCTTTCTTTTTCATGGCTCAGCTATGCTACAGAAAAAAAGGCATCTACCACCAGCCACATAGGCACCTTGATATGGTGGGGTGCAAACTTCGCACGGGAACATACTGACGAGGGTAGGGTAGAGGGACGCTCACACCATAAATAAGCCGGGCTTGAATTCCAAGGATCGGACCTAATTTTTTCCTCACCCCCCATTGGAGAATAATATATTTGGAGGCATATTTGCTGCTCTCGAGATTCGAACATAGGACCTTACTCTTTGATATCATGTCAATTGTCAATCAAACGACCGTTAACTCTAAAAGCTCAAGCTAGGGGAGTATCAAGGGACTTTATCAATCCTACAGACCATAAAATGCTTTGGACTGTGTTCTTACAGTCATATGAATACGGATGCGGCTTCGTTGAATTATAGGGCCCACCATGATGTATATGGCTTACATCCACACGAATGATCCCGTATGAAACAATTGTGATTGAATACCAACCATTAAAAACTTGTTCATTTTTAATGGTAAATCACTACTGTTTCTGATGGTAGGGTCCATTTGAGATTTGGATCTATTCTATAAAACGAGCTGTCAAAACGGGTGGACGGAGTGGATGTAAGGCACATACATCACAGTCAGGGATACCCTTTGAACACGAGACGTTCTCGCGCCTCTGTGGGCACCACAGTGATGTGTGAAGGAAATCCAACCCATCCTTATGTGGGCGGGCCCCCAATTTTAGGGCCAGACAAAATAGACTGATCTATCACTAGATATTAGATAGGGTTGTCAACGAGATGGGCCGGGCTTCATGCTCACAATCTCAGCCCAAAATTCTCTAACAAATGCCACGTATACAAATTCTAAGTGACTGCGTTTCAAGCATTATACGTGTATAACATTTAAAATAACAGAAACGAGAGAAGCGAGAGAATGGTTGGAGAACTGAGTTGCGATTCTGAATGAAAGGGACGATGAACTTGATCAATCGAACGATGGAACCCTTGCGAAGTCGGCCCGACTCAATCATTCCATTCATCTGAGTCGGAATCATCGCCTCCTGCAGCTGCGATCCGTCCGAGAGCTTCAACTCATATCGTACGGTGTTGGACCAACCGTAGTTGATACGAGTCACGTTATACAACTGAAGAACGGGCTTTAGATCCTCGTCTCCGTCCATTATCATAGACAGCGCTCCTTGTTAGATTCACCATCATTTTAGCTCTTCTTCTTCTTCTCAAGGAGATGTTTACACAGAGAAAATAAAAACTAAACTAAAAGGCAGAGACTAAGGAGAGATGGAGTTGGAGGGGATTGACGCAAATCTCGATAATTAGGGGAACCGTTTATCCTCTGGACGCGGATTGCGTCACCCCACCCGGACGGTAATCCGTCCGGGCAGGACTCTGTGGGGCCCACCGTGATGTAATTGTTTTATCCACGCCGTTCATCATTTTTCTTAGATCATTTTAAGGTATGATGAAACAAATGAGGCAGGTACAATGCTTAAGTGAATCACAAAGTGAGGATTGAACGGGTACCATTAAAAACTTCTTGGGAGCTGGAGAAGTTTCGGATCAAGCTGATATTTGTTTTTCCCCTTCATCCACATCTACATTACATTATGAATAGGTTGGATGGTAAAAAAAACATCACGGTGGCCCTTAGAAAGGTTTTGAACGGAGGGTGTCATTATCACAGCAGCTTCCTTTGTCGTCGTCCACAAATATAAGCTTTATCCAAAACTTTAGTGTCATTATCCAAAACATCACGGTGTCATGTTTATTTGCATCCAAACCTGGATGAAAGAAACACAAATATATATTATTTGTTTTCTATGGTGTGGTCCTCTTGAACTTTGGATCTGCATCGTTTTTGGTCTCATGGCCTAAAATGATCTTGGCAAATAGATGGACAGTTCGGATATAACATATACATCTTTGTGTGGCCCACAAAACTTGGTGATGTCAAGGAGGTAGGTGGTGTGTTGCACACAATGCTGTACGTGGTTTTATCAGAAACATGACGGTTGTGCTTGGGCAATCCACGATCATTCGGGTGGGGTCCACCGTAATGTGTTGATGACAATCACTCCTACCATCAGATGTGTCAACTCATGTTAGGCAAATCCACCAAACCAGGGAACGCTTACATGGATTTTGTAGGGCCTACATACTATGCAAAATGGGCAGATTAAAAAACTGATTAGTTCGAATTCCATATACACAGCACAGAACGCAGTGGACCCATCCAAATCAAGGTGCACCTTATTCACTGTTTTTTTTTTTTTTTTTTTGACCTCTAGGCCTAACATGAGGTATGGCACCTGATTTTGTTATTCTCTCTCCCCTGCCCTACGGTTCCCAAGGGACCATTTTGTTATTCTCCCCTGCCCTGAAACTCCTTTTGTTTGCCTAATGGCCGATAAAAGCAAATACCAGGCCGAGACTGGCCTATCACACTTTTTAAAAAAAAAATTACAATATTGTAATGTCCCAAAAAGCTTTGCCTAAATCATCAAAAGTTAAAACAGTTAAATCTAGAAAGTTCCAAACGTTGATAGAGAACGGGAGAAGATGTGTAGATTTCTCTACACATCATTTTATATATATATATATATATATATATATATTATATATATATATATATATATATATATATATATATATATATAACAAAAACAAAAACAAGAAAAAAAAAAAAAACCAAAACAAGAAAAAATGACAGAACCCTAACCTTAAATGTGCCTATCAAGAGAGAGGACGAAAGATGACTAGACATTGGGTTGTGCTTGGGCAGGATGTATCGGGTTTAGTCTCGGGCTTGAGCTATACAAACACTAACTCGATAAAACTTGGGTTGGGCTCGGGTTGCCGGAACAAGCCTGAACCTGATCGATATATAAGTTACTTATAGATTGTCTGTGTTCAAGGCACAAGAAATTCCAGTGCCATCGGGTTTCATTGGTCCACGTTATTTATGATTACTCGAGCTAACAAAATATGACAGATCTCTCTCTCACAAATAGATTAGGTGCTACAAAATGTGACTTTTAAAAGAGTAGTCTTATATTTTAACTTGTTTGTTTAGAAAAAATAAAATTCTTTACTAAAAATATTTACATATATAATTAATAAAATCATAGGTTTATAAAAAAAAATAAAAAATAAAATAAAAGATGTGTATTGAAAATATAATAGACTAATGTATTAACGAAAATATTAGCATGTATAAACCCAACTAACCCGACCGACCGAGCCGGCTTGGGTTGAGAATTCCTAACCGAGGTGAGGTTGGGTTGGGTTGGGTTGGGTTGGGTAAGGGTTGAGGTATAGGAACCTTGGGTTGGGCTAGGGTTGAGGACCAACCCGACCCAACCGGCCCAATTTTCAGCCCTACAAATTAAAAGATGGAGCGCAGTCCGTCTGGGACCCCAAACCATCGTTAACACTAAGGTATCCGACATACACAGAGTCCCATCATATGAAGGGATTGGTCTCTTTAGAGTAGATTCATATTCAGTTTTGTCATTTCCCTTAAAACAGTCTATATAGGAAGGTTTCTCCATCCACTCATAATCTAACGAGATGTTTTGATTCCATAAATATTGTTAAACTATTGATGCGGGGATGAACGTGATGAGGATAACTACTCCGAATCCACGGAGCTTCTCTGGACTCCTCACAGAGACTTCTCGAATCCACGAGGAAAGAAAGCAGAAAATAGAAATAAATTCTAATAAATTCGAAATTGATTAATTAATTCCTAGAATCATAATCAAACTATAACTAAAATAGGAGTATCAAGCAATGGGAGTGAAATCATAATCAAACTACAACTAAAACTCCTAGAATCCGCAACTTACTATAAATAGTAAACTTACTATTTATAGACGGACTAGTGCAAGGTTTTCGGCCAAAAATAGTAAGTGTCCTATTTGGCTTTACCAAACCGTTCTCCTAATTATTCTAAGTTCATTTCACGTTGAGCGCAACTCCTAAAGCCCGATGGATGAAGAGTTATAATCAAACTAAAACTTACTATTTATAGTAAAAACGAAATTGAAATAGGGAAACAACCATCGATCCAGGGGTATTTCGTGGTTGGCTAAAGTAGCTCGTTCTACCCCAAAATCATATATTTTACGCCCGATAACTCATTCCGGATTGTGAGATACACCCGATCTAAGGTCCGACGGTCCGGATCACTTCTGTCATCGACCGAGCCTTTTCTGGTTCATCTTGGCCATGAAACTGTCCGCGACCCGCTCTACATCAATTATAAATGTATGTTGAATGGAAATAGCTAGCAATTGTCTTTTCTTCCAGTCTGTATAATCAGGGCCCACTTGATGATTGGACTGTGATAGCATGTCACATGATTTCATTTAAGAATTTTCTGAGCATCCTCCATCCACGATGAGTTCCATCATATGAAGGGTTCTGAGACATCCTCATCCACTTGAGCATTGGATCTGCTTTATTTTTGGTCTCATACCTTAAAATGACCTGAGAAAAGGGATGGGCAGTGTGGATAAACATATACAATGGAGACCCACCTGATGATTGAAGAGCCAATGGGATGGCTTTAGCCTGGTCACGAGGCCAATGGGATGGCATTTTGAATCAAAAAGCAAAACATCAAGAAAATTGTTTGTGCACAGAAGACGAAAAATCTCTACTTTTCTTCTAGTCTCTAATTTCATAAACACGCTCATATACTGTCTCAAGAGAAGCTTATTTAAACTCAAACTCAAATTAAAATATTTCTAATTCAAATAACGGCTATAAGAAATGTGAGGCTTCACTACTTTGGGGACCTTCTTCCTCTTCCAACTCAAAACTCAAATTAAAATACTTCTAATTCAAAAAAGGCTATACGAACTGTTACGTTTCATGACTCTGACTTTGGGGATTGCATCAGCTTTCTTCCTTGCCGCCTCAAGTTCCTTCCCCAACGTATTAATCTACAAGCAAAAAAGTAGAGATCAGTATCGTAACAAGTGATCAAGAACACCCATGTCACGTTTGGATGCGCAGGTGAATTGAATTGCAAATGTCAATTTGGTAATTATAATCACTTATAAAACGAGTTGCAATTCAATTACATGGTGCATCCAAACACGCCATACACTGGATCCACTACAAAGCTTTGTAGGTCAAATTTAATTTACAATGCCATGTGTGGGGCACACCGCCGTGATATGTGATCCCGAAAATCAGGCCAATCCAAAACTCAAGTAGGCCACACCACAGGAAACAGTGGGGATGGGGAAACCTGCCATTAAAAAACCTTCCATGTTGTCCATTCAGAAGATGGGCCACAACATAGATCATAAGATCAGGCCTCTCCTGTAAAAATGTCATTAGAAAATCACAATATACAAGAATAGAAATAGACGAATACCTGGTTCTGGTAATCCTCCATGTCCGCCTTAAGACAAGCCACCTCGGCTTGATGGTCGTCCTTCTCACGTTTCATTTCTAAATCAAGCTGTAACAGCCTACCTTTCAAGACATCAGCTTCAACCCTCCAACAGTCATCGTGCTGTGGCGGAAAATATGGCGAGGCTGAGAGTGGTGGCGGTACATGATACGGGAGGCCATACATTTCGTTCAAAAGCTCCATGCAGCTCTGACTCTGCTGCGGTTGGTAAGGTTTTGAAAACTGAGATTGCACTGCTGAATTGGGATATGATGGTAGATGAATTTGAGCATGGAACTGATCGTGTTGCTTTGATATTTTGTGCTTGGTGCTTTTACTAGAGCTGCTCGGAAGATTTTCTGTTGTTGGAATTCGGTGTAGTTGGAAGGGAGAGTGCTGATCATTCCCACAACTAGCATCAAGATATTCCTGAAAATCTGCTGTTGGTGAAGATGGGCGTGGGCCTAAGGGACCACTTCCAAATACTGTAGTAGTAAAATCGTCCTCGACTGCTGTTAAATACAGCTTAGGTTCTCCTATGATGCCGTGATTGTTGGCCACAATCTCAACGGTGTTCAAGATAATCGTCCTGATCAGAGGAAATGGATAAAGAACCCAATTAGTTTAAAAATCAAGGGTGAAAAATTCGTAATTATATTCGTAAATGTGATAGGAGAAATTGAAATAATCAATCACGCATGCCCCATTGTGTTAGATGGCCTCATCCAAGAATCAGTCACCTGAAATGCCAATAATCAAAATCTCAGTGTAGTGAGTTGAAAGACCTGATTCTTGAACCAGATCATCTTTGGACTGGGACCCCACCTGATGCATGGTTTCGATGCCTGCACGGAAAGAGATTTCTAACAATCTTCAATTCAATCTTGATATTTCTAAAAACTAATTTTCGGCATATCCTCATATTCGAAAAATGTACAGAATCTCTTGAACTTACTTCTGTTTGGCAATTGAAGTGAAGTTGTAACTGACCAAACGAAAGATGGTTCCGTTCTGCAACTTCGCAGGCTATATGAAAATTAACGAATGTGGATGGATAAATGCGAGCCGCATATGAGATCCATCCGAAATGAACATTCGGCAGTTCTTGGTAATCGAATCGAATGGGTCTATGACCTGAAGAATAGGCTTTTCGGGTCTGTTTTCATTCTCAAGCAAAGGCACAACTCCACTACTCAGACAAATGGCTGATGGCCCACCAACCTTCACAGATTGATCAGAGCGCGTCGGCAACACAGGAGCACTTCCACTTCCATTCAGATCAATGGGCTCATTTACTGCATTATCAACATGAGGCTTCGGCTCAGTGGCAACATTCGCTGCATCTGCATCCTTCATAACTTGTAAATGATCACGTGATTGAGGATATCTGTGAATTACAGTTTGTCCTGGAAAAAAACCGTCAAACGAGTAACTTAAAGATTGCAGATTTCCTGAGGCTGTTGCTTGCGCATTTGCAGGAGGTGCTTGTCCTGGAATTCTTTCATGTTCTACGACAGTGACCGTTCCAAAATTGGCGTTGTTGTCTCGAGCCACAACAGGAATAATATCACTCCTCTGCTATTATTTCGAGGTCGATCACAGCAATTAGCCTGATTGCAGTGAATGAGATGAGAAGTTAGCAAACCAAAGAAAAAAAAAATAGACATTGCATGATGCTCCACTGAAAGAAATATCTTGCTTTATCTGTGCAAGATAAAGGGTGGGTCATATGGGAGATGGGCCAAGCTGGCCCAAAATGTTTGGGCTGCTATATCATGGCCCAGATCTATCTTATTAGCCTGATAAGGCATGTCCAAACCAAGCCCGAAGAAAAGGAGGCCATTCACAGTCCTAATAATGGGTGCGGACCGTCTGTGTTGAAAGCATAGGAAATTCCAGGGCCGGCTTCTCATTTGGTCCACGGAATTTCTCTAACGGATAGATTGTGTACTACAACATATAGAACTTTTAACGGGTGTAACTTCTCTGAACCTATCATGATTTTTGTGTTAGATCTACACCGTTCATCAAAATTTCCAGATAATTTTAGAACATGAGTCTAAAAATGATATACATCCAAAGCTCAAGCAGAACACACCACAGAATTGAACAAACAACTGACTTCATAGGCCAACTATGAGAATGAGAATTATTTCCCATCTAACTTGATCATAAGGTCACCTACACACCTGGATGAAGTTAAAACACAAATATCAGCTTGATAGAGCCTTCTGTAGTCCCAAAAAGTTTTCAACGGTGGTATCAATTTCTGTTGTTGATTGTGGTGTGGTTCACTTGAGCTTTGGAGAGAAGAAAACCCAAAGTATAGATATATGTAACTTTCGTGGGCCCATCATGATGTGTATCAAATACAAACCGTCCATCCATTTTTCCATATAAAATCAATACAGATCCAAGGGACAAGTGGGCCACACTAGGAAAAAGTATGATTTAGACTCCCACTGTTGAAAACTTTTTAGGATCACAAAAAGATCTGATTATACTGATATTTGTGTTTTCCTATCTTCTATTCTACGTGACTTTTGTGAAGAGGTTGGATGGCAAACAAGTCTTATCCAATCCAAGAATGTTTTAATATTAGTCATTCAATTCATATATGATGGCTCAACTCGTCCCACTCGTTCAGACCCAACTTGATGTGAACCAAATGGGTGAGTCCTCCGAACTTAGTAGGCTTCACCCAATTTGAACTCAAATCGAGTCGAGTTTGATTTACCCAGTAAGTCAACCTGAAACTTGATCCGATAAGACTCGACTCGATACAAAACTGACTTGACTTAGATTCAGATATTTATAATAATAAATCATAATTCCTAAGTATCTGTAATCTATATGCCACACCCGACCTCGACCCCAACCCAATTCCAAACTCTCTCCCTCCCCCTCCTCCTCTTCCAAGCCAGTCACTCACCCACCACCATCACCACCTCTCGTCTCGTCTCTCTCTCTCTCTCTCTCTCTTCCAAACCCGGCATCCACCCACCACCATCACCACAGTCCTCCTCTCTCCCCACTCATTCATTCCTTCATCTCTCAATCTAAATCGGTGCCAACTCAAAACGAATCAATATTTTTGATCGAGTTAGACTCGGTCCGAATTAGTCCAAGCTAGATCCAGACTCAGATCAATTTAGGCATGCTGGACTCGGTACCAAGTCAAGTCGAGTTTGGGTCAGGCTTATTTTAAAACTGGATTGAGTTGAGTTAGCCCTAACTCGGTCTGACTCGACTCGATGCCCAACTATAGTTGTGGTTTACTTGAAATTTGAATGTGCCTCATTTTTTAGCTCTGCTTTAAAATAATTTTTTTAAAATTTTTCGATGAATATTGTGAATTTAACACATATCATGGTGGGGCCAGTGACGTTCTACACGGTAAGGGCCTGTTTGGGCGGTGGGATTAGAAGGGATTAGGTGGGATGGGATTCATCTGGTCCTGTGCCAATTCCACTCCATGTTTGGGAAGAATAATGGAGAAGCTTGGAATTACATTAAATGGAATTGCATTGGGTCCCTTGCCAATTTTACTCAATGTTAGCAAGTTTTGTAGGTCGCACCATGATGTATGGGCTATATCCACACCCTCCACCCATTTATCGAGATTATTTTAGAGCATGGGCCAAAAAATAGGTAAATCTAAAGCTCAAGTGGACCCCACCATGGAAAGCAACCGGGATTGAATACTTACCATTGAAAACTTCTTTGGGGCTTTTGGATCTACCTCATTTTTAGGCCCAAGCCATAAAATAAGGTTACAAAACAAATGAACAGTTTAGATATAACACACGTGTGTTATTCTCAGTAATTTCAAATGATGGTGGGTATATCCATCCAATGTACCACCGTATCAACAAAGCATGGCATTAATCTTATCCCGCGGCAACAGGTGACAATCCCTGCCACGGGTAATAATTATGTTTTTTGAATCGCATCTCACCTAATCCCTTCTAATCCCACCGCCCAAACAGGCCTGAATGTTTGCGAGCTAACATCATCGGCGAGGATGACCAATAAGAACCCACGGCAAAGAATTTCCCTGTGCCTTCAATACACAGGCGCTAGATTACTTGTTAGTTTTGTACCACAAGAAATACGGTAGTGACTCTTCATCTGCCCACATGGCATAACTGTGACAATGAAAACCATCCAAATTTCTGAGAACATAATATATTTCCTTTGAATTTGGACCGTTCACTCTCTTATAGTTAATATATTTTGTAGCCATCATTTGGATGATTAAAATAAATCGATATTTTCGGATCAAGCTGATATTTGTGTTTCCCTTTCATAAGGGATTGGATATCAAATAAACATTATGGTTGTCAGCAGTAGGACCGTTGGAACCATGTAACCGGACCGGAACCGTTGGATCGGTCCGGTTTGGTCCGGTTCTAGGGTGCTAACGGTCCGGTTCCGGTTCCAAAATTTTTAGAACCGTTGATTACGGATCGGTTCCGGTTTAGGGCCTTATAGAACCGATCCAAACCATAGATCCAAACCCCAAAAAAGTAAAAGAAATACAAAAAAAGGAAGAAACCAAAGAAAATCTGACAGAGAAACAAGAAATCAACTGCTCTCACCGGAGAGAAAAGAAGAGAGAAACTTTTCTTCTCGTTCTTGTAAGTATCAAAGATCTGAAATCTCTCAATACAAATGCATGAATCTCTCTCTCTCTCTCTCTCTCTCTCTCTCTCTCTCACCTTTTGCTTTACGACAAGAAAAATGAGAAACGGAAGCTAAAAATAGAAGAGTGTTGGGAGAAGAGGGATTGAAGATAAAGACTCATCCAATCCAAGAGATTCTACAACAGGTGTTTTAAATGCGCCGATATTACAATAAATCTTGGCTGAAAAAGCACTCAAATGCTTAGTGCCGGTACGGTTCGTAACGGAAAACGAAAAATCCGCACTGCCCGGTTTCCGTTTGTTGAAATGCTGCAAACAAAAGAAGACGATAGAGAGAGAGGGAGAAACGAAGTAGTTGCTCTGTTCTCTACTACTATTTTGAGAACTGTGTAGAAAAGCACGTGAAATCTAAGATCGTTCGACCCCAGCCATCAAATCTTTGGCCTTCATCCTTTATATGTGGACGGTGGTTGTGTTTCTTTTCTTACCTACATAAAAAGCCCAGAACCGTGGAATCGATCAGGAACCGAACCGGTTTTCACGGTCCGGTTCCGGTTCGGTTCTAGGGTGCTAACGGTCTGGTTCCGGTTCCAAAAAACCTAGAACCGTAGGGAACGGTTCGGTTCCGATTTCACCCCAAAACCGGACCAAACCGAACCGTGTGCACCCCTAAGTAGGCGTGACTATCACCGCTATTTCTTGTGGTGTGTTTCAGTTGATTTTCAGATCCATTCCATTATTTTACTCATGCCCTAAAATAAGGGAAAACGTATATACGGCTGCCATATAAAACACTTACATGATAATGGGCCCATAGCATCCAACACCACGTTGGTGGGTGGTGTTGGGGTCATCATCCAATCCGCTCCATGGGTTTACATGAGTTAATATGGTGCCATGTGTATAATTTCTACCATACGTGTATAGGGGCATAGCTCGCGACAGACACATCAGCAAACGGAGGCGTTAGCCCGTTTTTTACCTATTCTTGAGGATGGATTTCCTATTCCTAAGGATGGATTTCGTGCTGCAGTAAGTTCCTTCGCAAGGATGTTAAGTGGGGTCCACAGCCATTTTTTTTTGGAAATCTACTCCATTCATCTGTTTTGAGATCTCGTTTTACGAGAAAAAACCAACAATGAGGTGGATCCAAAACTCAAGTGGGCACACGAGCAGAAAAATTGAGGAAAGACATACCTACCGTTGAAACCTTCTTGGGCTCCACCTTGATGTTTATATGCCATCCAAACCATTTATAAGGTCATTAACACTGGAATGAAATGGAAATAAAAAAAATTAGCCTGAAATAAATCTTTTATGGTCATAAGAATATTTCAACGGTTCTCAGTGAATCCTCACTGTTTTCTCTCATATGGCCCACTTGAGTTTTGAATCCACCTCATTTTTTTGTATAATGTCGTAAAATGAGATCTCAAAATGGATGAACGGAGTATAATTCCCATTAATATGGTGGTGGCCCCACCCATCATCCTTTCGCATAAACTTCGTGGGAAAGGCTTTCGCATGAGATCCCCGTCCCTTTTTCCCCGTTCAATGATGAAACGGATTGGCTACTCACTTTGTCACCAGCCAATAGCTATTGGTTGGTATGTGTTTCATCCATGCCATCCATCTATTTTTTTTAGATCAATTTAAGGGATGAGACACAAAATGAGGTATATTCCAATCTCAAGTGGACCACATTATAAGAACCCTTGTTAAATGAATGTTGACCATTAAAAACATTTTAGGGGCCATAAAAGTTTTGGATCAAGGTGATCTTTGTTTTTAATTTCATCTTGGTCTTTATGACCTAATCAACAAATTGGATGTCAAATAAACAATACAGTGGGCCTTAGGATGATTTTAATGGTGGATATCCAATCACTATTATTTTCCTATGGTATGGTCCACCTGAGATTTATTTCTCTCTCACTTTTGAGACCAAGCCCTAAAATGACCTTTAAAAATGGATGAACGGAATGGATGAAACACATACATTGTGGTGGGTCATTTTTGGGCATATAAACATTAAGGTGGAGCTTAGGAAGGTTTCAACAGTAGGTATGTCTTTCCCCAATTTTTTCTCTTGTGTGGCCCACTTGAGTTTTGGATCCACCTCATTGTTGGTATGTTGTCCTAAAATGAAATCGCAAAACAGATGAACGAAATAGATTTCCAAGAAAATGGTTGTGGGCCCCACCCAGCTTCCTTGCACACGAACTTCCTACTAGAGGCTTTCGGATTAGGTAGATTAAAAAAAAAAAAATAATAATAATAATAATAATAATAAAATAAGACGTTAGTATAGATGTTGGGTTAACGCCTTCGTTTCCTGATGTGTCCTCCTACTTTCTGATGTAATTGCTCTTCACCGATACAGGAGTTACATGTCTGGCTTGTCTCGAGCTATGCACGTGCGAGAATGGTACCTAGTCCGCGCCCACGTGTATAACATCACAAATAACAAAAAATGAGCGGATCAAGAAAAAGGTTGAAGAACTGATTTGCGCTTATGAATGGTAGTGCAGACGTAATTGGTCAATCGAACGATGGAACCTCTGCAGAGTCGACACGAGCGAACAATTCCAGTCATCTGAGTCGGAATCGTCGCCTCTTGAAGCTGCGATCCGTCGGAGAGCGTCAATCGATATCGTACGGTGTTGGATCGACCGTAGTTGATACTCCTCACGTGATACACCTGAAGAACGGGCTTTATATCCCCGTCTTCGTAATTACGAGCTCCGTCCATTATCATAGCAACAACGCCTTTTGTTAGATTCAGCACCATTTTAGCTCCCCTTCTTTTACAAAGTGAAGTTTGCCACAGGGAAAATAAAACACGGCAGAGATATAAAATAAAGGAGAGGAAAAGATATGTATAAGAAAGGAGAGGGAGAGAAATGAAGTTGGCTGGGGATTTATGCAAATCTCGTTAAATTAGGAGAACCATTTATCATCTACAACCTCAGCGCGTAAAATCTGCAAGTTCTGTGGGGCCCACCATGCTGTTAGTTTGATATCAGCTCCATCCATCCAGTCTGATCCTCAATTATGTATCGTGGGGAGAAAGATCAACCAGAGTCCACACCTTGTGTGGGCCACCACCCCAGGAATGATGGGATGAGATGTCAACCATAGGTTTGTGTCTCGGGCCATTATGGTGTGTATCTTTCCTCGAACCCGTCAATCAGGTATAAATCAACAGGATGAAGTGAAGATACAAAATCCGGTCTGATATAAAACTCAAGTGGGGCACATCACATGGAATTAGAGATTGTAAGAGAAATTTTACATTTTTACTATTGGTGTGATGTATGTTAGTTTTCTACGTAGCTGATATTTTTCATTTACAGTTTAAATAAAGTGAATGATCTGATGAACGGAGTGGATTTACAAATAAAGTATGATGGCCCTAGCGTGGGTGTTGCAGATGATTTCGGTCCAAATCCAGTTGTTTGTGGGATTTGAGTTTGGCGAGGATTCCTGCAGAGAAATTTCACATCCTCTGGTTGTATGATCAGTTACGATACATCTGTTCTATTGTACTAAGGATATGTAGAATATCCTCTCCGTATAAAAGGTCTTCTGCACCATGATGATCGTAGTGATGTGAAATTCATGATCATCCACTAATACTACAACTTCGTGTACTGGTCTGGCCCACCTAATCGGGGGATAGGTTGATTTTCATGATTGAATACTTACTATACTATAAATGTTGTGGTTCCATTTCAAATTTAAGACGAGACTATTTGATTTACTAAAATTTTAGATGTTTTACACGTTTTAACAATTGTTATAACCGTTTTAGCATTACCGACCTTACGGAGCCCTCCTAAGCATGTCACTCATCATTTACTCGCATTCCACTCGACTACTCGGTTGACTTCATGAATGACTCTCTGCTTCTTAATTTGCTTTTAAATTCCTTTCAACTATTCCTTGTCTTGTCATCCTATAAGTATTCGAAGCATCCTTGAATATCTTTAGCATGCCATATATTTCTCTTGCTATAAGTGTCATTTCTAATTGGGTTTCTCAAAAACAGTCAAGAATAGGATCCAACATTGCCCCTACATCATTTCGCCTTTCAAAAAAAGTAAATACGATGTTAATTCGTTGTTCAACACAATAAATATGATTGCTCGGCCCTGTAAAAAACATAAAATTCGACCATCTTGATTGAACTTGACTATCTTAATCGTAAAACATTAAACTCGGCCAATTTGGCCGAAGTGGGCCATGTTGGTCAAAAACAGGAAATTCGACCTTCTTGGTCAGAAAAAAGTAAATTCAGCCATTTTGGTCAACCCATTTCGAATAGAGCTTATGGTTTACCGAGCTGTTAATACGAGAACTTGGTTTGTTACTTCCTAAACTATTTGAATTATTTAATCACGATTCAAATGACATGATTCGGCCATTGGAGGTGATTCAAGGCCTACCTGATTTTGTTTTTGTGATCAATGATACAGGTGAAAATGGTTGTGGGCCCCACCCAGCTTCCTTGCACACGAACTTCCTACTAGAGGCTTTCGGATTAGGTAGATTAAAAAAAATAATAATAATAATATAAGACGTTAGTACAGATGCTGGGTTAACGCCTTCGTTGTCTAATGTGTCCTCCTACTTTCTGATGTAATTGCTCTTCACTGATACAGGAGTTACATGTCTAGCCTGTCTCGAGCTATGCACATGCGAGAATGGTACCTAGTCCGCGCCCACGTGTATAACATCACAAATAACAAAAAACGAGCAGATCAAGAAAAAGGTTGGAGAACTGACTTGCGCTTATGAATGGTAGTGCAGACGAAATCAGTCAATCGAACGATGGAACTTCTGCAGAGTCGACACGAGCGAACAATTCCAGTCATCTGAGTCCGAATCGTCGCCTCTTGAAGCTGCGATCCGTCGGAGAGCGTCAATCGATATCGTACGGTGTTGGATCGACCGTAGTTGATCTCACGTGATACACCTGAAGAACGGGCTTTATATCACCGTCTTCGTAATTACGAGCTCTGTACATTATCATAGCGACAACGCCTTTTGTTAGATTCAGCACCATTTTAGCTCCCCTTCTTTTACAAAGTGAAGTTTGCCACAGGGAAAATAAAACACGGCAGAGATATAAAATAAAAGAGAGGAAAAGATATATATATATATATATATATATATATATATATATATATATATATATATATATATATATATATATATATAAGAAAGGAGAGGGAGAGAAATGAAGTTGGCCGGGGATTTATGCAAATCTCGTTAAATTAGGAGAACCATTTATCATCCACAACCTCAGCGCGTAAAATCTGCAAGTTCTGTGGGGCCCACCATGCTGTTAGTTTGATATCAGCTCCATCCATCCGGTCTAATCCTCAATTATGTATCGTGGGGAGAAAGATCAACCAGAGTCCACACCTCGTGTGGGCCACCACCCCAGGAATGATGGGATGAGATGTCAACCATAGGTTTGTGTCTCGGGCCATTATGGTGTGTATCTTTCATCAAACCCGTCAATCAGGTATAAATCAACAGGATAAAGTGAAGATACAAAATCCGGTCTGATATAAAACTCAAGTGGGGCACATCACATGGAATTAGAGGTTGTAAGAGAAATTTTACATTTTTACTATTGGTGTGATGTATGTTAGTTTTCTGCGTAGCTGATATTTTTCATTTACAGTTTAAATAAAGTGAATGATCTGATGAGCGAAGTGGATTTACAAATAACGTATGATGGCCCTAGCGTGGGTGTTGCAGATGATTTCGGTCCAAATCCAGTTGTTTGTGGGATTTGAGTTTGGCGAGGATTCCTGCAGAAAAATTTCACATCCTCTGGTTGTATGATCAGTTACAATACATCTGTTCTATTGTACTAAGGATATGTAGAATATCCTCTCCGTATAAAAGGTCTTCTGCACCATGATGATCATAGTGATTTGAAATTCATGATCATCCACTAGTACTACGACTTTGTGTACTGGTCTGGCCCACCTAATCGGGGGATAGGTTGATTTTCATGATTGAATACTTACTATATTATAAATGTTGTGGTTCCATTTCAAATTTGGGACGAGACTATTTGATTTACTAAAATTTTAGATGTTTTACACGTTTTAACAATTGTTATAACCGTTTTAGCACTACCGACCTTACGGGGCCCTCCTAAGCATGTCACTCATCATTTACTCGCATTCCACTCAACTACTCGGTTGACTTCATGAATGACTCTCTGCTTCTTAATTTGCTTTTAAATTCCTTTCAACTATTCCTTGTCTTATCATCCTGTAAGTATTCGAAGCATCCTTGAATATCTTTAGCATGCCATATATTTCTCTTGATATAAGTGTCATTTCTAATTGGGTTTCTCAAAAACAGTCAAGAATATGGTACAACATTGCCCCCACATCATTTTGCCTTTCAAAAAAAGTAAATACAATGTTAATTCGTTGTTCAGCACAATAAATATGATTGCTCGGCCGTGTAAAAAACATAAATTTCGACCATCTTGATTGAACTTGACTATCTTAATTGTAAAACATTAAAGTCGGCCAATTTGGCCGAAGTGGGCCATGTTGGTAAAAAACAGGAAATTCGACCTTCTTGGTCAAAAAATAAGTAAATTCAGCCATTTTGGTCAACCCATTTCAAATAGAGCTTATGGTTTACCGAGGTGTTAATACGAGAACTTGGTTTGTTACTTCCTAAACTATTTGAATTATTTAATCACGATCCAAATGACATGATTCGGCCATTGGAGGTGATTCAAGGCCTACCTGATTTTGTTTTTGTGATCCATGATACAGTGAATCCCCCGCCCCCCCTGATGTAGAGCGGGTCGCGGACAATTATATGGCAAAGATGGATCAGAAAAGGCCTGGTCGGCGACAGAAGTGATCTGGACCATCAGACCTTCAATAAGGCGTATCTCGCAATCCGGGATGAGTTCGCCGACCAAAAATATATGATTTTGGGGTAGAACAAGCTATTTTAGCCAACCAACCCCGCTATGCCGGGTTGCGATGCTGAGAACTGCGAGAAACCCCTGATTCGATGGTCGTTTCCCTGTTTCAATTTCGTTTTTACTATAAATAGTAAGTTTTAGTTTGACTTTAACTCTTCATCCGTTGAGCTTTAGGGGTTGCGCCCAACGTGAAAAGAGCTTAGAATAATTAGGGGAATGGTTTGGTGAAGCCAAATAGGACACTTACTATTTTTGGCCGAAAACCTTGCGCACTAGTAGACGTCACGACCGTCTATAAATAGTAAGTTTACTATTTATAGTAAGTCGTGAATTCTAGGAGTTTTAGTTGTAGTTTGATTATGATTTCTTTTTCATTGCTTAGTACCCTTATTTAAAGGGTTGTGAACTCGTTTTTATGCATTCATTAATCTATTTCGAATTTATTAGAATTTATTTCTATTTTCTACTCTCTTTTCTCGTGGATTCGAGAAAGTCTCTGTGAGGAGTCCATAGAAGTTCCGTGGATTCGGAATAGTTATCCTCTTGAGGAAGACGGTGCTCGACCTCACGTTCTCCCCTGCGTCAGTTTGGTATCAGAGCGAGGTTTCTCCTCGGATCGATGACTTCTAATGACGGGTCGGGCAACAATCCCATAGGCGGTGCTTCAGAGAATTTGCCTTTAACGGCGGCAACTTTTCAAGCAGTGCAACTAGAGAATCGGCAAGCCATGCAAGGGCTGCTGGCTTCCATGGACCGCATAGCGAATCTCTTGGCAAAAAACCTAGGGCAACTCCATATTCCTGGTGGTAATCTTCCACCGCCAATTGCTGAGACTCGTAATCGGCCTGATCGCAGGATAAAATCGGCAGTGCATCCAAGGGTCATGCTTGAGGATGGGGGCTCCAGTGAGGAGGAGATCGACGACATAATCTTCCAACACCCCAGAGCAGGCGGCGATCGAGAATTGAAGATACGGGTTGATATTCCTAACTTCAATGGCCAACTACACATTGAGGATTTTCTCGATTGGCTTTCTAAAGTTGAGCGATTTTTTAACTATATGGACATCCCTGATGCAAAGAAGGTCAAGCTAGTGGCCTACAAGTTGAAAGGAGGAGCGTCAGCTTGGTGGGAACAAATGCAACTCACACGAACCAGGCAGATGAAAGCACCAATCCGCACATGGCAGCGGATAAAGCAGCTACTACACGTCTGATTCCTTCCTAGCGATTACGATCAGGTATTATTCCAACAATACCAAAAATGTCGACAGGGTAGTCGGTCAGTGAGAGAGTACGCAGAAGAATTTTACCGCTTGGTGGCGCGTAATGATTTGGTCGAGACTGAATCGCAGCAAGTCGCCCGATTCAACAGTGGATTGCGTATGGCGATTCAGGATTAGGTCCAGATGCAGTCCGTTTGGACGATGAATGATGCGATCAAGTTGGCTACTCGGGCAGAAGCGCAACTTGAATGTCCTAATACACGTACATATCCTACTGCAAGGATTACTGCGGCAGGTCCACCTCAGGGAGCTCCACAGCCTAAGGGGAAGGAGCCCGTAGGAGCACGCACTCAACCTCCTACGTTTGAGAACCGAGATCAGAGAAGCGGGCAAGGTAGACCCCAAAGGGGCGTCTAAACTGTTGCTGGTCCAAGTAGAATTTCGAACCCTTATGCTCGACCAAGGCCCGACAGTTGCTATCGTTGTGGCCAGTCGGCCACCTGTCAAATACTTGTCCCCAGCGAAAAGTGGTAAACCTCGCCATTAATGATGGTAGTGCTGATAACGCTTATAAAGATCCAGATATTGAAGAACAGAAGCATACCGCCGAGGATGAGGTAGATGATTCAGATTGGGTTCAGCAAGATCACTGTGAGTCGCTCGTCGTGAGGCAGCTATTATATGCGCCAAGAAAAGAAGTGCATCCACAGCGGCATAACATCTTCCGCACTAGGTGTACGGTGAATCGAAAGGTTTGTGACGTGATCGTTGACAGTGGAAGCAGCGAGAACATCGTCTCCAGAGGCATGGTGGAAAAATTACAATTGAAAACAGAACATCATCCCTCTCCATATACAATCGGTTGGATCAAGAAGGTCAGCGAAACAAAGGTAACTGAACGGTGCACCATATCTTTTTCAATTGGCAAACATTATAAGGATGAAGTAGTATACGATATGGTTGACATGGAAGCATGTCACATACTACTCGGTCGACCCTGACAATCTGACCGTGACGCCACTCATAAAGGGCGAGATCACATATATATCTTCGTTAAGGACGGCCGGAAGACCATATTGGCCCCTATGGATTCAAAAAGACCACCTAAAACTTCTAAAGTGGAAGGTCGTTTTCTCTTAACCATTCGGGACTTCGTGGAAGAATCCAAAGAAACAGGACAGACTTATGCATTAATTGTAAAAGGGGAAGAACTCGAGCCTACCATCATCCTTGAAAGACTAAGGCCCTTGTTACATGAATTCCAAGACATCTGGCCCGAGGACCTTCCCGATGGGTTACCCCCTATACGAGATATCCAACACCATATCGACCTTGTCCCTAGGTCCAGTTTACCTAATCGTCCTCATTATCGAATGAGCCCGATTGAGTGCAAGATTCTGCAGGGACAAGTGGAGGAACTGATTCGTAAGGGTCTTATTCGAGAAAGCATGAGCCCATGTGTTATACCAGCTCTGCTAACTCCAAAAAAAGATGGGAGTTGGCGCATGTGTGTCGACAGTCGGGCCATCAACAAGATCACCATAAAAATACTCAACCATAAATCATGATACCACGGTGATGTGATATGTTGGATGCTAGAGGGCGTAAAAATATTCTCTAAATTGGACTTAAGGAGCGGCTACCATCAGATTCGAATACGACCAGGTGATTAGTGGAAAACAGCCTTCAAGACCAAGGAAGGATTGTACGAATAGATGGTCATGCCTTTCGGTCTTTCTAATGCGCCTAGCACATTCATGAGGTTGATGAACTAAGTTCTGAAACCTTTCACTGGATGGTTCATTGTGGTTTATTTTGATGATATTTTGATATACAGTCAAGACGAAACCACCCATATGGAGCACCTCAAGAAGGTCCTTCAAGTGCTGACTGAAAATAAACTGTACCTCAATTTAAAAAAGTGTAGCTTCATGACTGATAGCTTATTGTTTCTGGGTTTTGTGGTTACATCCACGTGCATTCGAGTAGATGAGGAAAAAGCGAAGACAATCAGAGAGTGGCTGGTTCCCAAAAATATTCACGAAGTGCGAAGTTTCCATGGACTAGCGACATTCTATCATCGGTTCGTGAAAAATTTCAGTAGCATTGTGTCACCGATCACAAATTACATGAAGAAATGACAGTTTCAGTGGACTGACGAAACCGATAGGAGCTTTGCCAAAATTAAGCGCAGATTATCCACGACCCCGGTTCTTGTACTTCCCAACTTCGACAAACTGTTTGAAGTCGAATGTGTGCCTCATATGTCGGGATTGGGGGAGTTGTCTCAAGAAGGTAGGCCGGTAGCCTTCTACAGTGAGAAACTTAGTGATGCACGCAAGAAGTGGTCTACATATGAGATCGAGTTGTACGCGGTGGTCCAAGCACTGCGACACTGGCGACATTATTTGATTCAAAGGGAATTCATACTTTACACGGACCATCAAGCCCTCAAATTTATTAATAGTCAAGCTAACATTAACCGTGTGCATGCTAGACGATCTCGTTTTTACAGGAATTCACATTCGTGCTAAAGCATAAGTGAGGGCAACAGAACAAAGTAGCCGATGCGCTGAGTCGACGTGCAACTTTGCTAGTCACTATGAGCAATGAAGTTGTCGGGTTCGATCGCCTCAAAGACATATATGTCAACGACGACAACGACTTCAAGGACGCATGGGTTAGATGTCAGGAAGGTACCCCGGTGACTTACATATACAAGACGGGTTCCTTTTCAAGCGAAATCAATTATGTATCCCAAAGAGTTCGCTAAGGGAACAGATAATCCAAGAGCTACATGGAGGTGGCCTCAGTAGACAACTTGGGCGAGACAAGACGCGAGCTCTTGTGGAAGAACGGTATTACTGGCCGCAATTGATACGTGATGTGGGAAAGGTAGTCCAACGCTGTTATATTTGTTAGACTTCCAAGGGGCAATCTTATAATATGGGCCTCTACACCCCATTACCCGTGCCTGACGGCCCTTGGGAGGATTTATCTATGGACTTTGTGCTTGGTCTCCCGCAAACACAACGCGGCATGGATTCGGTGTTCATGGTAGTAGATCGTTTTTCCAAAATGGTGCAATTTATTCCATGCAACAAGACTCTCGATGCAACACACGTAACGAATCTATTGTTCAGAGAAATTGTGCGGCTACACGGGGTTCCCAAGACTATTACTTCCGACCGTGACACGAAGTTCATTGGCGGACTTTATGGAATCGATTCGATACACGCCTTCAGTTCAGCAGCGCGTACCACCCACAGACTGACGGTCAAACTGAGGTTGTGAATCGCACGTTGGGAAACCTCCTTCGATGTATTTCAGGAGAAAAACTGAAGCAATGGGATTTGGCATTGTCTCAAGCGGAGTTTGCATTCAACAACATGGTGAACCGCTCGACAGGAAAATCCCCGTTCTAGATTATTTACGGACAGTACCTCGCTACACACTAGACTTAGTCCCTCTGCCTAAGCTTCCAGGCATGAGCATTGCAGCAGAACATATGGCAGACAAAATCATGGGCATTCATGCGGAGGTATAGAACAAGCTACATGCCTCAAACGAAAAGTACAAGGAGCAAGCGGACAAGCATCGGCGACAGAAAGTGTTCGAGGTGGGCGACCAAGTAACGGTCCATCTGCGCAAAGAAAGATTTTCGACCGGAACGTACAACAAGTTGAAGAATAAAAAGATTGGACCGGTACCAATCATCTGAAAGATCAATGACAACGCTTATGTTGTTGATCTTCCAGATGATATGGCGATCTCACGGACTTTCAATATCGCGAACCTGACCGAGTATCATGAACCAACGCTTAATGATAACTCGAGGACGAGTTCTTTTGAAGTGGAGGAGACTGATGTAGAGCGGGTCGCGGACAATTACATGGCAAAGATGGATCAGAAAAGGCCTGGTCGGCAACAGAAGTGATCTGGACCATCAGACCTTCAATCAGGCGTATCTCGCAATCCGGGATGAGTTAGCCGACGAAAAATATATGATTTTGGGGTAGAACAAGCTACTTTAGCCAACCAACCCTGCTATGCCGGGTTGCGACGCTCGGAATTGTGAGAAACCCCTGATTCGATGGTCGTTTCCCTGTTTCAATTTCGTTTTTACTATAAATAGTAAGTTTTAGTTTGACTATAACTCTTCATCCGTCGGGCTTTAGGGGTTGCGCCCAACGTGAAAAGAGCTTAGAATAATTAGGGGAACGGTTTGGTGAAGCCAAATAGGACACTTACTATTTTTTGCCGAAAAACTTGCGCACTAGTAGACATCACGACCGTCTATAAATAGTAAGTTTACTATTTATAGTAAGTCGCGAATTCTAGGAGTTTTAGTTGTAGTTTGGTTATAATTTCTTTTGCATTGCTTAGTACCCTTATTTAAAGGGTTGTGAACTCATTTTTATGCATTCATTAATCTATTTCGAATTTATTAGAATTTATTTCTATTTTCTGCTCTCTTTTCTCGTGGATTCGAGAAAGTCTCTGTAAGGAGTCCAGAGAAGTTCTGTGGATTCGGAATAGTTATCCTCTTGAGGAAGACGGTGCTCGACCTCATGTTCTCCCCTGCGTCACACCCCCCCATAATTTTCTTCTTTATGGATAAAATTCCTAACATTCCGCTCTGGTTGCTGAACTCGATGGGTTGCAAAGCATTCCGCCCATCTTAGATCGGAACAGGAGGGTATTCCGTTGTATGGGTGGTATTAATGGTGGTTGAACCATGTTATCAATAGAACTTCATTCAGCATTATACCATGTCATTGTAAGTGTTCTTTTGGTGATAATGTTTGGATACCCATCCATCTATTCATAATCTCAATTTGACACAAATTGCTCAGCTTGGGCCTGTACAAACTCTGCCTAAACTCTCCCATATTTCTGAACGTATTGAATACTCTTTTGCACATTCCGAAGTCCAACGGTTATTTCTTCAAAAGATGCGGTCTAAGACGTTGATGCCCTCTCCGAGTTAATGGGACTGAGTGTTGGACTATTGTTTAGATTCAATGGTTCGAGGACCGCTTGAACCAACATATCCTTCGTTGGAGGTGGTGTAGTTGGTGTCAAGGATTCGGTCCTAGCAATTCCATTGTTTCTTCTATTCATATTTTCGATTAATCAAATTGTAATGTCACACCATTAAATAAATCAAAGCGAGGATCTGACTGAGCATGCCAAATTCATGTCGTGGTTAAATTTCAAATTTGATCACAAGATTATAGCCTTTCGCAGGGAGTTCCTGCGTTGTGCTATAAACTTAAGTGATGTTTGTGAGAAATCCACCCTGCACATTGATTTTGTGAGCTCATTTTACGACCGGAGACAAAACATGAGCAGGATCTTAAACTCAAGTGATCTGCTATAAGGAAAAGCAGATAATGAAATCGGATTGCGTACTGAGTTACTCAATACCAGTAAACTCAGTTGGGCCCACCTTAAATGTATGTGGTCTATCCTGGACGTCCATCCGTTTTTCCATCTAATTTAAGTGGTTGAGCCGAAAATTGAAGTATATCCAAATATCAAGTGGATCATACCACTGGAAACACTGTGGATAATGATTTCCACTGTTGAAACCTTTCTAGGCCCCACAGTAATGTTTATTTGTCATCTAAACCATTCATAAGATCATACAGACATGATGAAAGGAAAATAAAAATATAAGCTTGATCCAAAACTTCTGTGGCCCCCAAGAAATTTTCAACGGACGTTCAATTCATCTGTTTCCTGCGGTGTGGTCCATTTGAACATTGGATATGCTTCATCTTTGGGCTCAAGTACTAAAATTATCTGGTAAAATGGAAGGACGGAACGGATAAAATAATTAAATCATCGTAGACCTCATGGAGTTTACTCAGTATGCTAAACTCACTACGTAATCCGCTTCCATTGAAATTCATACGGTTGAAACCTCCCTGGGTCAGACAATGATGTTTACATGCTATCCATACCGTTAGTGACGTCATTCCTACTTGATCCGGCTTATTTTTGGCCAATGTCCTAAAATGAGCTCACATAATGGATGGACGGAGTGTATTTCTCACAAACTTCGCGGTGGCCCCACCTATGTTCCCATCGCAGTAAGTTGCTGTGAAAGGCTTTCGCAGGAAATCCGCGTCCCCTCACACTGTAGCGCGCGAATCTCGTGCGAGCAAAATTAGGTAAGTTGCGGTGGACGCGGTGAGCCCCAGCATGCTTTTTGTTTTCTATCCACGCAGTCCATCCATTTTTATTTTATTTTTTGAGCAACAAAATTGAGGTCGATCATATCTCAGGTGGACCACACCACAGGAAATAGTGATGATTGAACGCCCACCATTAAAACTTCTTGAGACCGTGAAAGTTTCGATCAAGCTATATTTTTTGTTTTTCCCTTTATCTACTTATGTGTGACCTAATCAACAGGTTGGATTTCTAATAAGTGGGCCCTAGAAGTTTTTAATGGGGGCAATCAATCACCACTGTTTTCGTACGGTGTAGTCCACTTGAGATTTCGAGATCTGGCATATTTTTTATCCCATGTCCTAACAAGATCTGAAAAATTGGATGGACGGGTTGGATTTCTTATAAACATTACAAACAATATGGTGGGATCTACCAGCGGCAAAAATTCCTTCCTAAGACTTTGACAGGCAACTCACAAAGATGGCGGTAGCCTCCACCTAGCCATCCGCATAAAGTTCCTTTGAAAGGCTTTAACAGACAATCCGCGTCCTACTTTGAAAGGAAAACGGACTGCGTGGTGTGCCCACACCACCGACCTTTGTGTTTACGTCACCAAGTTCTGTGAGCCTCACCATAATCTGTGTTATATCAAAACCCTTCATTCATTTGGCAAGAGCCCAGATCCAAAGCTCAAGTGGACCCACCACAAAAGGCAGCAGGGACAACGGTTGAAATCTTTTTAGGCTCACCAGTATGTTTATTTGCCATCCAACCTAACCTACAGGCGAAATACAAATATCAGCTTGATACAGAACTTTTGTGGCCCTTTGGAAGTTTTCAATGGTAGACATTCAATCTCCATTGCTTTCTATGGTGTCGTCATTTTTGGTCAAATGTCTAAAATGATCTAGCCAAATGAATGGACGGTTCAGATATAGCATATACATTATGGTGCGGTCCACATAACTTTGTGATGTCAAGGAGTTGGTGGTGTTTGGCACACCATGTAAGGACCTGCGCTAAAAATTGAATTTGAATCCTTTTGTTTTAATTTTTGAATGTTTTAATCTTTCAACTATATACTCCTTTCGTTTGAATATGATAGCGCTTTAATTGTCTGCAGATTCATTAGCAGTTTCATAGTGCAGATTCATTAGCAGATTCATTAACCTTTTGTTTCATAATATGATAGCGCTTTTATGGTCATAACAATAACGGCCATTATATAATGGTAACTCTTATACATAATACAATACAGGCTATAACACTTACTTTTTTAAAAAATAAATAAATAACAGGCCTGTGACGATCATTACCAGCCTAATAGTGGGGATGCAACTGCTGTTACAAGGTAGAATGCCGCCATGGCCATATTACCATTATGGAATACTTTGAATATCATGCATTTTATCATATCAACTCTTTGAATCCCAAGGGCTATTTCCAACAATCCAGTCTTCTAAGTGTATCTAACACAGTTATTTTTTGACATGGTGGTGTCCACATTAACTATCTTGACCGTCCATTGGATCCAGTGCACTAAACCATTTAGGTGTCTGCATCAAAATGTATGTAGAAGATTGGCTCAGTCATGGAAGCTTACAACCATATGCTTGCTGGGTTTTGAGAACCATCTGATTTTATTTTTTTTTTTCTTTTCAAATGTCGACCAAAAAAACATCTATATATTTATTGCGGCCTATTCCAAATCCCTGCAGAATAAGCTCATTCAATCCTACCCAACCATTAAAATTTGACACCCCAAAGAGTAGGCCAATCCGACCCTTATGTGGGCTTCCATGCGAGTTTGGAAGTTTTGGTGGGATTTTTGGGATTTTTCATTGTTTTTTAATATGTGGCCCACCTAATGATTGTATAACACTAATTTCCGAGACATGTTGGGGATCATGTAATGTAAACTTTGGATGGCTCTGCTGTAAAAAAACAAAGGTCAACCATCTAAAACCTTTAAATTCACATGATAGCTCATATGAAGGTTGGATCAATATGATTTCTTAAGCGATGAGAACATGTCATGAACATGTTTGGTGGCATACATACTCTGTGATGATCTAATCCCAGCCACATTTTCATGTTAGAAGAAGGGAGTAGGATCTCTAGCTATTCATGAGTGAAATCGGCTCCAGACATGCGTTGGCCCATCAGTCAAGGCCACTTAAAAGGTGACCACTGATCTCCCACGGGCATCACAATTGTGTGTGTACCCATAGGATTGCTAACATGTAGTTCTTGGATTTGTTCACAGAATCCAACCTCCCTACAAGACATGGAAAACCCCACAGCACTGAACATATTGAAAGGGAAACCTTGGAAATCCAAGCTGTTTTGCGACTTGGGTGGAACCCTTCAAAATTCCAAGGGTTGGCGTTCCCTATCAGTTCATTCCCTTTACCGTGGCGCAAATTAGTTTTAGATTAGGCCGAATTTTGTTCTTGTAGGACTTGGAAGTATCTAATATCCGAATTGGATATTGGATACAATACGGGTTTGGATATTATCCAACAAGAAGTCATTATAAGTTGGATATGGATATTATCCAAATAAGTTGGATATAAATCAGATAGTCAGGTGATCGATTATCGTACTAAGACATAATTAATTTTTTTGAAAAGTGAGTTAAATACCTGATAAAATTAACAAAATACCTTCTTTTTTTAAAAAAAGATCTATAACATAATTAGCCAATATCAGGCTACTAATCTACTTAAAAAATTTAAATAAATATCAACCTCATCATCCATATCAATCTCAAATTTAACACTAGAGAATCTAATATCACATATCTTAGTATTTTAATATTTTAGTTAAAAGTATTATTATTTGAGTATATTATGAAAATGCCCTTCAACAACCAGGTAAACAGATACAGATCCCACTTAGAAGTTGAGGTAATCAGGTAGAATTTTTAAAATCGAGAAAAAATGCCATGTATCAGAATTGGACTGTCACGTCAGATATGTTAAGCAGAGTTCATAGCCAACACTAGTTCTGGGGGTTTTCTGAGGTGATGCATCTAATAGACAGGTTGGGTCGTCTAACAAGGGTCGAACAAATAGTCCATAACTAACAGTTGGAATTTGATGTGGGGAGTTTTTAATCACTAAAAAAGTTACGTTGTACAAGGCAATCAAGATCACGATCCCATTTCCAGCTATTTCGGCAATGACAATGTAAAAGAAGACTTCGGAAAAAGCCTTACCCGGCTTACTAATTCCTGCCAGCTAATATATCTCATCATCAGGAATTTCTGGCGTCAAGAATTTCCTCGGATCTTTACTTATCTCCTCGTAATTCAGTTTGGGTTTTACTTTCTCCGGCACAGGCATGAGAGGGATGATGGAATCCTGATCGATAACTCCGTCAATGATGCCGTACTCAACAGCTTCAATCGGAGACATATAACGGTCTCTGTCGATATCCTTCTGGACTTGTTCGAATGGTCGGCCAGTGAAACTAGAGACGATTCTAGTGACGTTATTCTTGTTGTGCATGATCTCTCTGGCCTGAATTTCCACATCTATTGCTTGCCCACTGGCACCTCCAAGAGGTTGATGAAGCATTATCCTAGTGTTGGGCATTGCAAGCCGTTTACCTTTGGTGCCGCTGCCAAGGATGATAGAAGACGTAGATGCTGCAATCCCAAGAGCAACGGTGGAAACATCCGCCCTCACAAGCTGAACCACATCATAAATAGCCATCGTGGCACTGAAAAAATATCCATAAGAAAGGTGGTAACATTCAGCCAAAAAAAAAAAAAAAATTACAATCATGAAAAATAAATAAATAGACAATGTCAAAACATATGTAAATGATGAGAGAGAGAGAGAGATGCTATAGGCATTTGTAGGAAAGGACTTTCCAATAGCCATTACTGTAAACTGCCATTGCACGTAGTTAATACACGTGCTGAATCAACTAATGGATTGACGAGCACAACTTTTTTGGCGGTTGGTGTTGGTGTTGTTGTTGTTGTTATGACCTCAAATAATGCTTTTATCTTATAACCTTTATTTTATTGGAAACAAATTTTATTCCAAAAGAGAAAGGAAAGGACACACACATCAATTAAGATAATGGATATGCATTTCCAGGTATGCCTGTTTGCCTAGACACTCCACCCTTGGCAAGCCGATCCACTGACGAATTCAATATACCAGATAGAGCAATGCTAGCAAGCAGAGTCACTATGGAATCAGAAGCCAGAGCGTGCACACTTCAAATCACCTTCCATGATCAAGGAACCTCTAAACGACTCCTGGATCAGCTTAAGAACTGTTTTTTTTTTTTTTTGAAAGATGATAATATTATTAAGCTAAACCGGCAAAAACAAAACAAAGACAAAAGCAACGAGAAAGAAAGGAAGCTAAAACTAAAGAGAAGAGACCCAAAGAAAGAAGATAAAAGGCAGCAAAAACAAAGCCCCAACTGTTAAAAAGCAGACGGGGGGGGGGGGGGGGGGGGGGACTCTCAGAATGCCAGACCAAACTGTCCGGGAGAACAAGCAGTGGATGAAGAGGTGGTCCACTGATTCTTCCACACTTAGGCAAAGAGGGCAGCCGTTAGGGATGATGAATGATCTCTTTCGGAGGCTGTCGATGGTGAGGATTCTGTTTCTACCAGCTAACCAGGCAAACACCGCCACATTAAGAACTGTTTTTATTGCCTGCAGTTCAGCCCAATTTGAGTCGCCACTACCAAGTGGGATGGAAAACATACGTTTAATTCTTCCACTGCCACCATGCACTGCGCCTCCAGTGCCGGAGGGAGTGGGATTACCCAATGAGCATCTACCTGAGCATCAAGCTTGTTTGGTGCCTTGCAATTATCCCAAATGGCATCAACAGCTTCTCAAAGTTTCCATTGGATCTTAATCTATGAGAGTCGGGCTCATAAGAAGCTTGACGTTGTATTTTATCTGGGCCACAAAAAGCAAGGTGCCATCAAAGATACACCCATTCCGCTCTTTCCAAATCCGCACATGGTAGTGACCAAACCACCACTAGATCTTCTATGACTCTCGGGAGCACTAGGGAAATCTCAAATAATCGGAGGAAGAAAGACCCAATTCCCAAGCAAACTTGCAATGGAGGAAAGGATGGTCAACTGTTTCCTCCTCTTTCCAACAAAGAAAGAAAAAACTAGGTACAACAATGTACCTTTTTTAAGGCCATCAAGTGTCGGATCATGCAGTAAAGGCTGTCCAACAAAAAGCTTCAACACAAGGAGGGGCCAAGGTGGCCCACACTTCAGCACAAGCTGGCTCAGAAAGAGATGCCATACAAAGCACCTTGAAGAATGCCTTAGCCAAAAAGTACCAACAGAAGAGGGAATCCAAATCCACTCATTTACTTCACTAGAGGTGAGAAAACACCCCTTTGAGCACCACGAGAAGAATCGCCAACACATCATTATTTCAAGGCTCCTCCTAAACTTCAACCTCTACGCCACTTTGGCCCCATGAATTCAAAGCATTCCTTGACGAGGGCACTTCTAGCTGAAAGAGTGTACAACCTAGGGAACCTAACCCATATGCCTTCCAAAAAGACTTTATCACACATATCCTCCCTCCCTCTCCACACACCACCGATGATCCAACCACTTTTCTTCTCATCGTATTAGCAAGCGACAGCATTCCTTCATGAAGCCCCTCATTATTTACCATAACCACCCACCACTTAGAAGCAACCAATTCTTCTCCCTAATTCTACCAATCCCAATAACCCCTTTGCTTTTCAGCTTTTGGATTTCCTCCTCTTCCATAGAAAGTCCCAACCATGGCTGGATCTTAAAGAACAAAGAATAAGACATTTGGAAATTGGGAAGCATTCATTTAATAAGGGTGATATGAGCACCAAGAGAAAGATAAGGACTCCCGAAGCTGCAATTCTTTTATTGAACTTCTCATAACTGGGTCCCGTGATGAGTGTCAAATATTGCATATCAGACCCCAGTAATTGCCTAAATTTACGTACATGATAAGGCTTAATGGGGTGTATTAATTGTGTTTCTGCCACAGGATGAAATCAGGAGTGATAATTGAAAATTGATGTTAACGGCATGGACTTTATGATCCAAAGTCTCCAGAACACGGGATGGACTCCAGAGAACCAATAATGAAGATTTTACACGCCTGGGATCTGAGGAAAGCAAGCAAAAGGGGCCTGAAATTGGTACAAAATGCAAGATCACATGTTTCCCGCCATCCGATCAACTCGAAAATTCATACATGTGATGGGGGCCGTAAATCAACCGTACATATTAAATTTCAGCCCTTGAAGATCTCGGGAAGTGGTCCAACGGACAAATCAGCCCATTAATCTCCGATTCTGGGCCCACCTGATATCTGGAACTGCCTCAATTTTAGTCCCAATGGTTTAAATCAATATGATAAAGAGGATGGACGGTGCAGATTTCTCGTAAACATCGCGGTGGGCCCTGTGTATGGGGAGTGTGCACCCTGCACGTGTGCACCAGCCGCGCACCGCACAGCCGTCCGGGTCAGCGAACCGCTGACCTGAGCCGTCTCCTCAAAACGGCATCCGCCGTCAGCGTCCGCAAACACCGATCATGGGATCGAGTTGTGGGCCCACTACGTCCATCAAATTGCCAATCCGGACCGTCCATCAGAGTCCAGGGGAGCCTCTCAACACTGCCTAGGTGGCAGATTTGTAAATCATCATCAAGATTTGAATCTAGCCGTTCAACAGGTTGGACGGTGTAACAAGATTTTCTGTGGCCCACAGCAAAATGGAGAAAAAAAAATAGGTTTTTCCGACCGAAATTTCAAGCTGAAACCAATGGACGGAGTGGATTTTCGGTTTAATCAAAGTTATGGACCCCACCATCATCGCAGCCGTCGTTCGCGTCCGCGTAACGCACGGCCGCTGGCCGTTTTGCGGAAGACAGTGGGCCCCACCCGTCAACCGTATGGAAGATCCGATCCGTCCATCGTGTAGAGGGCGTTGAGAACTACAAAACCATGTTGACATTCCTTTCCCATGCGTACACACGTGTGCGGTAAGTGGTCACAAACGAACTGCTCTGCAATGTTCAAAACTGATCTTTTCGTGATTTCTTCTGTGGGCCGCGCTAATGGACGTTCAAAACCACCCATTCTTGACTGAAATTTCATCCTGAATCCAATGGATGGGGTGGATTTTCCAGAAAATGCCTCTGTGGGGCCCACCGATCACGGTTGCGAAAATTAGTACTCCGAGTCCTTCTACGACTCTGCCACCGACCCCAGCCATCCAGCAGCTATAAAAGGGGAGTTTTGGACGTGGGAAAGGCATTCAGATCCAGAGAATTCGAGATCCAGAGCCAGGGAGAGAAGAAAGAGAAGAAAGAGAAGGAGGAAGAGAGAGAGATCGATTGGTTTGGTGTTTTGATTTTATGAATTTTATTGAATATTTTTTTACGGATTTTATGGGTCACTAATCTCTCAGCTAGGGCTGAGATGAAGCCCCTAATTTGATCAGCTCTTGTATTGGTTGATTTACTTTGAATATTAATTAATTTATTTTTTTTTCTCTAAGTGGGCTTTATGGGTTTAAATTCCATACTTCTCCATCTATGAATTTGATCAAAGTATATAGATGGATGTTGTTTGGATGCTTATTACAGGTGCTTGGGTTTGATCAAGAACAAGTTTCCTATAGAGGAAGAAACAGGGTGCTTTAATGAATGTACATTCCATATGCCCGACCAAGGATATGGGATATGTTGTTCATGGCATTGCTTAAAGGAATTAGACAGTCTGTATGCCCGATTAAGGACACAGATTGTGTTTTCTCTATTTAAGTGGTATCAATCTAGATCAAGGTGAATCAACGGACAAAACAAGGGTTAGGATAGTTAGGGGTGGATTCGAAGGTCCTAGTGCTCTCTCTCTGATTGAATTTTCTTCCCTGTTCTCAATAGTTATTTTTCATAGATTTGTGTTAGCAATTTGATCCTTTATTTGTTGAATTAGTTAAAGGAGAATCGTGAATTTGAATTGTGACGACCAGTCCCTGTGGATTCGACCTCGGTCTTACCGAGTTTATTACTACATCACAACCCTATACTTGGGGAGTGATCAAGTTTTTGGCGCCGTTGCCGGGGACTGTTTCGATCCATATTGAATTTAGGATTCTCTCTTATCATAATTCATAGCTTAGGATTTTACTAACCTAGAGTTCTTTTCTTTATTTTAGAAATTAACCTCTTTCCTGTTTTGTAGGGTCCTGAGATAAACTTCTAATTTGGTAATCCCTTTCTAAATTCTTTACTTTTTCTATTTTTTTTATTTTAGAATTAGGTTTTTACTTTTTAGAAATTTCTAATTCTAGAATTTCTTTTGAATTTTTTTATTTTTTAGATTTAGATTTTTCTCTTAAGTAACTTCTTATTTTCTAGTTTTAGAAATTTTTTCTTTCCCTTTTAAAAACTTTCTTTTTTAGAAATTAACCTTTGCTTAGGATTTTTGTTATCATTAAATTAGGAAACTTGATTTGTTTTTGTTCTATTTTCAGGAATTGAGGAAGAAAGCTACTAAGTGAAGGAGGAGGTTCTTAAATCTTCTGACATCAATCATCTCCTTTTCCGGGTTCTTTCTTCTCATTCTTACTTACATAGTTTTGACTTGTTTCTAGTTCTAGTTTTTCTTTCTCTTAGGTTGTTGCTTAGTTTATGCTAGGACGTAGATCTCTAGATATAGAACTAGCATCTTGTGATCCTGAAATAGAAAGAACATTCCATAGAAGATTGAAAGACATCCCAGTTAAAATGGCAGAAGAGAATGGAACTAAAACTCTTAGAGATTATTCAGCTCCTGTCCAACTCAATGCGCCTTCATGCATAGTGTTGCCCACCACCACGGCAGCACACTTTGAACTCAAGACTGGGGTCATACAGTTGTTGCCTTCCTTTTATGGGTTAGACAAGGAGGACCCATATCATCATGTGAAAGAATTCCTGGACATTTGCTCCACCTTTAAATTCCAAAACTTCTCAGACGATTCGATCCGCCTACGCCTGTTTCCTTTTTCTTTGAAGGATAAGGCGAAAGCATGGTTGAATTCTCTAGAAGTTGGGTCTGTCACTACCTGGGACCAATTGTCTAGGAAGTTCTTAAACAAGTTCTTCCCTGTTCACAAAACTAATGCTCTCCGTAGAGAAATCACTAATTTCACACAAAAAGAGGGAGAGCACTTTCATGAATGTTGGGAAAGATGGAAGGACTTGCTTCTTAAATGTCCACACCACGGTTTTGAGAAGTGGCAACAAGTACAATACTTTTATGACGGTCTGACACCCCAGAACCGTCGCATGGTTGATGCCACCAGTGGAGGGTCCTTCATGACCAAGAGCGATACCGAAGCGTAGAAATTCTTTGAAACCTTGTGTGAAAACTCCCAGCAATGGGACTATTCAGATAGAGGTGAAAGAAATTCCCAACCACAAAAGAGAGGTGGCATATATGAGATAGGAGTCACATCAGATCTCCATGCCAAGATTGATGGCCTGACAAAGAAGGTTGATGCTCTGATGTTGCATAATGGACCTCCACAAACAACTCAAGCCGAGGCTTGTGCCATATGTTCTAGTCCTTCCCATCCTACGCAATCTTGCCCATCTGGTACAGCATTTCCAGAATTCCTCTCTGAACAAGTTCATGCTTTGAACACCTTTCAGAAACCTGGGAATGATCCTTACTCGAACACATACAACCCAGGGTGGGCTAGACATCCAAATTTTTCTTGGACAAAAGGACCGCAACAAGGAGGACCATCTGGAAATCCTCCTATGCAACCTCAGCAGTTTCCGCAATATCAACAACTGCCTGCACAATCAAGGAAACCATCTCTTGAGGATACACTCCATCTTTTTATGCAGAGTTCTCTCCAATTCCAAAAAGACACCCAACAAACCTTACTAGCCAACCAGCAAAGCTTACATGCAAATGCACAATCCATTGCCAAGCTGGAAGTACAAATGGGTCAATTGGCTGCCACATTGAGTGAGAGAGAGAAGGGTAAGTTCCCTGGCCAACCTGTGGCTAATCCAAAGGGACAGTATGAGATTGGCTCTAATTCCAACCAAGGGCAATACCATGAGCAAGCCAAATCGATCATTACCCTTAGGTCAGGCAAACAGATTGACAACAAAATAGAGATACCTAGGGATGAATCAAATCAAGGTGAAGCAGAGAGACACACCAATGCATCCAAAGTCCAAAAACTCTCTGACTCGCCAAGAGCCGCTGACGTGCCACCTTACGTGCCCAAAGCACCCTTTCCTCAACGTCTGGCACCAATGAAGAAAAGAAACAATTTTGATGAAATCCTGGACGTGTTTCAAAAAGTGCAAGTCAACATCCCGTTGCTTGACGCTATCAAGCAAGTCCCGGCTTATGCTAAATTTCTTAAAGATTTATGCACTCAAAAGCGTAAGCAGAATGTTCATAAGAAAGTCTTCCTTGCAGAGCAGCTCAGCTCCATGATTCAACATAACACCCCTCCTAAATTTAGGGATCCAGGAGCTCCCACCATTTCTTGCGGCATAGGAGACCATAAAATCGGGAAGGCATTACTTGATTTAGGGGCAAGCGTCAATTTGTTACCATATTCGGTTTATGAGCAGCTAGGACTTGGTGAGTTAAAACCGACTAAAATAACATTACAGCTAGCTGATAGATCCGTCAAGGTGCCTCGGGGTGTTATTGAAGATGTGCTAATCCAGGTTGATAAATTTTATTTTCCAGTGGATTTCATAGTTATAGATACTCAGCCTGTTCAGAATCCTCATAGTCAAATCCCAGTCATTTTGGGTCGTCCATTTTTAGCCACATCTAATGCTATTATAAATTGCAGGAATGGAGTTATGAAGTTGTCATTTGGTAACATGAATATTAAACTCAATGTTTTTAATGAAGGACAACAACCCGCGGATTTGGACGACATATGTGAAGTGGACATGATCGAGAGTTTAGTGCAGGACTCCTTCCGTAAATCTTTTGAAGATCCACTTGAGACCTGCTTAGCACAACATGGCATGGATTTTGACGTAGATAGTCCCATCCACGAAATCAATGCACTGCTCGACTCTACTCCGATATTGGAGACTGAAAAATGGAGAGCGAAAGTGGAACCTCTTCATCCCTCTGAGACTCTTCCTGACAGCACAGTTTCTAACTCTGAGAAGGCAAAAGAGAACAGGTTGCTTAATGTTCTTCGAACATATAAGGCAGCAATTGAACGGAAGATAGCAAAAATACAAGGAGTGTGCCCCACTGTATGTAAGGATCATGTTGCGGAAATGTCACATAAAATGAAATGGAAGCATGATCCTAACATGGAGGAAGTTGTTCGAGCAGAAGTCCTTAAATTGTTTGACGACAGTGTCAGCTACCTCATTGCAGATAGCACAGCTCATGGGAACTCACATCACTTGTCTGGGATTGGTTAACCACGTGTTGAGGTAAGTTCTTTGGCGGACCCTGGTCTTAAAGATTAATGAATTCATGGTCCGTTCTTGTCTGGCTGAAGACGTTAAACTTAGCGCTCCTGGGAGGCAACCCAGCATTTCATTTGATTTCTTTTCCCTTGTTAGTTAGTTCAATGTTTGTGGGTAACATTACTGCAAACCCTCACGAGACTACAACTCGTCCACTAGGGGTAACCTAGGGGTTTAAAGGCTTGTTGCATACGCTAAATGCAATCGAGAGCACCTGCGAAAGTGGTATAGGTAGGATCTTTTATTTTACTGATTTCTCTCTTGTGCTGACTCGCTTTTACACTGATATTTTTGAGAGCTTCTTGATTCTCCATCCAGGTACTATCTTTCCCTCACTCCTCTTTTCTTTTCGTTGTCTCATGTACATTGCATGCCTATTTCTTTTACATTGAGGACAATGTAGATTTTAGGTTGGGGGTGGGAGATTAGGTTACCTAATCAGTATTTTCTTGGTCTTGAGCAAAAATTGTGAAAATTTTTAAAATTTTTCTGGAATTTCTATTGAATTTAAAGTAATTTTGCAGGATAGTTGGGATTTTGAAATTACACGATCCAGAATGTGAGAAATTTATGACTCTTGGATTCGGTTGTCTTGCAGATTTCACACTGAAGTTTGAATGGTTAATCCATGATTAGAAGTTGTAAACATTGATTGAGCCATGATTTCACATATCAAATCTCATTTACCCATTAAGTTTTCAGTTCGATATTAATTGATAACATGGTAATCACTAAGCATAAAGAGAACCAACCTGAAAAACAAAAATTTTTACCATCAGTCGATAAAGAAAAATTGTGAAAGAATAAGTCGCATAATCATCATCATAGGTTTGCTCCCTATAGATGAAGATTCAATTCCTCATAGTTGACATAAGAAAAGATTTAGGCGACAAGTTTTCACCACAAGTTTGCTCCCTATAGGTGCAGATTTGATTCTCCTCCTTAGCGTACTATTCATAAAGAAAATCAAAAAAATGGTAGAATGAAAGGTTAATCTGTAAGGCAAGTGTTGGTTTCAGGTTTAGTCGTCATGCACTCCGTTGTTAATTACCACTGATATCATGAAATTAACAATTGGATCTCTTAATGATCGTAAGCCGAGATTACACTATAAACTAATGGAACTCAATGCTTAGGATGTTCTAATTCATGGCTTAATATTTTGAACTTGATTATGAAATTTACAGTGAACTTCATTCCAGGAGAAAATTCCACTCACCATGCATGCATGAATCGTAGAATGATCACATCTCGACTATCAGCTCACAAGTCACCTGAATTTACAGGAATTGTCTTTTATTTCTGAAATTATTTTTCGCATGTTTTGCTCGGGACTAGCAAAATGCTGGTTGGGGGTTGTGATGAGTGTCAAATATTGCATATTAGACCCCAGTAATTGCCTAAATTTACGTACATGATAAGGCTTAATGGGGTGTATTAATTGTGTTTCTGTCACATGATGAAATCAGGAGTGATAATTGAAAATTGATGTTAACGGCATGGACTTCATGATCCAAAGTCTCCAGAACACGGGATGAACTCCAGAGAACCAATAATGAAGATTTTACACGCCTGGGATCTGAGGAAAGCAAGCAAAAGGGGCCTGAAATTGGTACAAAATGCAAGATCACATGTTTCCCGCCATCCGATCAACTCGAAAATTCATACATGTGATGGGGGCCGTAAATCAACCGTACATATTAAATTTCAGCCCTTGAAGATCTCGGGAAGTGGTCCAACGGACAAATCAGCCCATTAATCTCCGATTCTGGGCCCACCTGATATCTGGAACTGCCTCAATTTTAGTCCCAATGGTTTAAATCAATATGATAAAGAGGATGGACGGTGCAGATTTCTCGTAAACATCGCAGTGGGCCCTGTGTATGGGGAGTGTGCACCCTGCACGTGTGCACCAGCCGCGCACCGCACAGCCGTCCGGGTCAGCGAACCGCTGACCCGAGCCGTCTACTCAAAACGGCATCCGCCGTCAGCGTCCGCAAACACCGATCATGGGATCGAGTTGTGGGCCCACTACGTCCATCAAATTGCCAATCCGGACCGTCCATCAGAGTCCAGGGGAGCCTCTCAACACTGCCTAGGTGGCAGATTTGTAAATCATCATCAAGATTTGAATCTAGCCGTTCAACAGGTTGGACGGTGTAACAAGATTTTCTATGGCCCACAGCAAAATGGAGAAAAAAAAATAGGTTTTTCCGACCGAAATTTCAAGCTGAAACCAATGGACGGAGTGGATTTTCGGTTTAATCAAAGTTATGGACCCCACCATCATCGCAGCCGTCGTTCGCGTCCGCGTAACGCACAGCCGCTGGCCGTTTTGCGGAAGACAGTGGGCCCCACCCGTCAACCGTATGGAAGATCCGATCCGTCCATCGTGTAGAGGGCGTTGAGAACTACAAAACCATGTTGACATTCCTTTCCCATGCGTACACACGTGTGCGGTACAGTGGTCACAAACGAACTGCTCTGCAATGTTCAAAACTGATCTTTTCGTGATTTCTTCTGTGGGCCACGCTAATGGACGTTCAAAACCACCCATTCTTGACTGAAATTTCATCCTGAATCCAATGGATGGGGTGGATTTTCCAGAAAATGCTTCTGTGGGGCCCACCGATCACGGTTGCGAAAATTTGTACTCCGAGTCCTTCTACGACTCTGCCACCGACCCCAGCCATCCAGCAGCTATAAAAGGGGAGTTTTGGACGTGGGAAAGGCATTCAGATCCAGAGAATTCGAGATCCAGAGCCAGGGAGAGAAGAAAGAGAAGAAAGAGAAGGAGGAAGAGAGAGAGATCGATTGGTTTGGTGTTTTGATTTTATGAATTTTATTGAATATTTTTTTACGGATTTTATGGGTCACTAATCTCTCAGCTAGGGCTGAGATGAAGCCCCTAATTTGATCAGCTCTTGTATTGGTTGATTTACTTTGAATATTAATTAATTAATTTTTTTTTCTCTAAGTGGGCTTTATGGGTTTAAATTCCATACTTCTCCATCTATGAACTTGATCAAAGTATATAGATGGATGTTATTTGGATGCTTATTACAGGTGCTTGGGTCTGATCAAGAACAAGTTTCCTATAGAGGAAGAAACAGGGTGCTTTAATGAATGTACATTCCATATGCCCGACCAAGGATATGGGATATGTTGTTCATGGCATTGCTTAAAGGAATTAGACAGTCTGTATGCCCGATTAAGGACACAGATTGTGTTTTCTCTATTTAAGTGGTATCAATCTAGATCAAGGTGAATCAACAGACAAAACAAGGGTTAGGATAGTTAGGGGTGGATTCGAAGGTCCTAGTGCTCTCTCTCTGATTGAATTTTCTTCCCTGTTCTCAATAGTTATTTTTCATAGATTTGTGTTAGCAATTTGATCCTTTATTTGTTGAATTAGTTAAAGGAGAATCGTGAATTTGAATTGTGACGACCAGTCCCTGTGGATTCGACCTCGGTCTTACCGAGTTTATTACTACATCACAACCCTATACTTGGGGAGTGATCATCCCGCACGAAGAGAGCACAGGATTGGCTCTAAGCAGTAGGTAGAGATATCTCACTGGAAAAGATGCCAACTGGCACCCCAAAACCGGCGTTAACTGTTGGACCCATTGCAACCCACGCAATACAACTTATGGATTCATCCTTGGCTATAAAACCACCTCAAAACATTAATTGTTACATTTTTGCAAACTTCAAGCTAGGTCTAGCACTACCTACATGACCCATATTGAAACATTTTAGAACTCAAGGAGCTTGTGAGAGCTTGCTTTGAGCCCTTGATCGAACAGAAAAACTTTATGGGCTTCAATATGTTTTATCTAGCATTCCAAGGAACAACGTGCTTATAGATAGTTATGGCAACCCAAAAGGAATCCTCCTTTGGATTGGTTGATTGATCAATAGTCAGATCGGAGGAAATTCAAGTAAAACCAAAAGATTGGCTGGTGGATAACCCAATTGAAGTGATTAAAGGTTTAATAGATAAGCACGATCCGATGGTCGAAGAGATGGATACTGTCACAATTACCATTATGCCATCTCAATTTCAATCAAGGCTCACAGATAGAAAGCTAACTGTGATGAAGCGGTGGCTACAATTGATGTTTAGAACGAGGACCAACAAGAAGCAAAAGAAAAGATGGTGTGTGTTTCAACTTTCAACACCATATTATGCACAAGTTACCTGTCAGGCATGTAGGTCTCCACCATCAACTGCGAGCGAAGCCAAAGAAACGATACAAATGAGGATCTTCACAATAGATTATGACTACCAATTTAAACTCGATGACGAGTTTCTTTTCGAAGCCAGGTGGAATTGATGCAACCAAATGGCCACCGATTGATCAAGATTTGAAGAAAAGGCCCACATCTCATGCGTGCGCACTTCACATGTGTACATGAAAAGGACCAGTTTTCCTTTTTAGCCCATCGCTACTTTCATTTTCTTTCAAATCTCTAGATTAGGAAATTTTCTTTCATATCTATATATTAGGGAAGGAGTAATTTTAGATTTTTTTTCTTATTTCGGTATTTTCTAATTTTGGTAGTTTCATATTTTTCTCATATATTGGCTAGCTAGGAATTCTATCTTTAGATTCTGTAGCTTTTATTGCAGATTGTAAAGATTGATTATAAATAAGGCCTACGGCCTATGGAATGAGACAAGTTGGATGATATTCCTTTTTTATGAAATTCACTTATTTTCTCTATGGTAGTTGTTGAAGGGAGGAAGTGATCTATAGTTCATGACTAGAGGACTGTTGAGCTTGCTCACAGTCTTGAATTCGTGATCTCTAGCATTCGGCTAGAGGATTGTTGGGTCTTTCCCACAATCCCTTTCTTTTCTTATTAATCTATTTGTTTACCCTTTTGGGGTTTGCATTAAATCTTGATCAATCGGTGGCCATTTGGTTCTGTGAACACTAGGAAATCGGCGCCCACGCTGGTTTTGGCAATTTTTGTCGGGTTTTGTTGTTTAATAGGGGATGATTGGACTGAACATGATTGTTAATGTGATGTCTTGGAGTCACCACTAGCCACTTAATCCAAAATCCCGCAGTCGGCTAAAACCTGCAGAATATGCAAAGCCAGAGAATCCGAAGACTCCTACTTTAAATTGACTCCTGGTCTATGATCCGAGATTCTGAGTAAAGGACCTCGGTTACAAAGAGTGAAGGTGTTAGGCACCCTCTCTGTCCGTACAAATGTACGGTCTCTACTCCGCGTGGTAATATAATCTTAAGGGATGGGATAATATGGTCGAAGTGGGACTAGGCAAACTTAGATTTCCGATGTAGCAAGATCCGGAATTCCGACAAGCTACAGAGCATACATTCAAGGAATATCTAAAAAAACGGATGTGATGATGCTAATGTAGTAAAAAGGGGACTAGACTACCATGAGTTTCCGATGTGACAGGATCCGATATTCGGCAAGTCACAAAGCATACATTCAATGGTATCTAGAGGAGCAATAGGGTTGAGAAGGAAAATAATGATATGATGAATGTTTTATGGAAGATAGTATGATCTTTAGCTTGCACTTGAAATAGCTAAGACATGGAGTGCATTATGAATAATCCGGATGAAATTGTAAGAGTTGAGAATGGCTTAGAGGAGGCTAGAGGAAGGCTAAAAAAGATGGTGCTTGAAGACTCAAGAGCTCCATTTCACTCTCACTCACTTACTCTTCCTCTCTATCTTACTCTCCCCTTAGAAAATTTTGAAAATTTTAATCTCTTAGGTAGAAATGTTGTGTGAAATGAAGAGAGGTGAAGGCTATTTATAACCTTTTGGGATGTCATTTTGGTAATTTCAGGGTTTATAGAGGGTAAATGCTGACATGGCGGCTTGTGATTGATTGAGGGGAGAGAAGTGTCATGTGGCATGCTCTTATAAGCTCTTGGGTTTGGTAGGATGGTAAATAGAATAAATGTTGAGGGTAGGTTTATAAAAGAGTTGACTTTTGTTTTGGTAAGATGATAAATAGAGTAGATGTTAGAGGTAGTTTTATAAAAGAGTTGACTTTTGGAGAAAGATTTGGTAGGATGGTAAATAGAGTGAACGTTGGAGATAATTTTGTACGAGAGTTGACTTTGGGAGGGGAGACAGTTGTGTGCTCAGAAGAGACACCTGTTCTGTAGACACCCCACCCAGGCTAGCAACTTGATAGGGCATGGATAATCCCTAGGAACTGAACATAAACCTCACACCCTACGTAAAACCGCAGCCATTTCTCAAACCTGATCCAAACCCTAACCAAACCTAAGCCATTACGAGCCCTCATTCAAGCCAGAGCGTGCGCAAAAATCGATCCATTTCTCGAACCATTTCCAAGCTATTTCCGAGTCAATATCGAGCCATTTCTGAGCCCAAATATCCAAAACAGGCTTCGGGCCGCTCTCAGGGCCCGAAATAGGCCCACCGGCCAAACCACGGGAGCAACTGTAATCGGACTACCGCCCCCTATTTGACAGGTGTCTCCTCTGAGCACACAGCTGTCTCCCCTCCCAAAGTTAACTCTCCTACAGAATTACCTTCAACATTCACTCTATTTACCATCTTACCAAACCCCCTCCAAAAGTCAACTCTTTTATAAAACTACCCCCAGCATTCACTCTATTTACCATCCTACTAAACTAAAAGTCAACTCTTTTATAAACTTACCCCCAACATTCACTCTATCTACCATCCTACCAAACCAAAAGTCAACTCTTTTATAAACATACCCGCAACATTCACTCTATTTACCATTCTACCAAACCCAAGAGCTTATAAGAGCATGCCACATAGCACTTCTCTCCCCTCAACCAATCACAAGCCGTCATGTCAGCATTTATCCTCCATAAACCCTGGAATTACCAAAATGACATCCTAAAAAGCTATAAATAGCCTTCGCCTTTCTTCATTTCACACAACATTTCTACCCAAGAGATTAAAATTCTCAAAATTTTCTAAGGGAAAATTAAAAGAGAGGAAGAGCGAGTGAGAGTGAAAGGGAGCTCTTAAGTCTTCAAGCTTCATCCTTTAGTTTTCCTCTAGCCTCCTTCAAGCTATCCTCAACTCCTACAATCTCATCCGGGTCAATCATAGTGTACTCCATGTCTTAGCTACTTCAAGTGCAAGCCAAAGATCATACTATCTTTTATAAAGCATTCATTATATCATTATTTCCCTTCTCAACCCCTTTGCTCCTCTAGATCACCATTGAATGTATGCTCTGTGACTTGCCGAATATCGGATCCTGTCACATCAGAAGCTCACGGTAGTCTAGTCCCTTTTTTACTACATTAGCATCATCACATTCGCTTTTCTAGACATTCCTTGAACGTATACTCTGCAGCTTGCCGGAATCTTAGATCTTGTTATATCAGAAATCTAAGTTTGCTTAGCCCCACTTCGATCATATCATCCCATCCCTTAAGATTATTTTACCACACAGAGTAGAGACTGTACATTTGTAAGGACAAATGGGGTGCCTAACACCTTCCCTCTTTGTAACCAAGATCCCTTACTCATAATCCCGGATCGCAGACCAAGAGTCAATTTAAAGCAGGATAGTCTTCGGATTTTCTGGCTTTGCATATTCTGTAGGTTCTAGCCAACTGCGGGATTTTGGATTGAGTGGCTAGTGGTGACTCCAAAACATTACATTAACAATCACATTCAGTCCAATCATCCCCTGTCAAACAACAAAACTCGACAAAAATCGCAAAAACCAGCGTGGGCGCCGATTTCCTAGCATTCACAGGTTCCATCAAAGACTTTCAAAAATGATTACAAATAGAAAATGGGAAACAATATTGCCCTACTTTAAAATTGAAAAAGCCTCTTGGAGAGCGATTGAAGAAATCTGAGAAATAATCCATATAAACCTCAATCTACTTAGCCCATTTTCTATCAAACCCCATCTTCTTTAAGCGATAAAGAAGAGCAATTGACGTGATCATGCACTTCTTCCATACTGACTTTACAAAGGTTACCTAGAGTTCCTATTCTTCCCATTAGTCAACACAATCAGTTTGAAAACCATTAAAAATACTCGGAATTGCAAATGAATAAGCCCAATAACTTCTTTAAGCCAATTTATAGGACCTTGGCTGCTATCTTGAATATGCAACTGACTAAATTGATTTGGCTTGATGTCCAACAACTCATGCTCTTCCTTCCTTTCTTCTCGTGTAAGCCATCCAATGCAAAAGGGGGTATTTTTGTCGCCAGCCTTGAGCCAAATGGCTCTCAGTGCTTAGTACCAAGAATGTCTTCACACTTACGAATTTGAAAATTTTCAGCCCCAAGAATTTCTTCACAATTAAGAATTCGAAAAAAATCCTTCCTTGAGATTTGAACTCTTCACCTAGAGATCACTCAGCATTGGACCCAACTTCTCTTGGGGGTTGATAATTGCAATCTCGCCCCAAACCTCTACTTTCTGACCTCCAGATTTCCAAACACATTCATGTTCTACTCTTTGATGTTAGACTTTACATGAAAGAACCTTTCTAAGAAACTCATAACCAGCCCAACCTTGCATCTCACATTTTACCACCACTGCTCAACCAAATTGACAAAGCACAGCACCTCAAGACACATTTTTCAAAACAAAATGGGTAGGGACCCGAGGAAATACAAGAGTCACATACAGGGGGGTGGTTATCTACCTCCTTGTGAAGGATGATCAATACGATTGCTGCCAGCAGAAAATCTGAAAATATTCCCAGAGTTGTAGTAGTTCTAAGTTATAACCTAAGAACGTTTTCGATCCACCTTTACATTTCCCATAAACACAAATTTAACCATTCAATTCTAGGAGAGTCCTGCACCGGACAAGGACAAATATGCAAATTGAAACCAGTAAACAAGACAAAATTATGCTAGTGAGGATCTCCAACCCCACCCGCATGCATATGTCAGTATTCATGAAGCTGGAAGAACTAGTGTAGAGGTCTTGTACGTAACAAATCATCATCTAAGACCTATGCCAACTAACTAGGGTCGGCTATACGAAACCTATTCGCGATTCCACTCTAAAAAGGACCATATCCTCAGTCAAACCGCAGGTCATCAAATCTTTTGTTGTTACCTCCGTCCACGTCCTTTTGGGCTTCCCCTTGCCCATTTAGAGCCTTACTCCTGTCCAGTTAAACCATAGGTCATCATTTTTTTGCTTACAACCTACATCCACATCCTTTGTCATTCCAATGCATATAAAATAAGCCAAGGAGCTTAGCCAGTGCTGGAACCACAGGTGGTATTTTGCATCCATGTCATTGCTGCACGCATTTGCATGCATGGACAAGATTGGAACCGCTCATTCAGTAGATTCAATAGTGAATGGTCCACAGACAAAAATCAGCAAAGACTTACTTTCAATGACAAGAAGTTCATTTATTGGATGGTTAGGATACTCCCTCATCAAGGTAATTTTTTGTTAGCACCCAATCAATGGAAGAGCCCATGGGAGGCATGGCTAGGATCACCATACATGCGCCACGTGCGCAGTCCCATGCCTCCTCAACCCCATCCCATAGTGCAAAGAGACACTGGCTAGCAAAATAAACTGCCCAAAGGCCAACCACTGATTATTTCCAGTGATGCTAGAGGTTGTGCAACAGTCTCCAACTTTCTGTGGTGGTTATACTATCATTTGGACATGTGAAATGCTCAAGCTGAAACTGGCAATGATACTGATTTGAAGAAACAAATCAACAGTTCTTTATTACTATGATGCATATCACATGAAACAAGCCAAACAAACCCCTAAAACTCAAACCCTTCTTCCAATCAACAACTTGTACTCGTTTCAGTCCCTGGTTCATTGATCAGGTGGGAGAACTGAATATAGTTTCCATCCAAACAAACCGACAGTATCAGAAAACCCTAACGTTGCATTTCGATAGATTCTTGAATTGAATTGAGCCAAAATACGGGTCAAAGACCCCAGCCTAAGCCAGGCCAAACCGAGGTAACCCATTTTGTGCAAGATCAGGGTTATTCATTAGGCGTGCCCCACTGTGCATGTACTATGGCCCAAACTACACCAATAGGATTACAAGTTCTGCTTCACATTTAATAACCAAATGAAATATGTGAAGCATATCCTATGTATTAAGAATGCGATTTATTATGAAAATGCTCTTCAAAACCCTGAACGGTGCAGAACAGGCTCGGGCAGGACCAAAGTCTTCTAAACACAGCCCAAACTTGGTCCAATTAACAAACGGGCTTCAAATTTAAGCCTAAGCCTAGCCCTCAGGACTGATATGCCAGATGAAGCCCACCCAAAAAGGGCCATGACCTATAGCCCGATAAGCTAGCCTGGAGCATTGGGAACCCTCAGCAGAAGTGACTTATTTTTATTTTTATTTTTATTTATTTTATTTTTTTAGTGGGTAACGAAATTTTCATTAAGCGAAAAGCTGTTGCACAGGCAGGATAATACCAATAGCAAGACAGGCAAGAGCAACAGAGCCATGACCAAAGATCTTTGGTTAAACAAAAACTCCCTCAATACACAGGCATTAGCCCCCACAACTACACCATTCCTTCCATAATGCATAACTCAGCCATCCAATCCATTCCAGAGGGAGAGACACCCAATCCAGGATAGAACCTTTGACTTTGTCACATAGGGCATCAATGGAGATCCTGGAATCCTTGAAAATTCTATTGTTCCTTTCTTTCCACATTTCCCAACAGACTGTGAATGGTACTAGCTCCCATCTCTGCATTCATTTTCCCCTAACCGGCCAACTTCTCCAGGTCAAAAACTCTTCTTCCAAAGAGGCGCCTCCAACCTAAGATATCCCAAACTCCGTAAGGAGGGAACTCCACATTTCTGATGCTATCCAGCAGTGGAGAAGATAAGCACTGCTTTCTTCTTCCTTTTACACATAATGCATCTGTTTGGGATCCTATCCCCCAGCTTTCCAATTTATCCACCCGTAGGGATCTTCTTGTTGATCGCTAACCGCATGAAAGCTGTAACACTCGGGGGAGCTGCTAACTTCCACAAGATTTTAGCAGACCACATTTCTTCTTTGATTGACGATTGGTGAAGAAAGGATTTAGCCGTGAACATTCCAGAATTCTCCCAAATCCATATTCCAGCTTCCAAAGGGGATAGATGGACCTCCTGTAAGAAGGATAACAGGGACTGCAACTCTACCATTTCCTCATCTCTTAGGTTTCTTGTCAAGACGACGTTCCGCACAATGATATCACCACTAACTTCCGCATGGTCTCTAACTGACAGATTTCTTTCCTGAACTAATCAATAAAGCAGTGGGAATCAGGATGTGAAAGGACAGCTTCCCACCCAGACATCTTCCCAAAATAGGGCAGACTCACAGTTTTTTACTGAAAATCTGAACCCATCCCACAATTCTACAATATCATCATTGTAGAGGCTGAAACACCCCCACCCCCCCCCCGAAAAAAATAAAAAAACCTTGCTGATGCCCAATCCGCCATTTAACCAGATGAAATTCTTCTTATTCACTGAAGATCCCCATCAGAACTGCCTCTGAATCTTTTTTATTTTCACCACCAGATGCTGGAATCTTAAATAGTGATAAGAAATATATGGGGAGATTGGCCAACATCGATTTAATTAGCATAATTCTACCTCCCAGCGATAGGTAGCCTCGCTTCCATGTTGTCAATCTCCTCTATTCTTTTGGTGCCCGGACTCCATATGCTAACTAATGCACCCATAGCCCCTAACAGCAAGCCGAGGTATGTGATCAGGAATTAGAGATTTCTGCAACTTATTGGATTGGCGAAATGATTGAGGCAATGCGCACACGCAGACGCGCATGCACACATGCAGACGCATATAAAAACCAGTGCATCACCCCTTTCACCCTGTTAGCCAGGACTTTTGCCAATACTTTGTATGCACGGCTGACCAGGCTGATGGGTCTGAAATCCTCAGCTCCTCTCCCATCTTCTTAAGGATTTAACTGATTAAAGTAGCATTCTCTTTCATAGAACTCCTTGAACATATCCATCAAATCTCGCTTAACCATGTCCCAACATTTTTTCTAAAGGTAATATTACCAGGTATTGAACCCTGGATCACTCACACACACTACATTGTCTCTACCAGCTCATCTGACAAGCAAGAGACTCTCCCAACAACATTCAGAGAATCCCGTCGTAAAATTGTCAGCCCTTGGAGGCTTATACTTTCCATATCCATGGTACCCCTTTGATCTCCTCTTCCTCAAAAGGGCTTTCCGAGCCGGGAGCCACTTCTCCGGGCAAGGATTTGAAAGGGGCACCTTACAGTATATGTCTGCAGAGATTCTCTTTGGAATACATGTTCCCACAGAACCTCACAACTGCCTCCTGAATCTCCTCTCTCCTGTCACTGATCTTAAGGCCCTTAATTGCATTCTTTCTTCTCCTATCATTAGCCATGCTGTGGAAAAATGATGTATTCCAATCTCCCTCTTTTAGCAGACTATTGCTTCCATGCAGTCTCTCCTCCTAGGGGGGAGTAACTTCCATTCTGTTCTAAGTTCCAACCTTTTTGCTCTCTCATGATCCTACTGCCTTGAGCTTCTTGGATATCCAATTCCTCAACGCAATGAAGGATAAAATCTGATTTAGCCGCCTCCATGGCCTTCAGCTTCAGGGCCCAAGATTTCAACTTAGCTTTGCCAGCCTCCAGCTTCTTGCAAAATTTAACCAGCCCAGCCCACTGCTTTAATACTTAACCACCATTCCTTCACCGACGAGTTACAATCTGGGACTTGGAGTCATTTATTCTCGAATCCGGGGGTTGAGGCCCCCAGTAGATGTCACTGGTATCCAACATTATTGGATTTTGATCCAAGGTTGGAATGATGATTTGTAAAGCATTGGGGAAGAACCTTTTCCTCTCTACCAACAAAAAACGGTCCAGCCTATGCATCACTGGATTGTCACGATGGTTAGACCAAGTTAAAGGGCCCCCAGCGAAGGAAGATCTAATAATTCTTGATTTGAAACAAAACCCCCAAAATCTTTCATACCTTTTGAAGGCTTCGAGTTACCTTTTTCTCATAAGTGAATTTGATGATATTGAAATCTCCTCCCATGCACCAAGGCCCTGTCCAGCATCTTCTAATCGCTTCCAATTCCCACCACAAGAGATCTTTGTAGGCTTGAGGGCTGTAGATGTTTGATATAACCAACTCCACACCCACTCGATCGATGCATAAGATGGACCAACAAAGAAAAATATCCACTCCAATGATCGATTATCTGGAATGAGCCACTATCCCCCTGCAGAGCCTGGTGCTACTTTAGCTATCCACCACCTATTATCACCCCATAATCTCCTCAGAGCCACAATATCAACCACCTGATGCTTCGACACTTGAATACGCAGAACATCAACTTTCCTCATATTAACTAGCCTGCACACCACTCTACTTTTGTCTGCATAACCCAGAAATCTGATGTTCCATAAGAGAATCTTCACTACGCACCCATTTTAGAAAATTCCCCTTTCTAAGCTACTATCTTGCAATTCCTTATCATTAGCAAAGCTTTGTCATCATAATTCACCATCAAGACCAGTCTTTGTGCTTCTCTGTTTGATTTCTCAATCCCTCTTTTGCTTCTGATCTTTGATGTTTCACTCCATCTTCTCTATTGTTCGGAACCTTGAACACTTTTGAAAGGTTGTGTCCCGGATCAGCTGTGGTCAGTCGCAGCTCCTTTACTTTCTCCATCATCTCCGCATAAAATGTTACTGTTGCAAGGTCATCTCCCTTGATGGAACTGATAACTCACAATTTAACTTAATCAAACATCCTGTTGCCCCCTATCTAACATAACCTGTATAAAGATTTTCACACAGCATTACCTCATATTGGAACAGGACTCCAGTGGTAGTTCATTTTCAAAGCGGCAGTGAGGCGTCCTCCTTATTTATGGCACACATATACAGCTCTCCAGACATCCAAATTGTGGGGCACATTGCGAATGTAGTGTATAGCTAAAAAATCACACAGATGAAACAATTCAAATGTATGTTAAAAGTAAAATAGTGAGTGGTCCAAAATCCACAATCAAAACCAGATGGTTACTATCGTCTGCTCAGTTTGGATTCTGGGTAATGCTCAGCCATTAAGATTATCCAGATTTCCTTACAACTCCGCCATGTGTCTGGTGGAGTCAACATCATTTTCAAAGTGGTACGAACCATCATAGGAGTCCACGCCCCTCGTACTGTTACATATTAAACCAATTTCTACTCATATACACTTCAAAATTACAACAACGAAGCGAGAACCCGAATAAAAAAGAGATAGAGAAACACCACACATTTTAATTGAAACTACAGATGCAAAAATAAAAATATTAAATATTAAAAAATTCCTGTGACGATTGAAATCCAACTTTTTTTACTTTTTTTTGAAGGAAAGGAAATCTCACCTCAGTGACCCGCCAGGCGAATTGATGAAGAGCCTGATGTCCTTGGTGGGGTCCTGAGCATCCAAAAGCAGCAGCTGGCTTATAATCGCGTCCGCGACGAAATCGTCAATGCTGCTTCCCAAGAACACGATCCGCTCCCTCAGCAACAGCCCCATGACATCGGATTCCGCGCCTCTCGCGGCAGTCGATGGCGCCGGAGGAGCGGAGTACGAAGGTGAGTAGAACGAAGGGCAGGGATCGAGCTCAAACCCTAACCCTAGATTCCCAGCATCGATCAGGGATTTTGGGAGGGAGTCGCGTGACCTCGTGGTGGAGGACGACGAGATATAGGCTTGGATTGGGAGACGAGGGGATTTATGGAGAGAGGTGCGCAGTTTAAGGGGTGTGGGAGCTGTTGACGATAGCAGAGAGCGGGGGGTGAAAGGAGTTGAAATGGAGAGCGAGTTCATGGTGTCGGGTCTCTGCAAATCGCAGCGATGGAGAGTCTGCTTCTAGCCTCTTTATCTCTTCTCGATTAACCCTGCGTGCCTAATGGACGGCTAGGATTGCAAGAGGAGGGAAACCTCTTCTTTTTGCCTCCGTTGCGAATAAGAAACCAGCGTCTTTCGCCGTCTACTGGGGGAACGGATTGGCTACTCCCACTGCCACTAGACCGGTGGCTGATGCTCGGTGCTATGCGGGCCCACCATGATGTATGTGTTTCATCCATGCCGTTCATCCATTTTTAAAGAACATTTTATGGTTGATCCCAAAAATGAGAGGGATATAAATCTCAGGTGAACCATACCACAGGAAAACAATAGTGATTGGATATCCACCATTAAAATCCTCTTAAGGCCCACTGTACTGTTTATTTGACATCCAATCTGTTGATTAGATCATGCAGACCTAAATGAAGGGAAAAAACAAAGATCATCTTGATCCAAAACTTTTATGTCCCCCAAAAAGTTTTTAATGGTCCATGTTCATTCAACACTTTTTTCCTGTAATGTGGTACATTTGAGATTGGGACATATCTCATTTTTTGTCTCATACCTTAAAATGATCTAGAAAAATATATGGACGGCATGGATGATACACATACATCATGGTGGGCCCACAGAGCACCGGCCATCAGCCATTGGCTGGTGGGAGGGGAGTAGCCAATCCGTTTCCGTCAGTTTTCCAATGATCGGAGCCGTCCGTGTTGTCTCGCCTATGCTATACGGCCACATGCTAAACGGATGGGACGCGGATTAGTTACTGACGGCTTCAGTAGCTATCTCACTGTTAAAGTGACGTCACCAAGTTACGTGGGCACGACCATAATATACACTGTCCATCCATTCCTAGATATCATCCTAGGGCATGAGCCGAACAATGAAGCAAATCAAGCAATCCAAGGCTCAAGTAGGCCCACCATGAAAAACCGTGGGGATTCAACGCCTACCATTAAAAACTTCTTGGGCCACAGAAGTTTTCGAGTGTTTTCCTTCCTCCGAACTCTTAAACAGACAATAAAATCATGGTGAGCTTTAAAAAATGATCTCACCGAATACACGAACGATGTGTATACAGCATATATTCATCATGATGGGCCCACATAACTTGGTGACGTCACTTCAGCAGTAGTAGCTAATCTGAAGCTGTCAGTAGCCAATCCGCTCCGGATGGGTGGGCCGCTGATTGGGTAGTACTCCGCTGGGACCTAGCTAGAGACGGACCGTCCTGTTAGAGGCTCTGTGGGGCTCACTTGACATAGTGTTTTGTTCAAGCTGTCCATTCATTTTTAAAGATCATTTTAGGGCATGCGCTGAAAAGTAAGGAGATGGAAGGCTCGAGTGGACCACATCATAGGAAGTAGTAGCGGCAATGATCTCCACCGTTGAAATCTTCTTAAGGGCCCGCCGTGGCAATGATCTCCACCAGTTCATAAGGTCACGTAAATATGAACAAAGGGAAAACATAAATATAGCTTGATCCATAATTCCTAAAGCTCCCCGGGGGTTTTGGGTATTTCCTGTGGTGTGGTCCGCTCAAGCGTTCAATCTACCTTTTTTGGGCTCATGCCCTGAAATGGTGTTTCAAAATGGATGGACAGCTTGGATAAAACACATATATCCATGTGGGCCCAGATCCCCTGACGAGAACGTGTAGGTACTGGTGGGGATAGTACCCATCTTCGCCCGAACGGATGACGGCAACAATCACTATCGAATTTAGATAGAGTTAAAAGAAGATTTCCAATGGCTGGCATTGGACTCTAAAATCACAGGTAATATTGACAGTTTAAGAGGAAGCCAGCCAGCAACTATTTCTATTGAGGAGATATTTTCAACATTCCAAGGCGGGTACATCGTATCAATGACTCAATTTCATCTTGAATCTCATGCATCATTTACGCATTATTCAAGAATTCATCATTTTTATAGAGTTTTTGTCTGTTTGGATGCCACCGAAAACCGGAAAAAAGAAATACAAATTAAAAAAGAGATGCACCAGCCGGGAATCGAACCCGGGTCTGTACCGTGGCAGGGTACTATTCTACCACTAGACCACTGGTGCGGTGATGCTTCTGTTTTGTAATTAATATATTATCATTGAACAAGGGAATACCTGGCATTGAAAACAAAATGCAAACAAAATGTAAAATAACCAAAACCCTGGCCATCGGGGCTCGTGTGGGGCACCCTTCTGTACACAACGTCCACAATGGGGATTTTCCGCATAGCAATTTTCTGAAAGGGGTATGGCTCAAAAAAGTATTTTTCATACCATCATCATGGACTGCCTAAAGAACTGATGGGCCTCATGGGCCTAGTTTTGTACACGTGTATGATAGGTGGACAGTTTTGAATCCACAGCACAAATACAACACGATGGCACCTGAAGACCCTTCCTTTCGCTGCAGCGGATAAGGAGAGACTGGAGAGGCACATGCCTGCATGATCCAATCTGCTCAGAAGGCAGGGGCTGTTATCATGAGAAAGGTTTATTCAACAGAAGTCTCGACTCGCCTGGGGAATCAACCTAGCGCTTCTTCTGGATAGAGATGTTGCAGGTGGAGTGCTTACCTATGCACATGTATTTCTCTTGTTGGTCTTATGCGTGTTTACAGGCCTGACTTAGATGGGTCGATGTGCCAAGTTGGGTTTAATTTTTGTGGGTTGTGATTTGATTCAGCGACTCACGTGAGTGGTCCCAAATGCGTCAGAGATAACGTCATATGGCGCACATGTTGAAGATCGCCCGCACTGAAGACGGCCCTAGCTATAAATGGACGGGATTTGAGTTGGCGAAAAGCCTTGACATTAAGCCAAGTAGTTCATCTGTCCCACGGATTACAGTAGATGGCCTTCTAGACTCACTACATTCTCATTCATGGGCCTGTTTGGATTGGTAGAATCCATAGAAATAGAAGTATGTTGAAAAGATTTCAACTACACTTTTGTTTTAGCACACCTTTTTGTTTTAGCACACACGGTTTCCGTGGACATGTAGAAAAGTTAAGTACTCAAAAACTGAGAGCTGTCTTCCAAATTCTTTCAAAAAACTTGAAAGCTTGAAATCACCCTTTTCAAGGAAAACCATGGAAATGGAAATCAATGTCAATAGGGTTCCAACCAATGGCTCAGTGGTAGGCAGAGTGTGCTTCAGCTCTTGAGCTCATGAGTTTGGGTGCATGTGGGGATGAGCGGGTGTGCGCAAGAACAGAAAAAAAAAAAAAAAAACCTTCAACAAACTTTGTTTTCACAAACAGGCAAAGTGTCATGTGTGAGGAAATTATTTTAATTCCCTGGTAGAAAATAGGATTCCAACGATCCAAAAAAAACAGTGGAGGAAAAAAAGAAATATAAAAGGGCACACATCAAGAGTCTTTCTTACCGAAAATCCTGTTATATTTCCTTGAATAATATAAGGCCTAACCTGTCTTTCCTCATGCAACTTGCATTACACTTTCTCTGCTGCAATCACAGCATAAATTGGTGTCCCACAATGGGCTGGAATGGGAGAAAAAAATCCAGCAGTGCAGAGAGATGCCACAACAGCCTATCGAGTAGATATACAATAATTAGCATCACTAGCTAATCTTCTTAAGATACAAGGGCCCTTGCATCAATAAAAGACATCACCTCTTTGCAGTCTTCTTCCCGAGGTGGGGGCTGATGAAAAGGTCCGAGAAGCCAACCATCTTGCCATACTGGACCGCTAACCAGCCCATGGCAGAGAAGTACGCGACAATGATGCAGGCTCGCCTGAAACGTGCTGCATAGACTGCAATGCGGAGGCTTCTGGCACCCCATTTGCGTGCCAGCCTGAGCTTTAAATCCATAAGGAGTTTCAATAAGACAACAAAGACTGAGGCAACCAGTACGCCACTAACGACACCGGCTACAGCACCTTGTAACATGCTTTTGGCTCTTAATGTGTCCGAGGTGTTGGAGAAAAAGGAGTTCATGGACTTCAAGAATCTGTTGATGCATAGATGTGGGTAAGTTAGTCAATGAAAAGAAGAGGAATGGTGATTGTGAAACAAAGAGGAACAATGACTGCAATCAATCGTGCCAATAGTTTCCTGTGTTTGGCTTGTAAACACGAAGCTCATTTCTTCCCTTGGAAAGGGAGCCTTAACAAAAGAACTGACAATCATATTAAATTAATGTGCTGACGTACACAACATATCAATGTAAAAAATGACTTGAGAAAATGAATGAAATAGCTTATTGTCACTGTGCAAGAGATACTCACAGAATGAAAAATCTTCTCATCATCTCGAGCATCGATGGGTCTTTTGCTTTGCAATTGAAGAGACTATCGGGATATATTTCCACTTCGGAAATGCCAGGCGTATACCTGCAGTTATAAGTTTCATTTACCTGAAGAAAGAAAAAAGAGGGTAAAACATGAGAACGCCGTGGAGCTACAAATGGGCCAATAAACAAATCAAGGAACTGAAAACTAAAAGAATGCATAGCTAAAACCATGATTGAAAAATCAGATCCCTTTAGCAGACTCGGCAAATGGTCAATGAATGAGAGCAACTGCAGTTCCAAGCATATAACATGTTTACTACTCGGGTACATGGTACCATAATTTCCATAGAGGTACCAGTCCAAATGGATCTGTGATTCCTGCATATATAGTTTGAATACGAAATCCAGCTTAACAACATTATTTATTGACCATTATGGAAAGGAAAACAACACTTCTTTTTAATGATTTATTGACATGGAGTTTGTCACTCCCCAAAACGAGCCCAAACACATCGAATGGAGCCAGAGTACCTGTCTAGTTCGACTCCAAATGCTTAGCGCCTAAAAATCTCCCCCTACGCATATCTTATGGGGAGATTCCTTCAGCAAATCATTTGCACCTAGCACCAGTCTGCCAAGGAACAAGCGCTGACGCCTAAGTGCCAGGCGCTTTGCCTCTTCTGCCACAGGCACCAGTCTGCCTAGTTACCAAGTTGCACGAAATGCACTTCCTCTCATCTAATGAGATGCTGACACGACTATAAATACCTCCTAGCAGATCATTTATGGGGCTTCTTTGACACGACTCTTCAACTCTTCAGGACTTCAGGCACCAAAGCTCCTTTAGCTGAGCCTCAGCAACTCCCACTCCAACTAGGAAGGCTCTATTCCAAGCACTCCCAGGGGAAGCCTTTGCACCAGGCACTAGGCTCCCAAAGGACAGGGCACTGCACCCAAGCATAGACCTATTACAGCATATGTGCATGTGCCAGACGCAGAGTACCACTCCCCCAGTCATTGTTCAAGGACAAATTGGCACTATGATCTGAGACCAGTCTCTCTATTAGCCTAACTCCCTGCGCCAGCGCAGACCCTTACACAAGGCGCCAATGACTCTTTCACTAGACGGCAAGCGCTAACATGCAGTATGAATCATGATGCATTATCTTCATCATCTATTGATGCAAGACAATTAACCACTTGCTCTAAAGGCTCGAACTGTTAGAATATAGCGAATTAATCCCTTTATCTCATAGCCCAGGCCCCCACATCTCATGGGTTAGGTGTTGAAGTGATAAAGTCCCTTGATATACATTGATACACCACACTCTGACAGCTTAAGCTTTTGGAGTAAATGGTTGTTTGACATGGTATCAAAGTGGAAGATCCTATGTTCAAATCTCGAGAGCAGCAAATATGCCTCGCTAATATATTATTCTCCCACGGGGGTCAGGAAAAATCAGGTCCAGCCCAGGGACCGGGAAATTAAACCCGGCCTATTTATGGTGTGAGCGTCCCTCCACCTTATTGGTATGTTCCCATGCGGAGTTCCCACCCCGCACGTGCGGCCGGGGGGGGGGGGGGGGGGTTTGAAGTGATAAAGTCTCTTGATATACATTGATACACCACACTCTGACAGCTTAAGCTATTGGAGTAAATGGTTGTTTGACATTAGGACCTCAGCCGAACCCCCCTCGTGGGCCCCAAATCACATGGGTACCGCCTCACACAGGCCGCCCACCCTGAGTGTCCCCACACCCCACAGGCTACCTCACTCGAGCCCGGTGTGAAATGCGCATTAATCACCCCCGGTGAAGAATCTTGAACACGAGACCTCCCCCGTGGGCCTCATCCACCCGAGTGTGCCCCTGCATCCTACAGGCTACCCCACTCGAGCCCGGTGTGAAAATGCCCCTGCATTAATCACCCCTAGTGAGGAGTCTCGAACACAAGACCTCCTGCTCTGATACCAATTTGATGCAGGACAATTAACCACTTGCTCTAAAAGCTCGAACTGTTAGAGTATGGCGAATTAATCCTTTTATCTCATAACCCAGGCCCCACATCTCATGGGTTAGAACCTCGGTCGAACCCCCCTCGTAAGCCCCAAATCACATGGGTACCGCCTCACACAGGCCGCACACCCCGAGTGTGTCCCCGCATCCCACAAGCTACCCCACTCGATCCCAATGTGAAATGCGCATCAATCACTCCTAGTGAGGAGTCTCGAACACGAGACCTCCTCCGTGGGCCTCGCCCACCCCGAGTGTGCCCCTGCATCCCACAGGCTACCCCACTCGAGCCCGGTGTGAAAATGCCCTTACATTATCTATGGCATATGAGACCCCTGGCAGTGTTGATATGATCATGCTTGTATACGTCGTAGGACAACATGGCTATCTGAAGCTAATGCCTCTCAAAAACATGACACGCATCATTTGCTAGTATCCCAACGCCGAAACACCAAAGGATATCATTGATTTCCTCAACATGATCAGTGAGCTAGACACTCTGAATATGAAGGACCATGATTAGGACTTTTATGCATTATTTACATCTCTCTATTTTGTACTATGTAACAAATTAGTTTTCTTTGGTTAAGTTTTTCCCCAAGGAATGTAATTAAATGCTTATGCTAGACCACAGCCTGGAAGGTATCTTTGTTTCTCATATCAATAAAAGCCTCTAGAGAGGGCATGCTTAGGTGCATATCCTTGCAATGGAGTTAACAATCAAACATATCAATTCCTATCAATCTTTATGCATTTGTGTTGAGCAGATACGAAAACAACACATATAAAGATAGAAAATACACAACAGTACCCTTCACGCCAAATGAACAGCCCCAACTTGAATATGCCCAAGGGATCACCCCTTGTCTCCCGAGTATCCCAACCAAGGTTCCGTAGTTCACCAGATACGTGGTACGAGAACCGGAACGCCGCACACTACTTCCTCCATTGTGTGGTATCCTAGGCGTAGAATTGTGTGGGTCACTTCAGTATATACACTAGGTATATACGTTGAAGTTTTACATATGAGTTGATACCGTAATTTATAAATGAAATGGTGAATATTTTTATTTTAGGTATCCTTTATAAGAAAGTATTATTTTAGGTCCCCCATGCATAATATTATATATATGCATGCTATTGCATCAATCAAAGTATAAGCCTTTAAGTTACAAATATAGACTGACATTACAAGTTAATCTACACGAGCATAGAACCATAATTTCAGATTGGTAAAAACGGTGATCTGGATTCAGTATTTGGAATGGAAAATGCAGGGGGGTTGACGATTTTGGTAACATGGACACCATGATGACCGATGAGCCAAAGCATCAACTATGTTGCTATGGGTACTTATGCAGCCTACATGGTCCAATTTTTTAGAGAATGAAGAGTTCATCTCAATTTGTTTAGGCTTTGTATTCAAGTGATGACCCCAGCAACAGCCTACACGGTCCAATTTTTTAGAGAATGAAGAGTTCATCTCAATTTGTTTAGGCTTTGTATTCAAGTGATGACCCCAGCAAACCAGCAACAGGAATCCTCTACCTCAAGGTCTAGACCAACAACATGTCATACAAATGTCATACTTGGAAGAACAACATCAAATCAAGATGTTCCTAATGATTTTAGCTTTTGAATCTGCAAGCAAGAAATTATGAATTCTAAATGTTCTTGAGAAACTCCATGGACAGGGTCTAATGTTGTGAACCTAAAGAACATGTATTCTGACTTAATAGAAAATCAAGATTCTTATTGCACAAAGAAGTTTGCTCTGATTCTATCCATACCCAAGATGGGTGCAAACTATGTGAAAATATTGCCATTACAAGACATTTTGATTCTGGTGCTAAATCAGTGACAAGAGTTTGATCGAATTATAATAAGCATAGTATCATTTACCTGCAAATTTTACAAGAACCTAGAAAATCCAAACTGTGCATTTGAAGAGTCCCAAGTAACCAAGTAACATGATCCGATGGTACAGCATCATATACAAGACAAGTAAGCATCACATACCCTGAACTTATGTTTTGTCAACCATGCAGTACCAAAACCAGGTCTGCAATCAAGAGGAAGGGCCTCCTTTGGAGCCTCTGCCATCGCGTGAAGTGTTTGGCCCAAATAATCTTCTTTGTATTCTACCTACAACACAATTTCAAGTTGGATTTTTAGAAAGATACCTTACTATCTCATGTTCCTGTGACTATGATGCATTTGAAACCACAGACCATGACCATTTTATTAAGGGACTCCAAGCAATATATCTCATGCTTAAATGCATTTCCTAAGTAAGAAATGGAATTATGAACTGAATAATTCTTTGTATTCTACCTGCAACACAATTTCAAGTTGGATTTTTAGAAAGATACCTTACTATATCAGATTCCTATGACTATGATGCATTTGAAACCACAGACCGTGACCATTTTATTAAGGGACTACAAGCAATCTCATGCTTAAATGCATTTCCTAAGTAATACATGGAATTATGAATAGAGAGAAGAAAACGAAAGGAAAAGGAAAAAAAAAAACACCATGACAAACAAAGGGAAGATTTATAGAATAGATATAAGACCAGCCATATTTTACGTACAAAAAGATGGGCAGTCAAGGAACGGCATCTTCATAGGATGATTGTAGCTTAAGTGAGGATGTTGAGATGGATGAGTAGGTAGAATAGAATAAGAAATGAATGCATTGAGATAATTAGGAATAGCACCAATAGGTAATATGATCAGAGAAAGTATACTTAGACGGTTTGGCCATGTGCAACGGAGACTAATAACTACACTAGTTAGGAGTAAGTTGGTTCAAATTGAAGGCTCTAAAAGCGCAAGGGGGAGTCCCAAAAGGACATGGGTGGAGTTAGTAACAAAACACTCGATGACCCATAGTTTAACTGAGAATATGGTCCTTGATGGAGTGGAATGGAGGTATAGGATTCACGTAGTTGATATGAGAGACGCACAAGCTTGCTAAGTGTCTTTTGGACATGATATATGTGCCCTATGCTTACCTAATGTGTGTGGTGTGTTTATCCTATGGTATGGATGTGTATGGTGGTCACTTTATATAGTGATAATTATTGCCAAAGGCGCACTATGCATTATATGGTCATTTCAAGTATTGTGAGCCTAACTCCCTTGAATCGCTGTGATGATTGTTGAAATCATGGTCTAATGCATCACGAGGGACACAACAGTTCCCCTTATTTGCTGGATGATAGATCGTGCAAACCAATTAGGAGAAGGGACAAGACCGTTCCTCATGACTTAGGGCACACTTACTTAATAGACGGCCACAGTGAATGAGATGTGATGTCATCATGAGGCATGCGTACTAAGCACAGCATTGCTCATGAGGTGCTCCATTGAGGATGTTGCAAAAATGCACTCAATGGTGAAACTGATCTTTCCTTGGTCATGGGATTAAAGGCTTGACCATGTCACGGTATGCGATCTAAGACTAAGGTAGGAATTATCTCTGTGGGTGTGTATAGGGAAACAGACTCAGTCACACATTCATTGAGATGGGTGCAGGAGGATCGGGTTCCGCATTACTTGATGCAGTACACATCATGGTTATAACTTATTCAAGGCACTTCCTAGGGAACACCATGATTGAGGAATGGAGAGCACAAATAATCTCATATGTATGGCGTGAATTGCACTTAAAGGCTTACAAATTTGAAGGATACACTAGTCATGCACATGGATGTGTGCCCTAATACAGGATAGGGGACAAGATTGTTCCTCCAATGCCTTTCGATATGCATTTTATTATGGTTTAGTGCTCTGAGACTATAGATGGATTAATACAAATAATGAGACATGGCTGTGATAAGATAAATTGGGTGGGAATATTGATACTATAGTTCGATCCTCCCACATAGCTTAATTTGGTTACATGAACCGCTCATTTAGCAGGCGTTGTTAAGTTGTGTTGGAGGCACAACTTGACAAGCTAGGTGTCTATATGCCTAAAATGTGTGCCTTTGCACAAGACAAAAGGAACGCTCACATAAATTAAGGCATTATTTCGGTCCTGCAATAAAAGAAGCCGAAGCTAAATGTCATATATGAGATCATCACCACAAAGAAGCTCGTAGGCAAAAAAAAAAACATAAACTAGTCTCAAAAGCTCGAACCAGTACTCACCTTGGACATCATTCATGAGCTTTCCCCTCTTACCCCTAAACCTGTTAACAATAAGGATTAAGGAGTCTCTACCAACTACACTGAGTTGAAAAGAGACAACAAGGTGGCCAAAGGATACATCCAAGCTTCAGTCTCCGATGTTCTCCGCAACCAGCTATGAAACATAATGTATATGAGGGACATCTAAGAAACATAATGTATGTGAGGGACATCTACCTTCGCCTTTAGGGAATGTTTGATTCCCAGATTGTCGTTCAGGTACAAGCCCTCGAGAGGAAATTGTACAACACAAAACTTGAGGAATGTGCTTCTTTTAGTGAGCATGTGCTGAAAATGTTCGACATAGCTAATGAGCTCAAAATGATTGGGGCTGCCAAAGAGGACGTTGAAATGGTGAATGTGATTCACGTAACTTTGATGCCTAGGTATGATGGGCTCATAAACAACAAAAACATGAATGAAGTACTTGGAGGGTGAGCTTCATGCACAGTCAGTCCTCTATGAGGCCAACAACACAAGTATGAGAAATCATGGGCAGTGTGACTCAGACGCACCTTCGTGGTGATAGGATTGGTTTTGGTTCAATATGGTATTGGTTGCAACAGTTATTTTTTCAGTTTGTCAGTCCCCGATTATAAGTTCACCTTGCCGAGGATCCCTATGGCAGCAGGCCAAATCCCATGAAGCGCAAATGGGGTGAGGAACAAGAGAATCAGGGTAATGACCCATAAGGGAGCAGGTGATCTTGCTAGTAAACAGGGGAAGGGAAAGTGGAGAGGAAAGGGCATGCAAAACAAGAAAGGTTATTGGCACCCTGGAAAGTCAGGTCACTTCAAGAACAAGTGCATAGCACACAAGAAGCTACTCGCTTGAGAGGCAAATGCAGGATGCCTCTCTCCTCTCATTGTGCTGAGATCCCAAGGATTTTGACGAATTGTTAAAACTGTGATTATGCTAATGCGGAGAGTCTGAAGGGACAGAATGGAAAGTGAACAAAGACAAGCATGCATAGGCTAAGAGCGGAGGAGCATCATAAAGCTAGGAGTATTGACATAGAGTAGAATGCATGGAGGTTTTTTGTTGAGGGTCCACAACCCAATTTATATACGATAGTTTGGTTTAAAACTATAGTTGATTGTTGTTTGTTTGAGAAACGGTGGTATAATTATGTATGGTGAATGGTTGAGATTCCTCCTTTATTCCTTCTACTCTATGCTTTACTAAAGCCTCGAGATACATGTGATTCATGTTGGGATGTGATGTGATTGGTTCCCCACACACTTTAAGGAGAATCCTAAGGATTGAACCTTGCATTCCATCCATAGGCCTTCAAGAGATGCGATGTGCAAATCATATGATTCCATCATAGGATATCCAAATATAAAGGATCGTGCTAAAAGATTGATGTAGATGCCTCATGAGAATGCCTGGTATGATGATGAGGGTGGTGGCCGTTACCGCCACTGTTACTATTATGAAACACCTTGCTTCTAATACATAGATTCGATCCCAAAGAGGAGAGAATACTAAAAATTGTGAGCGTGACAAACGTTGTCGAATCGCATATGCGATCACATATGCCTATGCGCATATGCGATCGCACAATCGCATATGTGACCACATATTAAAAAACAAAAAAAAAAAAAAAAAGAAAAAAAAATTGAATATATATATATATTATATATATATATATATATATATATATATATATATATATATATATATATATATATATATATATATATATATATATCTATATAAATATTAGGTACTATACGCTTGAGCTCATGATAGGGGTCCGTGAGGTCGAGCTGTGTGGGCCCCACCGTGATGCATGTCGACCATCAACACCGTGCATTTGATGGGTCCCCTTTAAATTATGGGATATCCCAAAAATCAGCCGTATACGGAACTCAGGTGGGCCATACCATCTAAAATCATGTGAAGACATGCCAAAAACTATAAAAGCACTTGGTGGGGCCCACCTAAGTTTTGAATGATGCTGAACTTGGTCTGAACCCTCATCCAAGTGGGACACACATAATGGATGGGCTGGATTTGCAAACCACATCTCGGTGGGCCCAAAAAACGTCCCATGAATGTTTTAATGGTGCACGGCCCCTCTCCACTTCTGTATGTGGTGTGGCCCACACAAGTCACGGATTGTCTTGATTTTGAGACCTAGGCCCACGATGGAATGGTGCATCTGATTGATGGGGTAGATTATATATATATATTATATATATATATATATATATATATATATATATAGGGAAAATAAAAATAAATGTAAAAATATATAAGAAACTAACGAGAACTTTTCTAAGTTAATAGATAACTAATTTTACATATTTAAAATACATTTGAGAGAGATAAAATCAATTAAACAATGAATTAAACATCAAATCATCCACATTTAACAATATAGTTAACAAGAAGTAACAACAAAATCAATAAGCTATTTATTTATTATTGTAGAAAATCAACAGGCTATCTTCCTTGAAACTTGAAAGTGCTTGAATCTTGATCTTCCAACTTCCAAGAGAGAGGGAATGTAGGGAGAGAGAGAGAGAGAGAGAAGAGAGAGAGAGAAGAGAGAGAGAGAGAGATTAAGATCACTTAGAAGTAGGAAATACAAGAGAGATAGAGAGAGATTAAGACCATTTGTGATTAAGAAATGTAAGAGAAAAATGGAGTAAGAGAGTTTTGGAGTGAGAATATTGCAAATAGAGGAGATTTGGAAGCCTTTTTATAGGCAAAATGTTGTTTTTTGCAAAAAAATAATAATAAATAAATAAAATTCAATGTGCCATGACCAAATGCGATCGCATACATCGCATATGCGATCGCATATTTTTGCATATGCCACATATGCAATCGCATATGTGCGATGATCGCATATGGATATGCACATATGCGATCGCATATGCGCATATGCGGTCGCACATGACAACACTGAGCGTGACTGAACAAGAAAAAGGAAAGAGGAAGCGATAGAGAAAGAGTGAGAGAGATATCTTTATCGCACCCACCATCACACGTGTGCGTGTGAATGTGAGTCACCACAACCCTACATCACAGGCTGACATCATAAGTTCTCCCTCTCCTTCATTTGGGATAGATAGTAAGAGACTTTCTACATTGAAGATCGACATCAACAAAATTCTAGTTCAACATGACACGCATTCTGTTCAGGTAATATCTAAAATATTCATCATAGGATTTCAGATTTTTAGGAATCTGAGATTATCAAATACGGGGATCCTTGGGGCTAAAATAAAATCTGAAATTTTTTTTAAAATCTTCAAATTCTGCTACATTTCGAAAATTTCCTAAAAACCATATGTCATTTTTTCAAACTATTCATTTTATCTCATCCACATGTTGCCCACCTAATAGTGGACCTGCCTGGTTTTTGGGCCAATCATTTTCAAGGTGAGGCCTAAATGTAGGGTATCTTGCACATGTATGTCAAATTGGCACAATTCCTCTTCAACAACAAAAGGCTAGAAATTATAGGGTATGGGGGCCATTATTATGATGATGGTGAACTGCTGATTGAACAACTACTCTTTTGGTCCTTTTTTTTTTTTTTGAAAGATGAAGGAGAAATATCATTAAGAAAAAAGAGAGAGAACAAAGAACAACAGGAATTTTGGTCCTTTTTTTTCTTTTATGTTCTTGTCTTTTAATCTTTGTCATTAAATGGTATGAGGTCAGTGGGATTACATCATCTTAGATTTGGTGGAGTTCCAACTTTAGTTCATGTTCCGCTGTGAATCAACTAAATACAAGGAATTTATGTACATCAAAGAAGCTATTGGAGCTAAAATGAGAAAGAAAAAAAATATCACCTCGAAAACCGAAGCCCAATAGTAATCATGACGGCATCGAAATCTTGTTCTTTCTAAAGGGTAAAATACATGCTTGGCATTGTAATTTAAAAGCCCAAGTTCACAGACGTTGGACGACCTAAGATCCACACCTGCAAGAAATCTAACATCAGCCCAAGTTAACTGCCAAGCTGGGGCACATCGAATGGAAGGTTCAAATTGATGATTTGACCTATTTTATTCACGAACGGTCTCACCTACAAGGCTAAAACGAGGTGTAAATGCAACTACTGGTGGTGTGGGGCCTGCCATGATGCGTGTATGCCATCCAATCATTCTAACAGGGTCGCCCCATAATAGAAGTAGGATGCCCCAAATATCATGCCGATCCAACCATCAAGTGGGCCACCATGCAAATTTGGAGGTTTTTGGGTGGTTGTCAATTGTTTTCTATTGTGTGGCCCACATGATCTTTGATCTTTGAATAAGCATGATATGGGCTATATCCCTTCTGGATGGATTGGATGACAGACATACATCAAGATAGCCCTGCAAGTGTTTTTCATCTACAATTAGTCATGCCTGCGACCTTCCCTTCTATTCAAGCAACCTTAACCATCCATTGTGAAGCAACTGAACGAACCATCCAATTCATGTAACTTCCAGATTTGGTCGTATAGTGTATTGAACCAAATGGACGGTCCAGACTGATTGATGGGGCTCTCCACATGTCCAAATGCAACAAAGAGAACATAAATATTACAGTGTTGCGACAGCCCAAGGGCATTTCTCCACTAAACATGCCCTACCCTACAAACCTTCAACGCAACCAGCTATTCTTAACCCTAAAATTCCCAATTCCAAAACGAAAATTCGGAAACCCTGACGATTTTTCCAACAAGATCAGAAACTCTTCAAATTCAAGTAATTTCCTTTGAAGATTCTACCCCCAGGGAAAGAAACCACGAAACCCTAATTCCATAGCAGAAACAGCAAGCCAAACGCTAATCTAACAGCAGAGCTGAACCTCGAGAACCATAACAGAATGAAATTGAGGAGAGGGAGAGAGAGCTCACTGCTGGAGACGATCTTGCACTGCGTGGCAACGGAAGGGGGACCAGGGACAAAGAAATTCCCGATCAGGACCGCTAAAATCCCGCAGAGAAAAGAGAAGGCGGAGGAGACGATCAGAGAGAGAATGATGGTGAAGCTGCAGCGGATAAAATAGTAGCAGAAGCCTTTCTTGCCTCTGTTTGGGGGATTCGGAGAATCCATGGTCATGGTAGAAACGATTTTCCTCTGGTATTTCCGAGCACCAGAGGCATTTTTCTGGTGTTCGGAAAATCGGGGGGTTTTGGAGCGGAAGTAATAGGAGATTTGGGGTTTTCGTGACAAATGCGGAAAATAGGATGCTCTCTTGGAATGAGAAACGTGGGCTGGTGGCGTAAATTTCGGGCATTTATGGAAGCGGATTGCCTGTGACCCCCGGCAGAAGAGATATTCCTGCGCCCGGAGCTTTGTGGGGCCCACGTAGATGTCTTTAACAAATCTACTCCGTCCATTCATTTTTAAAGACCACAGAAAGACAGAAATATGAAAATTAGAAATATCCAAAACTCATGTGGGTTACAACACGTGAAAAGTGTCGATTGAACATCTGGAGGCGACGTAAGTTTTTTATCGGTATGAAATTTATGCCTACAGTTTATCTGAGTGGTAATAATGCTATGAACGGTTTGGATTTTATATAAACATCATATTCTGACCCAGGAAGGTTTCAACTGTGAAAGTTTTTGTTTCCACTGTTCCGTTGGTATGGCACATATGAGTTTTGGATCTTCCTGATTTTTCGAATCATGCCTTTATTTTGGTATTTCAAAACAGATGGACGGAGTAGATTTGTAACGGGTATCTCTGTGGGCCCCACACAGCTCCGTGCACGGGGATATCTCTGTACCGGCGTTCACAGCGATGCGCTTCCTGCATTTATAGCATTCCAAATGTGGATTGGCTTTGTCTGATGAAGACCGGGACGGTAGCGGAAGAAATGATACATGGAGCCGTTTGTATAGTGAAATGGTACGGCAACCTTGTTCCGTCCACGTGGAATAGTATGCTTTGTATCATCACCGTCCATCCAGTGGAACATACCTTAGATGTCTACTTTTTAAAAATTAAACGATAAATACAATAATATTTATACCGTTTTCTAGATTTTCTTCACTAAATTGATGAGTTTTACTTTTATTGCTTTCTACCGCCGATTTAAAGTCCACAGATCTGCTTCTTCAGAAAATATTTTTTACTAAGCATTTTATATATGTTCCATCCATTGTATGTTCCGATTATTTTACGGTCTTTATTTATTTATTATTATTCTACGTAAAGAGAAATGTAGATCAATATAATATTATAGTAGATACGAATGTATTATATCATTGCCCTCTTGCCAGTTGCCAGCGAAAATAAATGAGAAGATATTTAGGAAGCGGATTGGCTGCTGTACCTGCGGTAGGTACGTGTCGTGACGAGCACTGACGCTCCTCTGAGCTCTCAGTTGTACGAACGGTTCAAAGGAGATCAAAGTTACATGGCCCACGGTGATGTATTTATTATATCTATACCGTTCATCTATTTTTAGAGATCATTTTAGAGCATTATAAAAGAAATAAATCATATCTAGAGATCATTTGGACCACACCACAAATAGCAGCACAAATAATGATTTTCACCATTAAAAAATTTGTATGGCCCACCATAACGTTTATTTTCCATCTAATCTGTTCATAAGGTCACACACAAAGACATGAATTAATAGGAAAAATAAATTTCGTATTGATCCAAAACTTAAGGTTTCAATAGTAGACATTCAATCCCCCACTGCTTTTTGCAGGGTGGTCCACTTGATAGCTAGATTTATCTTATTTTTAATCTTAATATTTAGAACGGATGGACGGTCTGGTTATAACACGTGCCTCGTATTCAGACCGGCAAAACTTTTTTTAGACCGGCAAAACTTACTGACGTGAATGCACAGCAGATATATAGGTGGTGTGACCGTGTGAGGTACGCCAGAAATCCGCGTCCGACTGCTCTGTAGCAGCGCGTTTGCACTCGCCAAAGTTGAGTCACACATACGTGCCGACGTTGCACGCGTGTGAGTCACACTGGTGTTCACAGGAAACGCTTCTATCGTATCCATCGAACCAAAGTATAGCCGGTGGGCCACGCTATAAACGGTTATGAAGCAATAATCAATGAGTAATGCTCGATGAGTGTATGTTTAGAGGACTTGGGAGTTTGTAATGATCCAACGAGTGGTGTTGGTGCGAGTCAGGATTTGGTTGCGGGCGTGTGCTGCTTTTAGAGATGACTGGAACAAGTGCGCCACCCAGCCTCATTAAAAGGACGCGGATTTTCTGTGCTGAGAAATTAGGTAGGGCCTACTGTAGTGTTTGTGAGAAATCCTTTTCGTCCGAGTTCATTTTAGGACCTTTCGCAGGAAGTTTCTGTGCTGAGAAATTAGGTAGGGTCTACTGTAGTGTTTGTGAGAAATCCTTTTCGTCCGAGTTCATTTTAGGACCTCTTACCAAAATTGAACCATATCCAAAACTCAAGTGAGCCACAAACGTGATAATTAAATGTCCACAATTGAAATATTTGTGGGCCACAAGTTTTGATTCATGATAATATTTTTTGTTTTCAGTTCATCCCAAAAGGAATGACGTTATTAACGGTATGTATGGCATCTAAACATCACTATTGAACTCAGAAAGGTTTCAATGGTAGAAATTTCCCTAACCACAATTTTCTTCAGTAGGGCTCATTCAAGCTTTTGATACTGTTCAATTTTGACATGTCCTAAAATGAACTCATAAAACGGATGGACAATAAGGATTTGTCACAAACATCACAGTAGGCCCCACCTAAGTTCCCAGCGCAGGAACTTCCTGCCAAAGGCTTTGGTAGGAATTCCACGTCCCATCTAAAAATGATACATGCCATGAGCACAGAAATGAAGCAGGCCCATTTGTTTTTTTTTAATTCCCTTGATTAAGCTGACACTTGTTTTTCTCTTTCATCTACACTTGTATGACATTATCAACAGGTGGGATGAGCAGTAAACATTACAGAAATAATTCCATGGGCATTAAGAAGCTTTTAATGGCTGGGCATTTAATTACCATTGTTTCATATTGTTATTGCCAACTCAATTAAATTGGGTCATTGGCGTTCCATCCAAACATCATCTCATCTATCAATTATGTTCGGCATAAGGTGAATTGTGAAAGGGTAGAGATTAACTCTTCTAATTGGATTCTTTTTATCTTATGAAAATTAGCTGAGTCTACAAATTTAAGATTTATTTTTTTTCTTTATCAATACTTTCAGCTCAATATTTCTTGAAATAACAAAAATATATAGATAAATAAAATAAAGTTAACAATGCCGATTTTATTAGTATTTAGATGTATGGTTTATTATAATCAACGAAGTGTTATTCAACCAAATAAACAAACAAACAGAAGAAGGAAAAAAAAAGGAAGATAAATACCAATAATGTTTATCGAAATAACAATTAATGTATTAGTTACCTGGATGTGACTAAATGAGTATGATCAGCGACAATTAGAACTTAATTGATCATAAATCTACAACTTAAGGTCATACATATTTAAATCCACTTATAAAGTACTATCGTAGAAGTTGTTAGGTAATAATAGTTTAAGCTATAAATAAGCTAAGCTATACTAAGATAAATGTAAAGTATATAGATGTGTTTGATGTAAGGTGTTAACCACTTTTTCGTTTGTTCCTTTTATAGCTTGTTGAGGAGGTAAAAGGCTCTATAAATTATTATATTTTTAATCCTGAATCTTCCACACTTTCTAAATATGGAAGTCCCTTGGACGGATCCAAAATTATTGGATCTTATTCTTGCAGTTGGTAATATTCTTGGAATCTTCTTGACCCACTAAAGATCAGACCTAAGAACATTAATATCCCTCTAATAAAAACAATCATATTAAGATTATGGGATGTTTGCTTGCCTCCAAGTGCAGAGGTTCGTAAGTAGTATCCCGTGCATACGGGGTCGATCCCACAGGGAGATGAATTGTAAGAAGGAAAAAATCAAATGCAAATAAAAAACTAAGTAAATAAAAAACTAAACTGGTGATTGTTTTGGGATTTTTGAATGGATGTATAATCAATTGAATAAAATAACACCCAAAGCTTCAAAGTTCCACACATAGGTGAAATATTCCAAAATCATGATGACTTGGATAACACAACTAGGATCTGATCACTATGGTCAGCCTAGTCGGATAATAAACAGTTTAGTTAAATATTTAATAAATGATATAAAAAATTAGAAAAATCATGGATTTGCACCATTGACATATATTCTCAAGCGTCAGTGATTTTAAGTATTCAATATCTATAGGATAATGAATAACAAGAAATATAAACAGGTTGAAAACCTCTCCTATCTAGAAAATCTGATTAATCTAGGGTAAGCCTATCCATCAATGTGGATCTCATATGATGGAAACATATGGATCTCACAAGAGGATTAAAAAAACAAAACCTAAATAATAGATAACATGCATACACCATATTTCTCATCATTAAAACAATCAATCATCATAATCTTAAAGAAACATTAAACCCTGTGCTTCCCTTCTAGCTTGGGATAGAAGGAACTTAGAAAAACATAATTAAATTGCAGAAAAAAACAACAAGAAATAAAGAAAAAGAAAAAGAAATAGCAAAAAGAAAAAAAACAAAACAACTTATAAAACTTAATAAAAACAAAACTCTTTAAAAACCCTAAACCTTGCTCTTGAATGCCTTGAATAATATTTTAGAATGCCCTAGGAAGCCCTATTTATAGTAGGGACCTCCAATTTTCGTACAAATTTGTGAAAAACCCTAGAAATCGCATCAAATTACATATTTTCCAAAATAGACTTCTCGCTGCATAGTTCGTTTTTAAAACAGACTTCCTGCTAAGCAGTTTTCCAAAAATAAACTTTACAGCTTCATAATATACTTTTTCAGGACGATTTAAGGATTCTTCACTTCAAATCTTCGATTCTCTTATTCTTCACTTGGTTTTCTTAGATCTTTGGCATGTGAATTTCTTCAATCTTGGTCTCATAAGATCAATCCCTTGCTTTGGTAATTCTTGAGCATCAAAATCATGCTTTTAACACCATTTTTCAATCCAAACACTTAAATTCACCTTGCAACAACATACATGAGTAAAATAGAATATTAAGCGGATTCATGTTCATAAAACCAAGATATAAATGGGGAAAATTATGCAATATTTGAGTCTCAACATGGGACCTCAAGAGTTGACCCCAGACCTCAAATCGATCATGACCACTCATTTGGTGGCTCACCTTCTTAGCTTCAAGGTCTCGGACGATCCAAATCAAATAACTATATATTTTTTCATAATTCATTGTAAGATGGTTTGGAGTGCTGGAGGGATTCGACACTAGAAAGATCCGGTCGTTCTCACATTCTATTTATTCCTATTAAACCATGAGTTGGGACCAGATCATCTGATTGATACATTTATCCCAACAGACTTTCGAGCCTGAACTAAAATCAGATTTGTCATAACATCAGTTTGATTTTTTTATATTCAAAGTCTTCTTAAAATGTTATAGAGTTTTCAAATATCCATAGAAAGATTTTCCATTTTGAAAGGACCATGTGAGATGGCTTTGTTGAAGATGTCATTGTCAAATATATGATAAAATTCGTTATCTCAACGAGTCTGTTATAGCTGTGCTTGGCACACTGCCTCATTAATTAGTGTGATAATCACGGTCATGTGGTATTGTTAATCCGTTCACTTAGTAATGGGTATAATGGTTCATGCCTTCACATTAATAATCGAATGTGTAACGTCAAAGGAAGATCAAACGAAGATACTCTAAAACGAGAGTAAGATTTTTGCCAGCATTAATCTCATAATGCCAACACTGGTTCAAGCTAAGGGAGTCAAAAATTAGTACAAACACACATAGCATGGTCCACCTAAGATTCGATTTGCTTCATTTTTAGGCTAATGTCCTAAAATGATCTAGCAAAATGAGTAGACAATGTAGATGTAGAATATGTTGAGAAGTGGAGCCACATGCGCGGATTTCGTGTCACAAGTCCTTTCGCAATTGGGATGCAGAAAGGAGTTTCGCGGATTTCGTGTCGCAAGTCCTTTCGCAACTGGGATGCGGAAAGGAGTTTTGCGGATTTTGTGTCGCAAGTCCTTTCACAACTGGGATGCGGAAAGGGAAGTTGCCAAAACTATAAATTGGGGTCCCTATGGCTATTATAGGGTTAAGGTGAATGTTATGAATATTTCTAAGGTGTGGGCAAGGGATTTTCTCTGTACTTTTAAGGGAGAGGTTAGTATATTGCCTTGTAATCTTCGTTCTTCATAGTAAAATTTTGCATCCGTGATTTTTTACCCTAGATTGAGGTTTTTCCACGTATATCTTATCTTGTGGTTTGTTTTTGATTGCTTTGATCTGTTTATAGTTTATATTTCTTCCTGTTTATCGTTTGTGGGTGAGGCCTGAGATTGGGTCTAGGCTAACTGCGTTGTTAGCGTGCTGCGCAACAATTGGTATCAGAGCTATTGGTTTAGTTTTATTGAGAGCGATGACAAAAAATGGGGAAAACTAGAATTGAGAAGTTTGATGGTTCAAACTTTGCATTATGAAAAATGCATATGGAAGATTATCTGTATCAGAAGGACCTCTATATCCTCTAGGAGGAAAAAAGAAGAAACCAGAAAAGATGACAGATGATGAATGATTTTTACTGAATAGGAAGGCTTTAGGAACGATCCGACTCTCTTTGTCTAAGAGCGTCGCCTTCAATATATCAAAGGTAAAAACGACAAAAGAATTAATGGAAGCCCTAGCCACCATGTATGAAAAATCCTCGACATCCAACAAGATTCATCTTATGAAACAGCTATTCAACATGAAGATGTCAGATGGTGGGAGCGTGGCTGAACATCTAAACGAGTTCAATACAGTCACGAGCCAGTTGGAATCCGTTGGCATTGTTTTTTAAGATGAGGTCAGAGCGTTATTGATCTTATCCAGTTTGCTAGACAGATGGGATGGTTTGGTGATTGCTGTGAGTAATTCTTCAAGGTCGACAAAGCTGAAATTTGATGATGTGGCCGGTCTAATTCTCAACGAAGAATCTAGAAGAAAGGCATCAGGAGTTTTAGGGGATTCAGAGAATGCTCTAAACGTGAAGGAAGAGGAAGATCACTAAACAAAGGAGACAATAAACACGGGCATTCTAAGTCGAGGAAGAAGTCCAAGGGACCGAAAGACAAAGATGGGTGTTGGCATTGCGGCAAGAAAGGGCACATGAAACGTAATTGCAGAGCGCTTAAGAAACAAGAAGGAAGCTCTCAAGGCGAGAAAGATCAGTCAGTGAATCTATATGAGAAGAGTGACACAGAGGCGTTGATCTTGTCTCTCGATGCGAGGAGGAATGAGTCCTGGGTTATAAACTCGGGTGCTTCGTTTCATGCAACTTCATGTAAGAAAGTTCTGTATAACTATGTATCAGGTGACTTCGGGAGAGTCTACTTGGGTGATGATGAGCCGTGCAGTATTGTTAGAAAGGGAGACGTTCATATAATTCAGAAAGACGGAACAACGTTGAAATTGAAGGATGTCAGACATGTATCGAGTTTGAGAAGGAATCTGATCTCAGTAGAGCAGTTGACCGATACCGGTTATGTGACGACATTCACCAGTGAGTCCTGGAAGATCACAAAAGGTGTCTTGGTGATATCTCGAGGCAAGAAAGAAGGTACTTTGTACGTGACTTCAGCATCGTATAGTTCACTCGCAGTCGCATCAACTGGAGTGAATGAGTAGTTATGACATCAGAGGTTGGGACATATGAGTGAGAAATGGATGAAAGTGTTATTGTTAAAAGGGAAACTACCAGGGCTGAAGTCTATTAACTTGGAATTCTGTGATGACTGCGTGTATGACAAGCAGAAGAGGGTAAATTTCAAGAAGACGGGACGCGCTCCAAAGACGCATCTGTTGGAGCTTGTACACACTGATGTGTGGGGACCGGCACAGGTATCCTCTCGTCGGCTCACGTTATTTTGTTTCCTTTATTGATGATGCTAGTAAAAAACTGTGGATTTATTTCTTAAAGCACAAATCTGATGTATTTGATGTATTTAAGAAATGGAAAGTTATGGTAGAAAATGAAACAAGTAAAACAGTAAAATATCTCGGATCTGATAATGGGGGAGAGTATTGTGACAAGAGGTTTGAGGAGTATTGTGCAGCAAGTTGAATCAAACATAAAAAAATGATTCCAGGTACACCGCAGCAAAATGGTGTGACTGAGCGCATTAACGGGACCATCCTTGAGCGCGCCAGGAGCATGAGGTTACATGCAGGGTTGCCCAAGACATTTTGGGCAGATGCTGTGAATACAGCAGCATATCTCATCAATAGAAGTCCCTCAACACCATTAGATGGTGGGCTACCAGAAGAAGTGTGGACTGGGAAAGAAGTGAACCTTGCACATCTCAGAGTATTCGGCTGTACTTCATATGTTCACATTGATGCAAAGCAATAAAACAAGTTGGATGCGAAGTCCAAGATATGCACGTTTATAGGCTACGGGCAGCATAATTTTGGCTACAGGTTTTGGGATGCAGAAAACAAGAAAATCATCAGAAGCAAGGATGTAGTCTTCAATGAAAAAGTGAACAATGTGCAGGAAAATAAGGCCGAAGAAAAGGAATTCGTAGAGTTAGAAGAGTTACCGGACACGAGCGTTAGAACGTCACAGGATGATCATGCAAAGGAGCATTACGAGGCAGAGCCACATACACCGGTTGTGAGGAGGTCTACTCGGGAGAGGAGACCCCGGTCCAATATTCACCCTCCTTATATTATCTACTGCTGACAGATAATGGTGATCCAGAGTATCTTGAAGAGGCATTACAGTCAGATACACGGGTTAAGTGAGCAGGCCATGGATAAGGAGGGATCTCTTGAGTCTAATCGTACATAGGAGCTAGTCACTCTACCTAAGGGTAAGAAAGCTCTTCATAACAAGTGGGTTTACAAATTGAAGGAGGAGCACGATGGTTCAAAACGGTACAAGGCTAGACTGGTTGTGAAAGGGTTCAACAAAAGGCAGGTATCGATTTCACTGAAATATTTCACCTGTGGTGAAAATGTCTACGATTCGCATGGTCTTGAGTATAGTGGGCTATAGAGGACTTACATCTAGAGCAGCTAGATGTTAAGACAACCTTCTTCATGGAGACCTTGAAGAAGAGATATATATGCAACAGCCGACAGGATACGTGGCACCAGGAAAGAAGAACAAAGGTGTGCAGACTGAAGAAGAATTATATGGCCTAAGCAGGCCCCGAGGCAGTGGTACAAGAAGTCGACAGTGTCATGTCGGGGAAACGGATTTAGGAGATGTCATGCAGACCACTGTTGTTACTTGAAGAAGTTTGATACGTCATACATCATTCTTCTTTTGTACGTTGATGATATGCTTGTGGCCGGTTCAAGCATGAAGGACATCTCATATCTCAAAGACCAACTGTCTAAAAAATTTGCCATGAAGAATTTAGGAGCTGCAAAACAAATCCTAGACATGAGGATAAAGCGTGACAGGGAAAATAAGAAACTAGTTTTGTCACAGGCAGAGTACATAGTCAAGGTACTTGACCGATTCAATATAGGAGGTGTTAAGCCGGTTAACACTCCATAGCCAACCACTTCAAGCTATCTAAGGAGTAAGGGGCAAAGATGCAGGAGGAACAGGACTACATGGCTAAAGTCCCATACACATCAGTTATTAGGAGTCTCATGTATGCTATGGTGAGCACGAGGCTAGACATTGCTCAAGCAGTGAGAGTTGTTAGCAGGTTCATAAACAACCCCGGGAAGAAACATTGAGAAGTTGTGAAGTGGATCCTTAGATATTTGGTAGGTACTAAGGATGTAGGGCTGTGCTATGGCGGTGGATCGGAAATTAAGCTACAAGGCTACGTGGATTCAGATTTGGCAGGAGATATTGACAGCAAGAGAGCACTACAGGTTATGTCTTTATTCTGGGTAATGCTGCAGTCAGTTGGGTCTCTCAGTTACAGAAGATAGTATCTATCAGTACGACAGAAGCAGAATATGTTGCGGCTATAGAAGCATGCAAAGAGATGGTGTGGATGCAAGGTTTCATGAAAGAGTTGGGTAAGAAGCAAGCAAATTGCAAACTGTACAGTGACAGTCAGAGTGCAATACACTTGGCTAAGAATTCAGCCTTTCATTCAAGGACCAAGCATATTGCCATCAGATATCACTTCATACGTTCGTTACTGGAAGATGGATCGATTGCTCTGGAGAAGATTCATACAAGTGAGAATCCTGCGGATATATTGACCAAGGCGGTCACATGAGAGAAGCTGAAGATCTGTTCAGCTTTGATTGGTCTTCAGGCTTGAAGACGGGGAGGTGGTGCACTCCGGATGAAGAAGACAAAGGTTTATGGCGATGTGTCTCCAAGTGAGAGATTGTTGAGAAGTGAAGCCACATGCGCGGATTTCGTGTCGCAAGTCCTTTCGCAACTGAGATGCGAAAAGGGAAGTTGTCAAAACTATAAAATGGGGTCCTTAGGGCTATTCTAGGGTTAGGTGAATATTGGAAAATATTTCTAAGGTGTGGGCAAGGGATTTTCTCTATACTTCCAAGGGAGAGGTTAGTATATTGCCTTGTAATCTTCGTTCTTCATAGTGGAAGTTTGCATCCATAGTTTTTTACCCTAGATTGAGATTTTTCCACGTATATCTTGTCTTGTGGTTTTATTTTGGATTGTTTTGATCTGTTTTTAGTTTATATTTCTTCCTGTTTATCGTTTGTGGGTGAGGCCTGAGATTGGATCTAGGCTCACTGCATTGTTGGGTGCTGCGCAATGTTGAGACTCAAATATTGCATAATTTTTTCCATTTATATCTTGGTTTTATGAATGAATCCGCTTAATATTCTATTTTACTCATGTATGTGTTGCAGGGTGAATTTAAGTGTTTGGATTGAAAAATGGTGTTAAAAGCATGATTTTGATGCTCAAGAATTACCAAGGCAAGGGAGGATGATCTTAGGAGACCAAGATTGAAGAATTTACATGCCAAAGATCTAAGAAAACCGAGTGAAGAATAAAGAAAATCGAAGATTTGAAGTGAAGAATCCTGAAATCGTCTGAAAAAGTGTATTCTAAAGCTGTGAAGTTTATTTTGGGAAAGGCTGGCAGCAGAAGACTGTTTTAAAAGAACTATGCAGTGAGAAGTCTATTTTGAAAAAATACGTATATTTGATGCGGTTTTTAGGATTTTTCAAATTTGTACAAAAATTGGAGGTCCCTACTTATAAATAGGGCTTCTTAGGGCATTCTAAAACATTATTCAAGGCATTCAAGAGCAAAGTTTAGGGTTTTTAAAGAGTTTAGTTATTAAAGCTTTATAAGTTGTTTTTTAAAAAGATCTTTTATATTGTATTTTCTTTATTTATTTCTTGTTGCTTTTATTTCTGCAATTTAATTATGTTTTTCTAAGTTCCTTATAGCCCAAGCTAGAGAGAAGGAAGTACATGGGTTTAATGTTTCTTAAGATTATGAGATGATTGATTGTTTTAATGATGAGGAAAATGGGATGCATGTTATCTATTATTTAGATTTTGTTTTTTATCATCTTGTGAGATCCATATATTTCCATCATATGAGATCCACATTGATGGATATGCTTACCCTATATCAATCGGATTTCCTAGATATGAGAGGTTCTCAACCTGTTATATTTCTTTGATATTTATTATCCTATATATATTGAATACTTAAAATCACTGACGTTGAGAATATATGTCAATGGTGCAAATCCATAATTTTTTAATATTTTTATATTATTTATTAAAATACTTAAACTGTTTTATTTTCCGACTAGGTTGAACCATAGTGCTCAAATCCTAGTTGTGTTATCAAGTCATCATGATTTTGGAACATTAACGTATGTGTGGAACTTTGAAGCTTGGGTGTTATTTTATTCAATTGAATTACATCCATTCAAAAATCCCAAAATCAAATCATCAGATTAATTTTTATTACTTCGTTTATTTTGCGTTTGATTTTTTTCTTCTCGTAATTCATCTCCCTGTGGGATTGACCCTGTATTCACGGGATACTACTTATGAACCTCTGCACTTGGAGGCAAGCAAACACGCAACAGAATATATGAATTAAGGTGATCCCCACATATAAGGGCCACCCTATCTTGGGTGAGGTTAGGGCGCACCTAGACTTGGGAGCGGCAGATTAAGCGTTGGACATAATCATTTTCAAATAAGAATAAATTGCATGGGCTTCATTTTTAACAGTGACACAAAGGCTAATCAAGTCCAACAATGTCCCAGTGTTAGTGTCAAGTTCACCACGCAATACACATCCATGTTTAGCTTACCTCGTCAGCGGCCCAATCTGGCTTCTTCTTTTTTTTTAAAAAAAAAAAATTTAATTTTAATTTTAAATGCATGCACGCACACCAACACACTTACGCGATAGTGGGATTTCACCACCCATGGATACTCGAACCCTGGACCAGGTGTTGAAACTCCTGAAAGTCTACTACCCGAGCAAGGGTAAGGATCCAGCGGCCCAATCTGGCTGCTGTTGCTTGGATAGAATGAGCGATGGGCCTACTTGATGGGCACTCAGAAACCTTACCCTGTAGCCTGTATGTTGTGTTCCCTCGAAGTTATTTTATATTTGGTGCGTGTATATGTGCGCTTTTAGTGTAGATAAATTTCTCATTTTTAAAGAGCTAGATCTCCATGATCCAGCACATGGGAGTTGTAGGGTCCTGAGGCTTGGAACAACATAGAGTGGTCCTATGTTTCTATGATCTGAACCACTGGTCAGCTACGCCTTTCTTCAAATGGATTATATGCCCAAATTCTGAAGATTCCACGAACCTACCGGATGCAAATTGCATGACATGGCCCTTACTCCAATGCTCATGAGACATCCAAACCATGTATCAGTTTCACCAGTTCATTACAAAACATGATCCTAAAATGAGTTTGATATATAACTCAAGTAGGCTATAGGATATATATCAATTGGATGAAAATGCCACCCATTGAAAGCTTTTTGGGCCCATCACTGATGTAGAGCGGGTTGCCGATACTTTCATGGCTAAGATGGATAAGAAAAGGCCCAGTTGATGACAAAAGTGATCTAGACCGTCAGAACTTAAAACGGACGTATCTCGCAAATCGGAATGAGCTATCGGAGGTACCATACATGATTTTGGGATAGGACGAGCTATTTTAGCCACCCGACCCTGCTATGCTGGATTGCCCACGCCAAATTTGCAAAATAACGTGAGATCGACGGTTGAAATCATGTTTTAATTTCGTTTTTACTATTTATGGTAATATTTAGTTTGATTATAACTCTTCATCTATAGGGCTTTAGGAGTTGTGCCCAACATGAAAAGTGCTTAGAATAGTCAAGGAATATCATGGTTAGGCTAAACAGGACACTTATTATTTTTGGCCAAAAACCATGCGCACTGTAGGAATCACGATGGTCTATAAATAGTAAGTTTACTATTAATAGTAACTTGTGATTTCTACGAGTTTTAGTTGTAGTTTAATTCCAAAACTTCTTCCATGTCTTAGTATCCATATTTAAAGGAGTGCAAATTCGTTTATTAAATCATCAATCAATTTATGAATTTTTTAGAATATTATTTTTATTATTTTTATTATTTTTCCTCGTGGATTCGAAGCAGTTATCCTTGAGGAAGACGGTGATCAACCTCATCACATTCATCCCTAAGTCAATCACCCAACCTACGAGAGCATGTTTAGGTGTGATATATATTTCTCTACTAGATTATTTGGTCACTTACATTGGTAAAATTACTTGCAAGTTTAGAAATTGAAAGATTCATCATATCCATATTAGAGTGGTACTTAAGGTTTGTACGGGCTCCAACACATCCTTAGACATAAGGAACTTTCAGTTGAGATAGATTAGTTGTTGGCACTCCGGCTGACTTTACAAGGTCATCAAAAGGCTATAAAATTAAATGATATTTGGTGTCTTCAAGGATCATATGATCAAACATGTGATCCTGAAACACTAATTAGTCTTAAGGGAGCCATTTGATACATTTTTTATTTTTAACACACACACACAAACCCCCACACACGCTGCAGTGGGATTTCACCACTTATGGATACTTGAACCCTAGACCGGATGTTGAAACTCCCGAGAGTCTACCACCAGAGCAAGAGTAAGGATCCATTTGATACTTGTAAATGTACATATGGCATACATTAGCTCAGTTAATTGACTAAAGTATAGAGCCTAAAGTTTTCCAAATCACGGTGTTAAAATCAAATTGGTTAATCAATCACAGCCTTCGATTCCTAGACACTTGTTTGTTGAAATATTAGGATTATGGAATTGTTGTGACTTAATCATCATGAAATCTGGCACTTATAGACAGCCATTTGAACCGTATAGATTATGGGACACATCGTGGATGGTGCATGAGTATATAATATTACAGTGATCAAGAAACTCCAAATACTTTATTTCACACAGTAAGCTTGCACTTACCCATATTGGCCCATATGGGTTAGCCCTCTGAAACCGACTTTCAAGCCTTAAATGCGATGCTATTCGCCAATACATGAAAGGACGACAGGGTATATGAATAAAACATTTTCCATGAAAACTAACTTTTCCATCATTAAAGGAAAAAAAACACACAGCCACATAAATTGTTATTCATTTTCAAAGATATATTGAAAAAAATGGATATTCATTCTCTAAACATCCAAGGAACCTCCTGTCGTTTTGCTTTTAGGTCGTGTTAGATACGTGAATTCTATGTATAACATGATGCATGCCTGGTCAGTATATATAGAAAATAAGATTAAAAAAATAGGGGCTATTTGAATAATAAGTAGAATTCTTAAATTCATTAAACAACAACCACACCATTTCTCATGTTGGGAGTTCTAAAGGTACGCAACAGCGATGAATGCCGTGTTGAATTCATATATCTAAACTGCTAGTCTGGAACATATGTTACATGCAGCTTCAACCCCTCTTCGTGAGTCACCTCAGAAATTTCAGACCCATAAGCTGATGATTTTGCATTTGATCAGCTTTAGACTAACTTTTTTTTCTTTTTACTTTTTCCTTTTCTTTTTTTTAATCTTTTTCTTTTTTGGTTAACTTGTTACACCCAATGTCAATTCAAACTTCACTATTAGCCACCCCCACTAGGACCGAGACCAAAGACCTCCGTGTTAAAACTAGGTATCTTTTACTTAGTCTGCCACATTGCAGTAACTTGAAAGAATTCAGATAAACCCAACGTTCATTGGTCATATTTCAATAGTCCTAAACATCCAGAGAGATGACCTTTGTCCATTGCGTATTGAATGTGGATGACCATCTACTTCTCTACCTGCATTTGCAGCTATTCATCATGCTTATTAAAAATTATAGAAAAATTCAATCAACAAAGCACCAGTGGTCTAGTGGTAGAATAGTACCCTGCCACGGTACAGACCCGGGTTCGATTCCCGGCTGGTGCAAATCTTTTTTTTTTTTTTTTCCTACGATGTCTGAATGCCTGCACATCAAGTGTTATACTTTACCAGTGTACAAAATAACACTTTCAGTTTGGACGAGCGGGGCCTTGGTTATGCTCTCTTGACCATTGATTTGTTCAGTCTTCATGGAGTGTGATGGATGGCTTCTATATGGTGATCCGGATGATCACTTGTACGACAATTGGCGAGCCAAAAGAGAATTGTTTGTACGTTTGGAAGCAAGCCTTTGTTTGATCTCCCGCTGCATGAAACAAGCACTAAATAGCCGACACCAGATCCATAGCTCAACTGGTAGACTGAGTGATACCTCGTTTCAACACTTGAGGTCTTGATATCGATCCCTAGTGGGGGTGGCTAACAGTAGAGTGTGTGTACTGACATGGGTGTGTACTAACAAGCTAACTCAAAAAAAAAAAAAAAACCAAAAACGAAAAAAAAATAGCACTAAATAGCCCAATCCCTGAGAACCCTCTTTTTTAGGAGTTGTGTATATAGGCACTTAGGGTCCTCACTGGGGACCCGATTTCAATCAATTCTGGTGGGGACCAAGTCAGCCCAATTAATTTTATTACCATATTACATATTAAGTATATTAAATAATATAAGGATTGAATGAGTTAAGCCGCCTGAATTGAAGATATGCAGTCTAATCCATCCAATGGGTGGTCTGATAACATAAATGCCCTTGCTATAGGGCAATTCTGGCACAGTCCATTAGGAAAGGAAACATGTCATTGCATAAAAGATATACCATGCGCTATATGTTTTAGAGAGTTTGGCTGATTTTATTTATTTATTTATTTATTATTTTTTAACACATGCACACACACTCCCCCACACACTCACGCTGTAGTGGGATTTCACCACCTATGGATACTCGAACCCTTGACTGGGTGTTGAAACTCCCAAGGGTGTACCACCCGGCCGATAGATTTAGAGTGTGGCTGGGATATCCAGAAGCTGATTGCGGCCGAGAAGTCCAAGATGCAGAGCATGAGAGGCGGTCGAGAATTTGGAAGCAAGGTGTAGCCGAGTTTGAGAGAAAAGGAACGGTCAATAAGAAAACACACAGAGGGAACGATCTAGACGGTGACACTTTAGTTATCATAACTGTCACAATAAATAAGATAAACATATAAAGGACAAAAACAATAAAGATTTATAAATAGCAAGTGAATCAACAAAAGAGGCCATCCCACACTAATCAAACTAAATCAAATCTATCAATTTATTATAAGAGTATTGATAATCTAATAGAAGTAATTTGTAGTTGTAATTTAGGTCTATGCTTACATGTTAGACTTGATCCTTATCTAGTATAAAGCTGTTATTTTAAGAGGTGCTTTTTTGCAGTCACTTTTAGTGACCAATTATGAATTTTTTTCTTTTGTTTAATTGCGCTAATATATTAAAAAGTCATTTTTTGTGAAAGGCAAAATGCAACCCCATTTTGGAAGAAAAACCCACCATATGATCATTGCATGATCATTACAAAATTATATAAGTGGATGAGTAAGCAATTGACCTTCTCATATTCAGATCATATACGTTCATATTAAATGTATCTACTTATTTTGACGTTTGAGGTCAAAGTTAATTGGTTTGAATTAAGCTGCTATATCTATTTTGGCATGACCACACACACTGCACATGACAGAAAACAAATCAAGTGCCAACAACCCTTTCTTGATCTCGACCCAACTTGAAACTAATGTACAAAGACCCGATCTATACCATCTATACCTGATGGGTATTTACACTAATCAAATCTAGTATTGGTCCTAAAGGGTGATACTCAAACTGATTAAGCTGGTTATAGGTACTTTAAGACTTGATCAAGAATTAGAGTGATTGAGAGTTGTGTAGGGGTTGTTTGGACTTGGCAGAAGGTCCTAGCTAGTAGCTATGAACAACTGGACATGGCTATGGTTTATGAATTCCATCGTACACATGAACCAATGTACTTTTGGTTTGATCATAGATATGTGATGGCTTGATCATGAATTAATTGTATGTGGTGGAGAGATGAAATTACTTACCAATAATACTCTACCATATCATAATAGATATGGATGAAACTTATCATGCACATGCATGATATGCTTAATGTGCTACAGGTACGATGTAATGCCCTGAAAATCGGGGGTCGAGCATAAACTCAACTCCCGAGTTCTAGAACATCACTTATGCAACAAAATGAATGATGATTGGATGTTGACAGCATTCGTGCGTTGAACATGAGTGAGATTAAGCCAAAACAGCATATCATACTCCAGAGACAGTTTAATTTGCAAGCGGAAGACTGTGATAGATAGATAAAATAGATAACCTATGATGAGTCTCCAGAGTGTGATAACATTACCAGGTTAAATAAATATAAGTGCAGTTCTAGAATATACCAAATGTGAGGAAGTGTAATGCCTCCTATCCCATGTACCATAGCCCCGTCAATACAATATCAGGTCTTCATTGACCTGCCAGAGAGATACAGATAGGAGAACTCCTCCTATCATCACAGAAGTAGTCCGGCTCTGCTTCACAAGCATCGCCATCACCTGAAATTCAACAAATCTGGTGGGTGTTTGGAACACCGTCCCGTAACGTGGGAGTGAGTGATCAACTCAGTGGAACAATAAGGCATAGGTTAACATGTTATCAATTCAATCAAGCAGTAATGATAAAGCGGTACAAATCAAACAATTCTAACTACTCTTATTAAATGCAAGAATGAAATGACATGATGCTGTATGCCCTTGCCAAACCACCCTCAAGCGACATCATCTTACGTTCGCGAATGCTTACTCCCTCAGTGCGCCACATCTACAAAGCACATGCGGTGCGATGATGCTCATGATTACCAAGTTTTTATTAGTCCATTTCAAACAGCAGTATTAGGAAACTAAGGTACCTCCCTTGTATCATTCCCAAACATGATCCATTCTAGGGTCGTCAATCCTAGTTATTCTCATACGATGTTATGGTTTGAGAAGCGTAGTGAAGGCATCGCAAAGGGCTCATCACCCGTCAGCGCGGATACAGATCTCACCGTATGCGGCTCAATTGCTGGCCGTCAGCTCGAGTACAGGTCTCACCGTACTCGGCTCAATCACTAGCCGTCAGCTCAAGTACAGGTCTCACCGTACTCGGCTCAACTCACACTCTAGTTGCTGTGAAAGACTCGTGGCCAATCACAGACCCTTGGAGTGTACTCGATGATACCACGGAGGACTCGTCGCCCGTCAGCACGAGCACAGATCTCACCGTACTCGGCTCTCGCCGAAGTATCGACAGCTCGAATACAGTGTCCCATACCACCATATTCGGCTCACGAGTTGATTGCGCAATGGTCACTACGGGGAGGCACATGGCCCCAGCGTAGGCCGACAGCTCAACCACGGTGTCCCATACCACCATGCCCGGCTCATGCGACTTAGCGGATCTAGGTACCATGGTTAAACGGGGATCGCCACTGGTAAGTTTGGTACCCTAGGTTCAAGCAGTAGCGACCAAACAGGTGAACATGCATAAGGCAGATCGGGTTACTTGATGAGCTCGACTAGCACGATCGCCCGTTGAGCTGCACGACATGAAGTGCATAAACAACTTCGTGTGGCCTAGCCACTGCCGACAGGCAACGCACGACTCGAGTTCGTCGAACACATCCCACGTGGCAAATGAATCTCAGCCACGAGTTCAATCTCGTTACCGATTGCCTGGGCCATAATCATAGCCCCAAACACAATCAATTGCAGATAAATAAAGCAGTAATGGATCAAGATTCAACTCATACAGTCAAGGTCTGGTATTATCCGTTTAGGGCTGCCAGGGCTGTTGCACGCACTCGTTGCTCCGCTCCCCCATCACCCATGACGGATCATACAACATAAATATAAATTTAAACATATGTATTACATAGTTAAAATCATAAAGCAGTTGAGCATGTTATGAATCACAACACAAGCATGAATTTGTACATGTTCAATTCCTAATCACACAACTATCAAAGGAGATCATACACATAGTTAAAAGAGGTTGAGAATCATATCTCAACACCCTTATCCTTTACAATTTGCTAACTACTGCTCATTCAGACATTTCAAGAAACACTTAAACAAACATACATCAACATACATGACATATGTCGATCACAGGCATTAGGCCAAATCCTTTCACTAGGGAGTTGCCCCAATCATAACACGCGTACACCCACGACGGATAGTCATGGCACGCAGGAACCCAAGTTCCATATTCATTCAGCTATTTTCACAAATACTTGGGCCACACATTTTAGCACATATAGTGTATACAGGCCGTGGCGTGATTTAGGGCAAATCCTTTCGTCAAAGGGATATCGCCATTACAACAATCATATATCCATGACAATTAGTCATGGCGAGCACGAATGAGAATTCTATACTCATTCAGCCATTTTCACAAACACTTAGAATACACTATTCCAACATACATAGTGTATGTTAGCAAACATGTATTAGGGCTATTCTTTCGCTAAGCGGTTTTTTATCCGCGTATACCGTATTCATACAACAATTAATCATGACAATTACATTTCCAAAATCCGCACGTATGCGGAATTTCTAGAATGCGCAATTTCAACAACATACATGACATTTACACATGAACATGTATTTTTGCGATCCCTTTCGCCAAACTAGCATTTTATCCACACATGATATAATCAAACATTAAAAACATGTCAAACATTTTCCCAAGAAAAATACGTATACGGTATTTCTACGTATATCTAGAGTATGTGAAAATCCATATTCTTTATCGCTAATCGAAACAGGAAACGGAAAGCACTTTGTACATGTGCATTTGCATGCAGATCATGAATCTATCATTATCTGACATTGAAAGCGTTGAAAAACGTAACTTATACGCTTAAAGTCCTCACCTTTTGTCGTAGAATCGTAACGGAGTTGATAGGTTTGCTAAGCTTCCGTATACGGCAACTAGGCGACCTATAGAACGAAATAGGTTAGCTACTTCACAACCTACAACAGTCTAAACCCCAAAACAGATTAGGGTTAGGGTTTCTTACCTAGAAACGACGCCGGAAACGCCGGAAAAGCGTCAAGAAGGATGCGGTGGAGCATGGATAGCAGCAGGGAAGGACGGCAGGGAGATTCTCCCACTTCTCCCTCACTTTCTCTCTCTTTTCCCTCTCTCAAATCCAAATTCGTATGGCTGGAATGGGAGAGGGTTTAAGGTCCTTATATAGCCTCAAAACTCACCGAAATAGACTCCTGTTCAAAGGTTACTGCTAATATAGGTATTTCGTCACTTTTCCAGCTCAAAAGAGAGGTTCTGGTGGCCCTCCTTTAGCCAAACGTCAGACTTAAGCTCACCACACATGGATCTATGAGGGATTACGTTTTCGACTCGAACGGATTCCCAGATCGCACGTGGCGGGCCACTTTCAGTTCAACGGTCAGTGGGCCACGATCCGAAATTCCAAGTACATGTAAATGTTCCTGAAATTTTTCCTGATCCGAGGGTGTAATTTGGTCTGATTCTGACGGTCTGGTTGCTTAATACTGATGCGCAAGCGAAAGGTGTCAGATCACTATTCCAGATATTTTATTTTCAAAAGGAATAGTGTTTTTCACACACCCTCGCTCCGGATCGAAATAAATGGCCGTGGGACATCGGAATCGCCTGATTTTTGAGATGATTGTCAAGCCCAGTGGGGCGGTCCTGGTTCCTTAGCTTCGTGTTAATCGGACTCCCGATGTGCGATCTAGACCTCATACGAAGTTTCGTTTCAGTCTCGAGAGCAGACGGGTAATGAGTTTGGCTCTAGACTTTAGGGTAACCTAGAGTCACATGTTTTACAAGTTTTGGGTCTTGCAGATCGTATTAAAGCGATCCCAACGGATTTCATGGCTAATCGAGTTTGCACTTAGTTAACTTTGTTAAATTTCTAAAGGATTTAATCCTAATTGTTTTCTGGTTGAGATGGTACTTAGGCCTTTGTAGTTTGTATATAAAGTGATCCAAGTTTTACTACTTAGCTAGTTTAAGTTAGTGTCTAGGGCAAAAGTGCTTTGAAAAATTGAAGGCACAAGGTAGTGAAGGGTGAGATTTGTGAAGGAAATGGGTTCAGAAGCGATTTTAGACTGTGGGGTTCAGTTCTGACGAAATAATAAGGTATTAAGAGCAACCCATCGCCTAAGGACATCTAATCCCAAATTGGCAAAAATCCGGGATGTTACATACGATCATTGAAGTTCAAGCATCTCACGTGTGTATGTATGCCACGATCAATTTTCAAATACTAAAAGAATTGGCACATGTGTCGGTTTGCATGTATCATATGTGATGCACGTGTAAATAAGCCGCCAACCAATCTTTGAGTTCAACCGGCAGTTCCATCATCTCCATGTTCCAGGGTATTTGATAAGTAGAGGACAAAAAAACTAGTCGACAACAACACATCCATGACCAACTAGCTCCCATAGAATGGCATGGATTGCTAATCATGATACAACCATAATCCAAACATTTTCAAACATACAAGGTAGGGCATGGACTTGGGCTGAACATACTCACAGTCCCATGTAATCTACTCTACTTACACCCTACATAAAAAGCAGGTACCACAGTCGATCCCAACTGTCCAACTAATTGGAAACCTCCACCATTTAATTCCTCTCTCTAAAATATGATTATTGTCCGTATTGCTCTTATTTGTCTATTTTACATGTACCAATTGGATGGAGAGAATAATTCGTTTAATATATGCACTCAAAATGTTCCTCTAGGAATGATTGTTGCGCTAAACTAGGTCAACATAGTCCATGTGGATGATGGATGAGATAACACTTATAAAATGATGGTGACCCATCATTATGCTAAAAAGGTTTTTCTACAAGCCAATGAGAAATCATTCGAAAGCTTGTAAATGAAGATAAATGGAATCCATTTCACATTTACTCTTATTTTAAGTGCAAATGACTTAATTGTAAATGAAATACTTTGAAATTCAAATATTCTGTTGGGACAAAAATAAATGGGATGAATTGAAATGCAATGAAAATTTTCAATATATGGAAAAAATCACACGTAATATCCAAATCAACTTCAATATCCCAAATTAGTACACAGATGATGTTTGACATAATGATTGTAGCAGAAGCTTATTAAAACATTTAACTCAACAAAAAATTATGAAAATTTGAACCTCTTTTTAGATATTTTGTAACTGTCTTTTTAGATATCAAACGTTGGGATGGTTTTAATCATTATTTTGTAACTGTCTTTTTAGATATCAAACGTTGGGATGGTTTTAATCATTATATTAATATGATTTTAGTAATGTAACCGATAATTAAACTGCTTTAGATTATTATCAGCGTATAGCATACCTACCGTTAGTTCACGCTTGATACCGAGACCTCAGTGTTAAAACAAGGTATCTTTCACCTTTTTTTTTTTTTCACACACCCACACACACCGCCACACACTCATGCCTTAATGGGATTTCACCACCTATGGGTACTCGAACCCTTGACCAGGTGTTAAAACTCCTGAGAGTATACCACTTGAGCAAGAGTAAGGACCCGAGGTATCTTTCACTCAGTCTACCACTTGAGCTATGAATCAAGGGTGTGTTTACTCTCAATTCCATTTACCTCCATTTATTTCACTTTTTATGCCATTCACTCACATTTACTCCCATCCCAGTAAACCCTAAGCCTATCCTCCATCTGACTCATCTGCTTATAAAAAAAACCCCAACTGTGTGCAGACGTTATTTACACTAGGTACTCTCGTCTTTACCTGCTTATACATTGTGGTGCATGAACTGTCTTGCACATGCCATCCAACCACACATTAAGTGGCCCCCACAATGATGCCGAAAATGCTAAAAAAATCAGGCCTATTGCTTCATTATGTGAGCCACACTACATAAAACAATTGACAGCCCCTTAAAAGCTTCCAAATTCATATGGCAGCCCACGTGATGGATGAAATGGCCTGATATTTGGGCGTCCAACTCTCATAGTGAAACTATCTTTTAAACAGCTCGCATGCAATAAACACATCATGACAGGCCACGCTCAATGTCCGTAGAATGAGAAATACTTCTGACAGTGGGGTAGTGTTGTGGATGATAAGCAGAACTTAAAAATCATGTGTCACATGCCAGGTCCTTACTCTTGATCGGGTGATAGACTCTCAGGAGTTTCAACTCCCGGTTAATGGTACCCATAGGTGGTGAAATTCCACCAGAGTGAGTGCATGGGGGTGTGTGCGCGTGTTTAAAATAAAATAAAAAAAATATGTGCCACATGCCAGAAATTTCTCTTATTCGCCTTTCTGACTATATGATTGCGGTCCATCTATTGTTAGACAGTTTATTGGGCCTAGTTTACACAACATTTTCGCAGATTTTATTAGTTACCGCGTATCAAGCCTCACAGGCGGCCTGACCATTAATTAAGCCTCCTATGAGAATAAGCTCAATCTCCAAGACCATGTAAATGAACCGGCGTCAAGAAAACCCGTGTAACTTTCATCTTGTTTCATCTCTCCCCTCGCGTAATCTCAGCCGTTAAAAATCTAGGGCGTCTACATTTTGAATCGTTTCTTCTTTAAAACCAATGAACAGGAAGGGTTTAAAGAGAGAGAAGTGAAGCTCGTAGCAGCCCGGCGATTTCACCGATTTCCTGGTAGCCGGTCCGTCATTCTCCAGTAAGATTTTCGCCACGGCGTCTCTCTCATTTCATTAAACCTCTCTCTCTCTCTCTCTCTCTCTCTCTCTCTCTCTCCTCTTTTAGGGCTTCAGAAAGCAAAACCCTAGAAAAAGCTGCCACTGTTGTAATTCCTAGGTTTTGATTTTCATTCCACTGTTCGATAATCTCCTTCTTCTTTTTCTCTGATCTGTGTCGATTTTTCATACAGTATTTTTTTTTTTTTTTGGTTAAAAAAAGATCGGATTTCACTGAAAAAATGGAGAAGAACTTTGATACTCCGCCGGAGTGTGATGGATAATACGCAGGCACTTACGAATTACTCAGAAATTGCATACTGGCGTAAAAGTAATTCAAATTAAACTGTCCAAATAATGATTCCCAGTTTAGGTGTACCAAGAACAAAAATTCACAAATATTTGATTTATTTGACTATCAGATTGGTAGACATTTACTGGACGGTTGAAAATGAAAAATATCTAATGGTCCTACTTCAACATACAAGCTTTCACCAATCAGACGTGAGGATTGTTCAAACAATCTGATTTTGGGACTGTGACTTACGTGACAGTGGATTCCACTATTTAGTCCATCTTATTCGAGTTTGTGTATTCCTGCGTACAATTTTTGAGTGCTTGTGTATCAAGTGTCATACATTGCCTGAGCATCATATAACTCCCTGAAAAAAATGATGGTAGAGGCTTTTTTGGTTGCATTATCTAGTACCATATGAGCAGCAGCACCAACCGGTTCCCCATCACTGCCTGTGGCACTTTATGTATGCTCCTGCAGACTTCTGGTCTTTATTTTGTGGAAATGCCACACTGATGAAAAAACTTCCCAAAAAAATAAAATAAAAAAATTTCAAACTGTTGCCATAAAAAAAAGATGAAAAAATAAATAAATTGAAACTGTACCTGTGGGAATTGCATCTTTCATGAAGAAGTGCATGCCAAACCAAATGGTGCCGTTCCTTTTTGTTTACAGGGTTGTCAATCCCAGAGGAAACCATGGGAGTTTTCCTTATCTAGGTCTTAGTTTTTTTTCCCTCTTTTAAATTGATTTAAACTCTAAACACCTCTTAAGTTAATATAAATGCTTTAAATGATATTATGTAGCGCTAATGTTGTGTTCTCAAAATTGGAGTGGATATCATTCTACTTTAGGGCGTGTTTGGATTGTGTGGATGATGTCATGATTACCCAATGATAATTTTCATGGTCACTATAGAAAATAGGGTTCCAAGAAAGGGGTGCCTTTTTAGATAGCAAGTCGAATCCTTTAATTTATTAGACAACAATTACCTTGATTCTTGTGCCAGCGAATTTTGGCTATGGATAAGAGTAATGATTAGTATGTGGAATCCATGTATCCAAATAACCCAGCCGTCTTCTTAGTGAAAAACAATTTCCATTTCGGCATGGATTATGAGTATCCAAATGTGGCCAGACATTCATAATCATGGGGTAATTTTCTTTTAACCGCTAAAGCTGACTCACTGACTCACCCATGTTTATATTGCTTCACAAAGTGGATTAGACAATCCTTTCAAGGTTACAAGTTTGCAAAAGCATGGCAGATTGAGATAAAATAGATGAGCATAAGCATTTGTTCTGATATAACATGTGATTTTGTGTTGTGGGTTCATTAGAATATATTTGTTGAAGGGTTGGTACATTCAATTCAATTATTGTTTATTTATTTATTTTTTTTTTTTTTTTGGGGTTTGTGTCTGACAAGTGGCTCCAAGTATGAGCGAGCTCTTCTTACTGGTGTTTGTTTCTTTCTTTTGTCATCATTGTTCAGGTAAGCCATGGTGAAGCACAACAATGTTGTGCCCAATGGGCACTTCAAGAAGCACTGGCAGAATTATGTCAGGACTTGGTTTAATCAACCAGCTCGCAAAACCAGAAGACGCATTGGTAAGATTTTTATTCCCCTTCAAAACTTCTGTATTTTGTGATGGTCTTTCATTATGTTGCTTTTGGCAGCTCTGGTTTGCTGTATCCGCTTTCCAATTCATTTTATGGTTGACCATGTACATGGTTGTGTCATCATGAAATTGGCAGCTAGGCAAAAGAAAGCTGTGAAGAAATTTCCTCAGCCCGTTGATGGACCCCTTCGTCCTATTGTTCATTGTCAAACTTTGAAGTATAACATGAAAGTTAGGAAAGGCAGGGGATTTTCTCTTGAGGAGCTCAAGGTGAGACAAGATTTTATTATCAATTTTCTTGTAGCTTCAAGGAATGACTAGGGTGCTGTTGCTTCGCATGGAATTTGATGTTGATTTTCTTGAAATAACAAGAAGCAAGTTTATTATCTGAATTCCAGAGGGCCTTGTACATGTTGTGTTGTTTACAACAGAAGCATTTTTGTGTTGCAAATTTATATAGGAGGATTTTATTTATTTATTTTTGGTGCTGCTCATTGGCGAAAATATCTTTTCTATTTTCAGTAACTCAGAAGCCTTTAGACTGCTCATTCTCAGTGGTGTGGAGTTCTTATTGCTTACTCCAAGTTTTTATTGTTTTGCGGTTTCAGGGGATTTTTCTTTTTTCATTTGTTTTTGAAGAACAGATACTCCCGCTTCTATTAATTTTCAGTGGAGTCTTTGAAACTTGGGTTGTAATTTCATGGACTATCATTGTTATTTCCATATTTCCATGATGCTTCTATTTCCCCTGGTGTGAATTGTGATGCTTCTCTTATCGTCATGAATTTGTGCATTGTGGATCTTGTAATTCTGGACTCTATTTTTCAGGCAGCTGGCATTCCAAAGAAACTTGCCTCAACCATTGGCATTGCAGTTGACCATCGTCGCAAGAACCGTTCTCTGGAGGGTCTTCAAGCTAATGTTCAAAGGCTGAAAACTTACAAGGCTAATTTAGTTGTCTTCCCAAGACGTGTGGGCAAATTCAAGGTAACCCAACTTATTCTCTCTATGGAATGCATCTATTCACAATGATCACTCTCGCTTGTTTAGCATACATTCCTAACCTGAGGCCCTCCTACAGGCATTGTCAGTGCAGTATTTTGAATCCTACTCTCTGCACTTGCTAATGCAACGCATGCTTGTGTGATTTTGGCTGTTCATCAGCTAGGCTGCCCTGTTTATATGCTGTGCCCTCAAAATCAGGCCAGTCATGTCATTGGTTGGGTCTCACACCAATGAAGAATGTGGTTCTTGGTGACTGAAAAATATTTGCGATATACATGTGGTCCTTTCCTGGTTGATCTGATGGGCCTGATTTTCACGGCTGGTGTTGTAACCTTTGAGACCAATGGATGGCACATGCACACGATGGTCCCACCTGATTAATCATGGCCTGGATCTTGCGCACCTAGCGCATTGGTGTTGTGTGGAAGGTAGTAGTTTAAATCCTAGCATTTCTTCCCTAGTATTTTTGAATAACTAGTGAGGTGTGGCACACAGAAGTGCAAGTATGTTGTACATCAACCTTAAGCTAAGCGTCCAACCTGTGGGCCCCAATTTAATTTCCTAAACTGTTTGATTGATGGACATTTAGTGGACAGTGAAATGTCCATTTTCGGCCCATGCTCCATCTGAGGTGGGCACCACACTTTAGATGGTTCATTTCATTAAATTGACTTGCAGAGTAATTGATTGTGCGTTATGATCATCATATCAGTGCAGTCTTGGTCCATTCTCCATCCACAATGGGGTCCATGCTTTAGACGGTCCAAAATTGGCATGACATTCCTTGGATGAGTTGCTGCATCATGGTTATTTTGATAGTTAAAAGGTTAGAAGTGTATTCCATGTGTAGCATTGACTTGGTCCATGTGAAGCGACTTGGTGCACGCCCATCAAAAGAAGGAAGAAAGAAAAACGAAAAAAGGAACGATTTAGTGCATGGATGAAGTCACATCTCATGAATATGATTTTGGGTATGAGCAATCCATAGTGGATCCCACAATTTGGGTGGGTTGGCGTTTGAGGTTCATGCACTTGTACAGCAGGAAAGGACCCACCACCGTGGTTTTGGTATAATGCCCAACATACAAAACATGTGTATGTAGCCTGTGATCAACGAAAGCTTATCAATCTTCGAATTGAAGCCCATGAACCATGAAGCAGATGGCCTCGTAAAGGAAGAATTCAAGAAGTAGATGTCATGGAGGGCCACTTCCTATTTTTCTAAATTTCAATCTCCTGTTTTTTGTTCTCCAAGCTCTTGCATGAACCCTTTTCTTTTTATATATTTCCTTCGTGGAGTTAGGGGCCCACTGTTGCCTGTGGCATCCAACCCATTCAGCAGTGTCGTCCTACGATGAAAATTGGTATGTGGGGCTGGTTCCTCTGCAGCTGTTGCTGATGAAAAAAGGTCAGGCAACTGGCTGTGTGGGGCTGGTATGGCATCCAACCCGTCCATCAGGGTCACCCTGACATGAAAATGACAGAGGCCTCAAAAATCACACATATATGATAATCAGGTTGTTCACTTCTTGACCTCTTTTCTTGCTGCAGGCTGGTGATTCTACTCTTGAGGAGCTGGCAACAGCTACGCAAGTCCGAGGTCCTCTCATGCCGATTGTACGTGAGAAGCCATCTATTGAGTTTGTGAAGGTCACAGATGAGATGAAGTCATTTAATGCCTATGCCAAGCTCCGCATCGAGCAAGTGAATCAGCGGCATGTTGGTGCTAGGATGAAGAAGGCTGCTGAGGCAGAGAAGGATGAGAAAAAATAAGGCACAAATCAAACAACATTGTAGCTTTCCAATACTAGGAGCAGGTACTTGAGACTTTCTGCAGCACAAATTTTTGAGGCCGATTCTGATTGCCAAAGGTTATTTTTTTTTCCCGATATGGTACTCTGAAATTTGGATAATTTGAGTTATCCTTTTGCATTTCTTTCGTACATGGGCTGATTTGCAGTTTTGAATATTTATAGAGGCAGGCATTTGTGTACTTATCAATGCTGGTGCATGCAACAGATTTTTGGTTCTTTCATGGCATACTTAATAGTTCTGTTCGTGTTGTTTGCTTATTAAACAATTCATTTATATACCGTGGGCTATGACGTACTCAAAATAAGGGTCCACGCACAACATAGTAGTCATGATAGCATATTTTTCATTTATTAAACACAGTTTCATTGCTGCAGATTGCATGAAATCCTTTGTTGCTCTTGGAAAGATGGACGAAGAAATAATAGAATTTTGAATTCACCTTAAGACATTTGCATTCACAGTTCTTTTGATTGTTCATGTATTTTAGTTCGTGCATTTATATTTTAATATAGTTCTTGTCAAGTGTCAAGGCACATCCAAGGACTCCATTTTGGGCTGGTGTCTATGATGCCTTGGATTGTTGAGTCATGGCATGCGGGCGACAGGTGTTCCAGTTATTGAGATCTTTCATCCGCTGGGATGGATGCGGGCTTGAGGGCCTGTTTGGATGCAGCAAAAGGGCTGTCCTGGATAGGCAAATCATGGATACACAGTCATGCATATTGCATATTGTTTGTCAAACCCCCTGGGGAGTGGGAGTAGGGAAATATGTCTGTCACATATGGAGCATGTGTACATTGGAATCTTCGCAATGTTGAATGTGGCCCGTGGCATGAGGAGGGTGGCACATTGGCATGTGGTACATGCCGTCCTCCAACTCAACTTGGCTGCAACCCCGGAACCAGCCATGTCGGTCGGACCCTGACAGTCGGGCCCACCTCCATGCATGCATTGTATACCCACGCTGTCCATCTGTTTTGACAGCTTATTTTAGGGCATGGTCCCAAAAATGAAGAAACAAATCTCAGGTGGACCACACCACAGGAAAAAGTGGTCATTGAATGCCCTACATTTAAAATTTCGTAGGTTAATGGTTAATAATCACTGTTTCCTGTTGTGTGGTCCCCTTGAAATTTGTATCTGCTTCATTTTTGGGACCATGCCCTAAAAATAAGCTGTCAAAACAGATGGATGGTGTGGATATACAATAATAAATTGAGGTGGGCCCTACGGTCAGGGTCCCACCCACATTGCTGGTTTGGGAGTCGCAGCCATAGATATCTTCTCCTTTTAGGACAGGCAATCTCTGGGCAGCCGTGCAAGATGTGGGCCTTGTATGGATTTAGCTCCTGGTAATTGTCCTGTGTAGGCTGCATTGGACAACTGACTCGAGATCTCCGTTGAACAAATCCTGCCATCTTTTCATAGACTCTTGTTGTATTAGACATTTTCTGTTGTGTTTTAGACAGCTGGGTTTCATGGGAGAAAGTCGGATAGGATTACTGGGCAGGAGCAGCTCTTCAAGCTCTGCACAACGGGTACCACATTTACAGAAGATGTTTGCTAGGACACATTATAGCCGCTCTGGATCTGAGGTTGTATTCAGTGTTTTATCCGATGAAACGAAGTGGAAGGTGGCTGCTCAAAAATCTTCAAGAATCCTCTTCAAAATGGAAAATCGCAGACTTCAGAATCAAATGGGCCACTTAGCAGCTGTCAAGGAGATGCTCCCTATTCTCCGCTGACAATGGGGCTCATCTTGTAAATGGTGTAGACCCTAGATCCATGGCTAGAGTCCTGATGCATCCTATTGCAGTACATCAGGATGTATTCTAAGAAAACATTTGCATGTTGTGTGACCAAGTGGCGGATACCATTTTAAGTGGGCGGGTGGGGTCGGGTCAGGTTATTAGTTGGGTTTGGGCTAGAAATCTTGGGAATTCTTGGACGTATGAAAAGAAAATTATCCAACGTTCCTGTATCAGCAAAAAAGTGTCCACGTATCAGAGGTTAGGAATTTTAAACCAATCTGATTTTGGGGGTCTGACGTAGTTAAGTTGGCTTCCATATTCTGGATGCTTTAGATTGGGCTGATGTATGACAATTGTATAATTTCTGGGTGCTTAAGATGATTATACTCCAGGGTATCAAATAATCCTTCTTCCTGAAAAATGAGAATGGACTGGGTTGGGTGGCCGAGTGAGTCATAATCTTCCCATGCACCAATTACATATGGATGGTACAGATAGGTTAGCCCATGAGATCATCTCTCCTTTCTCTTACCCTTGCAATTGATCCCAGGGAGGTGCTGGAAGCTTTTCCATCATTTCAATTATTTCATGCCTATGGCTGTACTTATGATACAGTATGAACTATGAAGGGGGTCTTGACGCATGGCGTGTTATATATATACTCGAGCCCAGCTGCGTCCTTTTATTTTATTTCTTCCTTCCTTCCTTTTGCACATGCTACACACGACTATTAATGGACGCCGATTGGGTACTAATCTCACCAGTCCCGAGCTCCTAAGAGGCTGGGGCTTTGAGGGGACCATTGTGATGTATGAGTTTATCCATACCGTCCATCCGTTTTTTTTTTTTTTTAATTTTTTTTTTTTTATCTGTTTAAGTTATAATCCCGAAAATGAGGCATATCCAACTCTCAAGTGGACCACACATTGGGGAATAAAGGCCCACCATTAAAAACTGCTTGGGAGCCGTAGGAGTTTTGGATCAAGCCGATATTTGTGTTTGCCTTCATCCGGGTCTATGTGATCTTACGAACAAGTTGGATGGAAAAAAAACATCACGGTGGGCCTCAGGGAGGTTTCAACGGTGGACATCATTATCACCAGTGCTTCTCGTAGTGTGGTCCACTTGAAACTTGGATCAGCCTCAATTTTAGGTTTGTACCCTAAAATGATATGGAAAAATGGATGGACGGTGTGGATAAACCCATACATAACAGTGAGCCCCTCAGATCCCCAGCTTGTTCTGAGCACGAGACAGGCGGGGATAGCACCCAATCCAGGTCCAGTATTAATGGTATAACCACATGGTAACACCTGGCTCGTCAGGTGGACAACTATCATATCACGTCCATCTTACAACGGGGTACACTGTAAGGATATCAGCGGTCTGTTTGCATGTTGTGGGCCCTATTACTATATTCCTGTTTTGCCATTATAGAATTTGTAAACAAACACCTTTTTTTTTTTTTTTTTTTCCGGCCCCATATAAAAGAAATTGTGATCGCGGCTTACTTGGGCTGTTTTCGGTTCCTACGGGTTCGTAGTTGAGCAATCCGAACCGTTGATCAGTTGTGCTCTACCGTGGATGAATCATGCCTTAAAATTAGTGCACTGTAACATTGGAGATCATGTTACGAACATAAAAGACAACAAAGGTTCACATTTAACTGAAACAAAGGCCCAGTAAAAATTCGCTACCTTTCCAATCTGGATGGCTCTTGGGAACGGTCCATCCACGCTTGGGCCAAAAACAAATAGTCTGGATCAGTGAACCATGGGGCCCACTTGCAAACAAATAGATAGCCTGAGTAACTGTGCATATATCTAGCTCAATGATTACTTATCAGTGGCTGTTATCTTTCATTTATTTTGGTAGTTGCAAAAACGGTTGAGGTAGACGAACTGCCTTGAATTGTCTAATTCATTTATTGATTAGACCCAAACTCCCAACTCCGAACCAGAACCCTTCATTCGTTGGACCTAAAGATTCAGTGGGAATTCAATCGGTAGATGGACCCTTCTAATCTCCTGCGCAATGGTGGTTGGAATCGTTTATCCAGTGGGCCCCACTTTGGATGGATACAAATTAGTTTTGAGATCAATCAGTACATGGATCCATAATCTCCCGTTCGCATAGCTTTTATATGGTTTGGAGACGTTCATCCAGTGGGCCCAGCATGGACTTTTTGAAAGCATTTTGCCTTGTAAATATATATGTTTGTTGGGCAAAAGTGGAATTCAAAATTGAAGTTAGTACCATTCTTCTTTGTGCTTTCTCACACAATCCTTGTTTCCGTTTATTGTGGCCATCATGCAATCAACATTCGCAGAATGATAGTACGATAGGGTTCCTCATGTTAGGGTTGGAAAGCATGTCAGAGATCAGGGTGAATTGCACATGTGTAAGGGATCCTGGCCATTTATCAGTTAAGAGAGATTGTAAACATGCCATCGACGCTGGAGAATTTGGCTCCCTCCTCAGGCAGGTGAACTTGTATAAGAAAACTGGGCGGTTGAAAAAAGTTGCACACGTGTCAGAGATAGGTGCCATTTGTTAGGTAAGGTACATTGCAAACATGGCATGGACCTCAAAAATAAAAGTTAATGTACATTCTTCTTCTTTGTTTTTATTATGAAAAATCTCCATTCAAAAGGATCTTTCCTATGTACATTCTTCTTCTTTGTTTTTAAGACTTAGGATTTGATTTCCTCAATTTTCTATATATTCATCCATTGTAAAAGGTTAATGTACAATAAAAAATTCACTCATTTATCTTTGATATAGTAAGGCTAATTTCTTTATATATTTTTTTAATGATGCGATCAGAGCGTCCAATCTAGTATTCTTGATCGTCGGATGTTTTTATCAACAGATTTGTTATTCACCCATTGCCATTGTAATAATTTCTTCATTAAAATCACATTTCACTGATTTGAAGGGCGTGGCTCACCTAATAAGTGGACAATAAGTTATTATCTTAATTAGCGGAAAAGGGCTTGGTTCTAAATAAAAATAGTTGGAGTTAGGTGCAGCCAACTGCATTAATAATAAAGAAAGTTACATTTTTTCTCTCCTTCCCTTTGAACTTCACAAGGTTTACATCAAAACAAACGAGGTGGGCCACTATCAATTAATCGTTGGATCTATTCTTCCAAGTCAAGTCTTTTTTTGTTTCTAAGCTCCATAAATGAGAAATCTTCCATTCCATCGTATCCACCACACCCACTGCATGGAAACCTTCTCACGCACCTACTTCTATTTGTACTTGTTGGTATCAACCTCGTCTATCTGCACTTAATTTCATCCATTTCCTCAAAACACAATTTCTTTTTTGTGCTCGTCTAATGTGAGCTGACGTGCCACTTTCCAAGAGAAGTCATACGGTTCTTTCAAGGCACTGTAAGTTACATTCTCTAAAAGCATTATAAGGCATAGTACTCTTATTTGCAATGGGATTCGACAATACATCGATCCCAATTATAAGTCATAGTACTCTTATTTGCCTATCAAGTGTCACGGATAGCCAGAGTATCAAATAACTTACCTAAAAAAATTGCTTTCAATGGTCAACACTCAATTTAAAGATTTGTAAGATTTGTGGCTCAGATCCAAGGGCGGCTCTAAGGGGTAGGCAGGTGAGGCAATCGCCTAAGACCCCCTAATTATGAAGGCCCTCTATCATAGCAAAATTAAAATTTCTTAATTATGAAGGTCTTATATTATAGTAAAATTAAAATTAAGAAGAAGAAAAAAAACCTATAATTTTTGAAATAAAATTTATTAAAAGATTTACAAAATAGGAACATCTAAAAATTAGTTTATAAATTTGAAATTAAAAATAAAAAACAAATCTAAAAAACTAGCACTATCAATGATAACAGTCTAGCTCTATCGTCTCTTTTCGAAATAATAGCATCATTTTTAATAAATTCTTCTCCTAAAACCTAGGAATACAACTACCTACTTTATTGCTAATTAAGTTCTCAAAAAATTAAATATAATGTCATTTTTTAAACTAAAAAGCCTTATTTTTATGACTTGCCTAAGGCCCCCAAAAATGTTGAGCCGCCCCTGCCCGGTTTGTCCAATACGAGAGACTTTTAGGACATGGCCTATCCAAGGTGGGAAGTAATAAGCTAGTGGCTTGGATCTTCCAATGTGAGAGACTTTTGGGACATGGTTAATCTTGAGGTTAAGCTACTACCTTTAAGATAATATCATTGGAGATGTTTACAAATCAGGTCTGATCAACTAAGAAAATGCTCATGAGAGCCCATTTACACATAATGCATATGTCAAAACTAATCTAATCCATACCTTGGGTGGGCCAAACCATTTAAATTCCTACACTTAATCTAGACCCAACCCAAATCCGACTAGAAACCAAGGTCCAATGAGACAATGGGTAATGTGAGACTGGTCGTATCCGGGTCTTCAACACCAAATAGATACACATGCATCCATGCTATGGATTCATCTTGCATGTGTACGCTGACCTGGCCCAGGCCTACCTCAATTACATCTCTGATGTGCTAGAGATAGTTTTCTATGAGGGTATTTTGGTCATTTTAGTAGCATCGAGACTTTTTAACTATTGAAGCATTTCTAGCCCATTGAATAGAATCACATCGTCTATCTTCGCAATATATGTGACCATGTTTAATGTAATCAGAATCGTTCATCTTGTACGCTCCAAATGTATGGATAGAAAAACTGCATGGATCAGGCAATCGTTACCATCCATTTGATGAACTTTTGCCTATAAATGGGGACACTCGGATTGTCAGATCAGTGTAGGCGTCGTCCAGTGGATAATCTATCATAGGGCTATCCGATGGACGGCTCACATGTTTTCGAATGTGGCCACGTGAAGATGGAGATGGAGCCCATGCAACTTTTGTTTTTTAACTGTCCATTATTTTGGTCCGTGCGTGGCCCACTAGCCTTTAAAAAAAAAAAAAAATAAAAATTCCGTACCATCACTAGCACAGTCCCGGACGGAAACGGATTGGCTACTCCCCCTGACACCAGCCCCGGAGCTGGTGGGCGGTGCTCTGTGGGCCCACCATGATGTATGTGTTTCATCTATTCCGTCCATCTATTTTTGTAGATCAATTTATGGTAACAGACAAAAAATAAGGTATATTCCAGTCTCAAGTGGACCACATTACAGGAAACAGTTTTTAATGAACTTCGACTGTTAAAAACTTTTTGGGGCCATAAAAGTATTGGATCAAGTTGATCTTTGTTTTATCCCTTCATCTGGATTTTTATGACCTAATCAACGGATTGGATTTCAAATAAACAGTACATCGGGCCTTAGGAGGATTTAAATGATGGATATCCAATCACTATTTTTTTTCTGTGGTGTGATCCACTTGAGATTTAAATCCCTCCTATGTTTTGGATGAAGACATAAAATGATATTTAAAAATGGATGAACGGAATGGATGAAACACATACATCATGGTGGGGCCCATAGAGCACCAACCACCAGCTCCGGGGCTGGTGTCAGGGGGAGTAGCCAATCCGTTTCCCTCTCGGACGTACTATAACCTGCCAGGCTGGCACGAGAGATGGGTGCCGGAATCGCCTACAACACCGGTTTTATGCAGCGCTAAAAACACCCAAGCACTTCGGGGCCCACCATGTCGTGTATGCGAAATCCACTCCGTCCGTCAGGTGAAAGCCCTTGTGTTCACCGTACATACAAAAGAAGTTACTGGTAAAAAGTTCAGATGTGTCATATAAGTGGGAGGAATGTAAAATTTCGACGAAAACCTGTATATTAAAGCTTTGTGGTCCATATGAGTTTTGGATCAGGCTGATTTTACTATATTTTCTTCATCCTGGTGAATAACATGCAATGAACGGGTTTGATGAAATATAAACGCATGGTGGACACACACAAAAACCTACGGTTGGGTCCCATCTCCATTGTTCCCTGTGGTGCGGCCCACCTGGGATGTGAATCTTGATGAAGTTTAGCCTCATGGCATATAATTGAAGAACGAACCTGATGGACGGAGTTGATTTTACATATATGACATGCTGGGCACCAAAGAGCTTGGGTAACAGGTGCTGTGGACTTACAGTGGATTCCGGTCCCAGATCTCAGCTGCTGGTGGGGGAGTGATGCAGTGACATTTGGTTATTTACGAGAAAGCTAAGGGCATTTTCGAACCACGCTTCCCATTTATAACTGCTTTGCCTGGCCGCAGCTCGTGCAGTTTCAATCTCGCTAGCAGAAGAGAAGGAAAGGCGAGAGAAATGGGATTGAAGGTATTTGGATTTTCTCCTTCGAATCTCTTCAATTTTCTCTCTCATTCTCATTTCTATCTATGAATTTCATTTCATCCTGCAGAAATCTCCTTGCATTTCTCATCTCTAATTGTTCATTTCTCAGTTCTGATCGAATCTCGATCAGCTCGTTTCTTGATCTCAAAGAAATCAGATCCCTATATTTTCAGATGGCATTTTTATTAATATCTGAGGTAGTTTTCAGCATGGAGAGAGTAGAAAGTGCGGCTTTGATTCTTGATTCATGGTTTTGGTTTCTCTGTTTTTCTTTTGAGAACGATTCGTCTTGATCTGATATGAGAATGTTGAGATTCTGCTAAGATCTTGGTGTTTTTAGCTTTTGTCAGTATCAGATTCTTTATACTGATGATATAAATCGGGTTTTATCCTCACTGTATATTTTATGTCTATGAACTAAGTTTTAGTTCAGACCGGAAAATGTCGGGATCGTGTAAGCATGTGGTAGCTGCTAAGGCAATTCACGTCAGAGATGTGAATGAATGCATGCCGACGGTGTCTAGATCCCAGCCGTTCACCAGGTGGGTCATACCGTGAACATGTCTTAGCCAAAGCAAAAAATCACATTGTCCTGCTCGTTGGCCAGGCCATACGTGAAAAGAAGAATGGATCGTTAGAGAAGTTTGACCAAATGTCTATATTCAATTAAATATGCCATTCGCATGATGAGTTGCCAGCCTGAATTTTGGGCCAGGGCATGTTGATGCTGCTCCCACCTGATGAATGGTTTGGATCTAGTGCATGTCTCAGATTGGTATGTGCCATCGAATCGACTGTCTGATCTATTATTGCATGAGTCGCCTACACACATTACTCTTGGATTTGCAGTTGGATGAAGTGAGATCATGGTTCAGTGATCTAGACCATAGGTCCATCGGGGCCTACCCTCGATGGATCCTCCTCTCAACCATCTATTTGAGGGCTATAGAGCGAAAGATGAGGATTTTCCTAGAGGATATTTTTGGAATTGTCCATCGAAGGTAGGTTCCAACAGACAAGTGGCCTACAATATTGAACCATAGGCACACTTTTACAAATTCAGAACCTGAGATACCATTCATACCTACATGTGTTGGATATTATAATTCCTCAACCATGAATACTAGTAACAGGAACCTTGACCTGAAGCTTTGCACAATATGCTCAGTTTTGACGAGGGGGTTGCACAGGGTCCCATGGATTACACCTTGGGTGGTGTGCTTCTGTACTCATAGGATGCGGATTGCCCATATTGCATGTGTTGGGGAATCGCGGAAGCACAAAGAGATGAATCAAGTAAAGTATGTCAATCGCACAATCAAGCCAACCCAATCACAAAGGCTCCGAATTTAACGTGGAAAAACTCATGCGGGAAAAAATCATGGCACAAAGCGACAATTATACACTATAAAAGTAGAAAATTACAAGATACAGAGATTACCTGATTTGAACATGCCTCGAATCTCCCAAGCTATGCCCTTGAAATCCTAGGAACGAATTAAAAAGCTCTCCATACCCAAATCCAGATTACACTATATATATATATATATAGAATATATATATATATATATATATATATATATATATATATATATATATATATATATATATATACAAGAATCACAATCAAAATCGGAAACAAATCCCGCACTTACGCAGTATATATATATATATATATATATATATATATATATAATATATATATATATATATATATATATATACATATATACACACACACACACACACACACACAAGAATCACAATCAAAATCGGAAACAAATCCCGCACTTACGCAGTTCTGCGCGTGCATTCGATGTTACCGTTGATAGCAATTCGATGGCATTGACAAACTATCGATGGCATCAAACTCCTTCAATGGCATCGAGGTAATAGCAAATCATTCTAGCAACAAAACACGGATTTTTCAGATTTTTCCGATGGCATCTTCGATGGGACTTTGATGGCGTCGACGACCTGTCAATGGCATCCAACCCCTTCGATGTCATTGAGTAGGACACCATAAAGTGTCCAACAACCAACATGGAATTTCCAGATTTTCTAAATGGAATCAAGCATCTGTCGAGGACATCGAACAACTGTCCATGCATCGAATGGTCTATGGATGGCATCTACAGACCTGTTGCTGAAAGATTTGAGACATCAACAACAACATGCAACACATGCTGCACACACCTTGTATAGTGATGATGTGCTGTCAATGAGAAGGTGCCATGCGTGTATGACAGATGTGACACCCATGTGGATATGCGAAAATCTTCATTTCATGAAGAGAATTTTTTCGGGTCCAATGTTTGACATGGGCATATGGCACTTTTTAATTGGCAGCGCGTAATATCATTGGATGCCGCCAATCTTGGAACTTTCTTCAGTTGAATATGGAATATTGCTGCACTTTTCTTCTTAAGACGAATGGTATGGATCAATGAATTATGGGTCCCATTTCTCTGAACTGAAAGCTCAAGTATACTGTGCATATCCTCAGGTAAGATCCTATAATTTCTATATGTATGAAGGAGTAATTTGATATGTTGGCAAAGTATGACCATCTATACAGACGCACGCATCTACCAAGCCGTCGAAATCATGGGGCTTATTACAGATTGGTTAGAACCTAAGCTTCTCGCAGAACAGATGGTCCTAAATTTCAATTGAACTGTTAAAACCAGAGGAAAAATAAATTAATAAATAAAATCAATTGTTTGTTCAAATTCAATTTAAACTTCGTATTGTGGAATCAGTCTTGGTTCATCACCAGTGATGAAAATACATACGATTGCATGTTGAATCCAGACTGTTTATCTGCCAGCCATAGTGTTGGTGTGCATTGCAGAAACCAAAGAAATAGATGGTCCTTGCCTTTTGATTAATGGATTAATGTGGCCATTTCCCCCCCTTTTTAAACTTCACTGTCCATTCAAAGGGCAGAGATAAGGTATGGTTTTTCAGCCTCTTAGCTAAGGTAATTCGAGGGTGAACTTGTGTTTCTTGCCATGCATTTGCGGTTCCAGTCCCCAGTTTTGTTCAGATTGATACTCTCATGAGGCTACTTCCAAGGAAAAATTAACTTGCTGACATTCATTGAGCATCAGATTTCCGTTGTTGTATTCTACTTCTCATACTGCTTCCAGATAATCAAGTGACCCATGCATTGTCGCTGACATGATTGGGGCCTTTTCACAGGAAGAGTTTGAAGAGTATGCCGTGAAAGCTAAGACTCTACCGGAAACAACTACGAACGAAAATAAACTCATTCTCTATGGGCTTTACAAGCAAGCAACTATTGGACCAGTGAACACCAGTACGCACTTCATTCCATGATTCAGTAGTTGAGAATTCACTAATTACTTGCAGATCTGTTCATTCTTCGTGGTTTATGTGTTTGATATTTACCTCCATGAAGTTAATATGGAATGTGCAAGCCTGCAAATTGATGAAACCATTAATCTTCATTCTCATTGACTTGCCACTGCCCATTTTTATCATCACATCCTATTACCCAGTGTACCCATCTTAGCCAAGGGCTAGATATGGTTGCAACTGGGCTGGTCCGAAGTGTGTCCATTCCAAACCAATCAGCTAAGGACCGAAAATCCAGATCAGCCAACGAGCAAGGAATTGGGTGCTGGTTCGGCCACTAGCCAAATATTCAGTCATCTAGGTGACCTGCTGGTCCTTTTGGCAAGCTCTGCCTCAACCTGATTAGTCATACTCATATATGGCCTAAGGGCCCATTTGGACGCACCTTCAAAGGGGTCTTTTACACAAAATTGACATTTTCGTCGTTTTCTCGAAAACCAGTTTGATTGGTTTTCACCAAGTGGGTTTTTGGGCTCCTATTTCGTAGGGTGTTTTTGAAAGGGGCTTCTCCAAACCATGGTTTTGAGGGTGCATCCAAATGGGCCTAAAAGTAAGGGATAACGGGCCAGGTAGCCTGCCTGACCCAGGTTTGGTTCGGGCTTGGACCTGCTAGCTTGGCCTGTGGGCCGGAATTGGGCCTGGCATGATGGCCCAATCAATTTTGGGTCGGGCTCAGGCTCAAGTCATTGTAGCCCGAACTGGCCCATCCGAGCCTGACCCGACTTTTACATGTGTAATATTTCAGAAACATGTTATTCCAATCCCAGGTTAGGCAATTCACCCATCTTGATGAATGGCCCACTTGATGAATGGAGAAGTTAAGAAGATTTAAGCAGGAAATAAGGATTTTATCAATTTCCAGGTTGGCTCGACCCCTGGCCCAATTAAAAATTTCAGGCTTGGGCTCGGGCCTGTTGTGCTAGGTCCATCCCAAGATTGGGCCAGGCTTGGGCATTTGGTCTTAACTGTTGGGCCAAGCTCGGCCTAGCTTGGCCCGACCCAAACCCGGCCATTGCCAGTCCTACCTGAAATTCAGATTCAGGCCCAACCTGGCTGGCCTCAAGCCAGCCTTCCCAGTCTCTTGTAAAGTGCTGAGAGGGAAAGTAATCTCTAAACCTATGAAATGTGGTTAGCCTTTTATTTTTGCTCAGAGGAATCGAAACATTGAAGCATTGAAGCATCAGAGAATGGATGGCTTTTATTTCAACTGAGCATCATCTGCATGCATCTATGGCACAAGTCAATGATTCCATTTATTCTGCAGTTATTTCTTCCATTACATGACTTGCTTGCATATCCTTGCAGGCCGACCGGGAATGCTCAGTCCGATGGATAGAGCCAAGTGGGACGCGTGGAAGGCTGTTGAGGGTATGAAATAGTGCCTAACCATCCAAAGCTTTTTGTTGCCTATGGAATTTTTGTTCATTTGGCCTTGGATTGATTCATAATCTATTGCTAAAATTTGCTACCATTGACAGGAAAATCGAAGGAGGAAGCGATGGGTGACTACATTACCAAGGTTAAACAGCTGCAAGAGGAAGCTGCCAGTGCTTGATTTGCCTTTCATTTAATTTAGAAAATGGTTGTTTCCTCCTTTTCTTTTATGTAAGTGGACCAAACACAGTATTAGTTCCTACTACCAGTACTTAGCTTCGCTTCGATTGCTGTTCTATTAATATCAACCAAATGCTTCAATGGGTTGGTCTCAGGAGTGCTTGATTTGAGTCAGACCATTCATCGGGTGGACACATAATCAACTTTACCTGGCTCTAAATAAAAAAAATAAAATAAATAAAAAACAGTGCTACACTTGCAAGAGGCCGTAGTACAGCTCCAAATATGCAGATCATGTGGTGTTGTATTGGACAACTAAAATGGCCAGATATTGCATGTGGATTCATCATGGGTTGGACACTGGTAGTAGAACTTTGTCTTCATCTGTTCAAGATCGGACCGTTTCACTGCCGTTTCACTGCCGGCTCTACCGTGTCGAACGCAGGTTTAGCATGTTAGAGGTTCTGTTTTGTGTAGTCTTGAGGAGTTTGAAAACGAGTAGATGAATTTGCTCCACCCCCACATTGGGCCTTGCTCCCGTAGCTTACAACCACCACTCGTGTGGCATATAAATCCAATCAATGCAAAGTCGGCCCCACGTTTTATATATTGAATGGGGCAATCCTAGCTGCTCCATCCGTTTACCTGTGGAACATTCAATTGTCCAAATTTACCAAACAAGTGGTTAGTTTTCCTATGATATGTGCCTTTGGGTTAAACTGGATTCATGGTGGGGTCCACTATTTGGAAGGCTGGGATCAGGGTAACATTTATGTCCCCGAAACTGTGAACTAGTGCGTGCTAACAAGCAATGGTGTACTGCCTAAGTATACTATAAATCAGAAACAAAGCTTGATCTTTTTTTTTTTTGTTAGCTTGGTAGTACACCCACTATCAGTTCACACTTCACTGTTAGCCACCCCCACTAGGGGGTCGATACCAAGACCTCAGTGTTGAAACGAGGTATCTTTCACTCAGTCTACCACTTGATCTATGGATCAGGGTGTAAACAAAGCTTGCTCTGAGCAAGGATTAAAATGGGGCTATTCATTATTATATTGTTCATGACTGAAACCAGATACTGCATCTGACGTTGCATACAAGTTTTGGTAAAAAAACAGTCCGTGCCCAGCTACTCATTATTGGCCCTAGTCCGACCAGAACACCAGGCAAAGATTTCAAGCTGGGCCCAGCCCCTTGCCCAAGTTTAGGGGCCCAAGACGTGGACCTGAAAGGCGGGGCCATCTGGCTTTAGAAATTTTTTTTTTTTTTTTTTTAACACGCACACACACCACCACACACTCACGCCATAGTGGAATTTCACCACGTATGGGTACTCGAACCCTTGACTGTGTGTTGAAACTCCTGAGAGTCTACCACTGGAGCAAGAGTAAGGATCCATTTGGCTCTAGATTTGATTCACTTCCAAACTCTAGTTTTATTTGCTAATTTTGTGCGCAGAAAACTGGATCCAGAAAAATACCCCATGGTGTATGCTGAGTTAAACTGATCACCCCCATGAACCCTAGTATAGATGGGCCGGTGCACGTTGCTTGGGAAAAGGATGGTTAAAAGCACAAGCATTTTTTTTTGTCCCAGTCACAGATGTTCACTTAGTTGTGTGTACACACTGAAGAGACTATATTCAGCTCCTCAGTCTGGTCCTGCTGTATTGAACACCATATCCGTCTGATGTGCGGTAAAATTTTTTTTTATAAAAAAAGAGAAGAAAGAATCAGAATAACTGCTTTCCTAAGGGTTAGGATCATCTAGTTGGTGTGACTTTGAACCATGGACCATTAGTAGCTATCAGATGAATGCAAAGCATCGAACTTGCTGCCTAAAGTGGGATCAAGGTTTTAAATTAGTGTATCATTACTGTACTGTTCACTATCGATATGGCCCTGTATTGCCTGAACCACCCATGTATTGGGCTATTTCAGGCCAATACAAGCCGATGCAGCTGCATCGTTTATGGGCATTGCTTGTATGTACAGAGCAATATGCACCGGTTTGTGATGATGTTCTAAGCTTTCGTGGGGATCATGAAGCATGCCCGTACCATTACACCACCACATTGATGGGGATTGCACGGAAAAAAACTCGAATTGAATTAAGCAAGACAAAATCAAACTTGAAATAAACACAGAGATCACAAGATTTTTATATGGTAAAATTCTTTTAGGAAAAAAATCACGGCACAAAGTGACAACAAATCTACTATGAAAGTAAAATTACAAGAGATGGATGGACTCACCGATCCGTACAACCTCAAAATATATTCACAAAACCCTAGCTTTGCTATACATCTTGCTCTAAAAGCCTCTTGTACGTGATTTTCTCTAATTCCCTCATTCACAACCCCTTATATAGAGTTACAACGGAATTGTCACAATACCCGTGATATGGGTGGAACTTGAGTTCGGATAGGTTATAATACCCGGATAAGGGTGGAACTTGGGCTGGGACAAGTCACAATACTGGAGATACTATGCCAAAACAGTGAAAAAATGACGGTTCAAAACCGTCTTAAACGGAAATTACAGACTATTCTGGACCGTTGCGTGGCCTTTTGTTGTAAAAGTTTAAGACGGTCCGAATCCGTCTTTAATAATCGACGTCTTGGACCGTCGCATGAAAAGACGGTCCGTAACCGTCGTAACAATGTATTTCCACTCAGTAACTGAAATTAGAGACGGTTATAGTCCGTCTGTAATTTTCGGATTATAAGCTAATAGAGACGGTCTAGAGCCGTCAGTAACTTAAAAAGAAGCAATATCTTCTTTTGCGTTTCTTTCACTAATACATTGGGCAACATTTAATAGGCTGATACATGCAAGGACATTGGTTATAGTCCGTATGTAATGTTCTGTTAATAAATTAATAGAGACGGTCTAGGGCCGTCAGTAACTTTCTTGCATTAAAAAACTAAGCACTATCTTGTTTTGCGCTTCTTTTACCCAATACATATGGCAAGATGTAATAGTATGATGTATGCAAGGACATCGGTTATAGTCCGTCTGTTATTTTTGGTTAATAAAATAATAGAGACGGTCTAGAGCCGTCAGTAACTTTCTTGCATTTAAAAACTAGTAATATCTTGTTTTGCACTTCTTTCACCTAATACATTTGGAAACATTTAATAGGGTGATGCATGCAAGGACATCATCTATGAACATAGGTTGTTCTTTTTTTCTTAAATTAAAAAATAGCATTCCAACTTAATAAATAATAATGGGCCATTCGAAATACAATTGTCAACTCATAAATAATTATAGTAAATTTTAATATTAAAAGGGTGGAACCTGAATAATTTTTGGTATTGCAAAAGTTAGATGCTAAGATCGAGTTGCCCAAGTGTATCATGGAAAAGAAATGTCCATGATGCTGCTACCCAAGACCCTATGCAAATTCAGCAATCCTGAACATCCCTAGAACAAAACAAGGAAACAGAGATGGGAGAGTTTCTGTTAAAAATTCTAAATTTGACACAATGAAAACCTTGAACTGAACAAGGTTATAATGCATTATTTACCTCAAAGAGGAAAGGAAGGATAGTCTGAATCGTCAACAGAGCAAGGCTGATGAAACCTGTAATACCATGACTACAGGAAAACATGTCAATGCAAAGGCGAACCAACTTCAAAACAACGATCTAAAATGGTAACCTATCACTGCTTATAAAAGCACTTGCTGGCTGATAGTAAGCTATGACTGCGAGCACCCATTCCAAATGTTTGATGAAAGAAGTACAACAAAAGAAAATGTAGAACATTGGAAACAAGTACAAAAAGAAAAAAAATAAAAAGAAAAGAATGAGAGCTTTTGTAAGCCCAAAATGTGTATAAGGTGAGGCGGCCCATGTGCATGCCAAACATGTGCCAACATGGCACACAGACAAACATATCCTTCTAAATTTGTCTCATCTTGAGATTCATTTACTTTTGCCAAATATTTACAGTACTTTCAGTTGTACGTGTCTCATCTTGAGATTCATTTACTTTTGCTGCTTCATACAGGTGATGGTAAAAATAACTAGCACATCTGGTTAAATCTTCTTGTTTCCTGAACACATGCATAATTTAAATACATAGGAACCTGTGTCATTTAATTCGATGGATATAAATGCATGTCAAGCTGGGTTCTCTTCATGTCATTTCAGAGAATACGATTGTGTCTAATGTTAGGACCTTTCAAGTCCCATATCATCCTGCAGACAATCCAAGTTGACACAGGAAAAGTCAGAAGTACATGAAAGAACCTGTAAAATGAAACTCTTCGTATTCTAGATCTGAAATTGAGTTCCAAATGCATAATCCAGTCATTAGACTTAAGATTCAGTGAGACATGATATCATAACCCAGTTGATCAAACCACTTCTGTTGATTCCAATTCAACAGCGCATAAACGAGACTCAGCTTACCTCACGTTGCCATCACACCATCTTCATTGATTGCCATGGTATTTATGATATATATTTTTTTTGCTGGGAACTGCAAAAAGAAAATGATATTAGTCCTAGGCAGATGCACAACAATTTGTTGAACAATCTCATGATTCTCATATATAGAGCTCATTTGGATATTAGAAGTTTCTTGTAGAAACAAAGACAATAGCTTCTGTTATACTCTAATTACTAGGAAATCAACTTTACCCATATATGACATAGAAACAATTGCTAATTTAATAGTGAAATGAGCAAAGTTGGGTACTAATGCTATTCATTGATGAAAGAAGATCAGGAATGACTTGCCTCAGGAGGTGGCCCATAAGGATTTTCATTTGCATTGAGTTTGATAATGCCCTCGGGCTTCCTTCCAATCTGGGTAGATGAAACCTATAAAAGATCAATGTCCAAAATTGAATCCAACTCACTTACAAGAAGAAACAGCAGGTCCACAAAATAACCGATGCAAATCTAAGTAATTATACAATGTCCCACCAAACCAAACGTCTTTATTATTTTTCTCACATTGATTTAATAGATTGGGGTGTTGCACGAGAGGGCTTTCCAAACGCTTCCAAGGCAAATCACAGTCCTTCAAATCTCTATCCAATTTGAGAAGCATAGAGGATCTTGCCAAGAGAAAGATTCCATCAAGGAGGAAGATGAAGTCATCTAAGAGAAACGGAGGTGGGCTAGATTGACAGAAGTCATATACACAGAGATGTTGTGTAAGGACCATATCAAAGAAGGCTTCAAGAGGACCTTACTCTTCTCTTTTAGGTAAGAGAGGCAGCTTTGTAAGTGAGAGGATTCTCATTCCTGTAGAAAAGAACTTGTAATTGGTAGCTATAAAGCTCTTGATTGCATTATAGCCGTTTGCTTGAAAAGGGAGAATATATATGAGATTGTGTTCTTTATGAATTTTCTTTGAGTAGATATTGAGAGTTTGATTTTGATTGGTTAGCGATCATCACAGCCATACATGGTCATACTCATGTTGTCACTAAAAGTTGGGTCATGATTCAATAAACGCTTTCCGAAATTCAGGTGGATCCATGCCATTCATCAGGTAGGGTATACCATGCCATGCCATGGATAAAAAACAATGTTGGTCTAATTATCAGGCAGTTCAAACTACTATGAGAAATATTGACAGGTAGAAAAAGATGTCTAACAGTCCAAATTCAACATTTGTGGCTAACTTGATGACCTCATGAATAGTCCAGACATATCACACGCGCGCCATCCACACATATCACTGACACGTGTTCCACCCCTCACATGAGGTGCCCTCGTTGAATCATGAATCCATGAGTCCTTAAAGAGTTCTTCAACACGATAACATTTTGATGGAGTTCGATTGAATCGACAAAAGATATACCCCCATTCATTCAAGGATACTTCATCAGCCCAAGAAGCCATGCTGAGGCACATTAGCATCCTGGATCCTATTTGATCCACACGCACACAAAATCCACACAGTCCATCAGGTGGGCTCTGACAGGGAATTGGCATAACCTCAAAAGCAAGTCTGTCCAGTTATCAGATGGGCCACATGTGTGTTGGATGCTGACCGTTGGGAAAAATGGTTACAAGAAACAACAGTACTTTCTTTTATTTTTATTTTTTCTTAATCTTTTATGGCAAGCCATCCTAACATCTAAGTGCAGTCTATGCCAAAAGAAAAGAACACCTTTCTAGTAAGGATTCAGATGTTCCTGTTCCGACGCTGCAGCACAAAACTCAATTGAAAACATCTTATTAGAGCATATATGAGTGGCATTGCAAATAGCATCCCCCAAAACAATATCTATCTTCCTTTTCTATTATAGTAAAATAAAAAGTGATAACATATAACCCCTTCATCGAGGAAAACAAGATCAAGAGACCAGATGACATAAATGCGGCAGCATTCCAGAAGTCACAGCTTTAAAAAAAATTTGCCTGGGGCTCCCAAGGTTATGATGCATTTCTTCTCTTTCCCATTTGATAAAAAATTACCAGTAAAATGGGAATGTAAAATAAAAATATAAAGATGGGTTTAACTTGGATCCCATGATAAATAACACCAATGAGTAAAACATACTGGGACACCAGCATTTCACGGCCAATCCGATCTCAGAATGCATATCGGTATATAGCATCAGCGACCCCATCTTCGTCATTGCTGGCACTGATCACATCAGCTACGGCCTTTGCCTTCTCTGATCCGTTCCTAAGCACCACACCCAATGAAGCCAGCTGCAGCATCTCCACGTAATTTTCTCCGTCACCTACAGCCATGATCTATAGGGGAATTGGGGAATTGTCTGTCATCTCTAGAAACGTAGACTTGGATATAGAATGTTTCTTTAAAACTAGTCATTTCTGAAAGCCATGGGTTTGAGGTCCAGCAATTCGGTGTCACCTCAGAATGTGCTAGCATGGCCCAATGCCCGGAAGCCTCATAGTTTGTGTCCTTTTAAAGATCAACAAGAAATATGAGACGTTGGCCTTATTCCATACTCTAAAATGATCATATTGCCAAAACTAACCTTTCCCCAATATTTACTGACAGCTAACAAATATGACCGATGCTGGAAATTTGATCACTGCTATCTTACCAGATAGTGAAATTTAAGGGCCCATCTGGAAATACCACAAAGTGGGGAGTGGTTCCATGGCCTGAGTGGAACCCATCAGCTTTGCACTTGAGGCAGCTAGAAAGTGGAAATTGCACAAGGATTCTGTTTTCCACTTACAAATTTCAAACCAAATCTCAATTAGGATAAGACTGGTATTCCCAGTTGAGATTTTGGTGTAGCATATCCCATCCACCCGTTAAAGTATAGTTCTCAAACAAACCCTAAAACAGCGGGCCATTTTAGCAAGACGTGTAAAATTAAAAGACATGACAACAATACGTGGGTTATCATCCATACCTCTTTCGCAGGGGTACCAAGATGATCCAGCAGCATCTGCACCCCGTTACCTTTTGAAGTTCCAGCAGGGATTATTTCAAGCATATCTGGCTGTGCCTGGACAATGCCTGCTCGTCCTTTTGTTGCTTCTGAGCAATAAGGCCACAAAGTAGTGGATACCCCCTCAATTGTGTCCATGAAAACCAGTTTCTGCAACACCAAAAGAATGTGTATTATCAAGAGGACCTGAATTTGCTTGTCTGATAACAGTAACCAAATGTCGCTACGGGCATTGCATCAAATGATCATGTCCAATATTCTTTGCTTCTCAACAAAGCTGACCTGAAAATATAATGCAACCTGAAGTAACATGTGTGTGTGTTTTTGTTTTTTCAAACGGTCAGTGACATGGTTGACATATATGCTTATTGAAGGCATCCTATGTTTGATCACATGTGTCTCATCTGGGGTTACAGTGCTAAATTTTCACAGAATAACTGGTGTGGCCATTTTAGGCAGTGTCTGTCACAGAATAACTGGTGTTTGCTACTTACAGATACCCTCCCTACTTCCCTACCTCCCCTCCCCTCCTCCATCCCTCCCTCTCTCTCCTTGTTTCCTTTTGTTGTAGGTTTTCTTGTTTCATATATAGAACACTCACATAGGCCTAAACCTGATCCTCAGGCCTGATACCCAACCCAATGCAGGCCAGGCCCAGAGGCCCATTGACAGCCTTACGTCCAACTTGTTCATAAGGTCAGACAGATGTGGCTAAAGGGAAAACATAAATATTAACTTGATCCAAAACTGCTGTGCCCTGATGAGGTATTCAATTATTCCATTCCCACTGTTTCCTACGGTGTGGTCCACTTTAGCTTTAGATCTGCTGCCTTTTGGGGCTCATATCTTAAAACGATAGGTCAAAATGGATGGATTGCATGAATGAAACATATAAATCAAGTTGGTCCATATAGCCTCTACTAGGACCGTCCGTCTCTGGTTAGTTCCTTATGGGGTAGTACCAATCCGCGTCCCAGTCCAAAACCTATGGTCCAGAATCAATGATAGAACATGTGTGAATTTTACATGTACAATGTGGCGGGCCCCACAAGCTCTGGTGTGTTAAGTGCGGCATAAAACATGTGCTGTTGTAGAAGATCATCGTCAATGAGAAAAGGGCTAAGGGTGGCAATGGACCTGAAAATTTTGAATTTTAAGTAGGGTCGGCCGGGACCTACCCAAGGCCCGGCCTTTTAACAGCCCAAAGCAGATACCTTGTTTGACAATGACTATTTATTTATTTATTATTATTATTATTATATTATTTATTAGCAAGGTTTAGAAGGCAAGACAACCGATTGAACCCTGGATCCTATCTATAAAATTGTGAGACGCCCATTGCATACTGACACAGTCAGTGGCGACTGGCTACCGGACGGTCCTGTGGAGGACCCACAATGATGTATGTGCTTTACCCATGCATCTGATGGATGGATTGGATGGCGATCGTACATCACATGAGCCACAAGGTCTGCCCGTGCCCGGTACCACCATGAGGTTAACGTGGTGCCGGTGCCACTCGAGCTTACCTACCAAAACAATGCATGACGGTCCAATCATCCAACACGGGAGACCACATTCAACTTGTGGGTGGATTGACGTTGGGCCATCGGATTATAAATCAAGTGAAGACCAAGCCCATACAAGAATATTAGCTAAAGATCTAACCATCTAGAATAAAAATTTGAACTCCTTATTTTATTTTATTCTTTATTTTTTATTTAAGACATGCGCTCACTCTAAAGTGGGATTTCACCATAATGGTTTTTTTTTTTTTTTTTTGTTAGCTTGTTAGTACACCCACTGTCAGTTCACACTCCACTGTTAGCCACCTCCACTAGGGAATCGATGCCAAGACCCCAGTGTTGAAACGAGGTATCTTTCACTCAGTCTACCACTTGAGCTATGGATCAGGGTGTATTTCACCATAATGGCTCTCGAACCCATCACTTGGTGTTGAAACTCTTTCCAATCTACCACCAGGGTATGAGTAAGGACCCATTATCAACCGTCTAGATAGATATGAATAAAGAATTGAACCATATCAACCATCTAGATTAAAATTTCTTTTTCACATTTGATTAAAATATCCTTAAAATTATTCCAAAATTACAGCACTTAATGTTCAGAGTTTCAGTTTATCTACTACCCCCACCAAGACATAGCTAAGACGGATGGTCCTGTCAGGGGCTTTGTGAGGCCTACCGTGATGTATATGTTTTATCCACGCCATCCATCCATTTTGACAGATCATTTGAGGGCATGAGCCCAAAAAGGAGGCAGATTTAAGGGTCAAGTGGGCCACACCACAGGATGCCGTTGAAAACTTCTTGGAGGCATAGAAGTTTAGGATGATTTTTATGTTTTCCCTTCATACTGATATATGTGACATTTTGAACAGGTTGGATGGGAAATAAACATCAACTGTAGGCCCTACGAACTTTTCAACGGTCAGAATTCAATCCTGGTGTGGCCCACTTGAGCCATCAATATGCCTCCTTTTTGGGCTCATGCCCTTAAATGATATTTCAAAATGGATAAAAAAAAATATACATCACGGATCCCCTGGCAGGACCGTCCGTCTCTAGCTAGGTCCTGGCGGGGATAGTAACCCAATCCATGGCCACGAAACGGTAAGCAAAATGAAAAAACACACCAATCAGAATTTGGTGGTACATCCAAACAGATCCTTAGTAAGGGCGAGATGAGATTCACGGCTAGCTAGCAGTGGCCCAATATGGCAATATGCTGAAAATGTTTATAAATAATGAATCTTTTTAAAATTCTTCTCCTTGAGACAATTACCTTCCGTGAATATGAACTTGGTAGTGAAGTACTGAACTCCAAGACTCGGGATTTACTAGAGCTTTGGAGATTTTACCATTCTTGAAAACAAATGCTATTTTTTATTTTTATCAGCTTTGGGTAAAGAGGCTGAGTTCCCTAGTATTTGGAAATTAGTTTGTAGCTGTGGAGCCCATGGTTGGTCTATCCAAGCCATTGCTCTGACGGCCCCATGATTGATGAACCACTGACCAAAAATCTATCAAATTGGAAGATCCTAAGCATCAAATCTTTGGTTTTTACTCCTTTGGTGTGATTTGTTATGCATTTCTTTTGGAAAGTTTAGAGTTGAACAATTAAAATGATACTTCTGGGAATGGTCGAGGGAGCTGAGGGACTGAAAAGATATAAATTACCAAAATTTTGATCATACAAATTCAATTTCGTACATCTCTAATCTAATCCCAATATATTGGATTGCATTTTGCATATTTTGAGACAGCTTCCGTTGAGAAAAATCAAAATCAGAAATACTTTCAAATTTTATATACTGGCACGATCCCAAGAAGATAGAAACACTTTCTCATCACGACGGCAGTTGCCTCGCACAACAGCAGCCTGCTAGTCTCCTCTGCAGATCCAACCACCTGTCCACATTTCACAACAATAGTAAAATTATACACACAAAGCAGACATGCTCTACCTCAAGAATCACACTGATCTTACAATCCTAACCATCTCATGGGAAGACTTCTGTGGAAAGAAAACATATATTTCTCAAAGACAATCTAAGTTCTTCTCACCATCCATTTTTATTCCTAAAGAATATTGCCCAATCCAGAGGTTGGAATTATGTAACCGGTGAATTTTGGTATACAACCCATCAAAGGGAGGGACTATATGATGGTCAGTATGGCTCTTGTACATATTTTCCATGTGCATGAAAGCTCAATTTTGGGGGAAAAAAAAACAGGTTATGGGATAAGAGGCAAAATACAGACATTTAATCATGCCAGTTGCAAATAATGCAGGGATTATATAAGATGGAGAAGGTAGAGATGGATGGATCATACCTGGCAGTTGGTGTAGAACCTGGTGAATACTTCAGACAAGTCATAGAGATATTCACACAAAATGTTGGGAAGGAGATTATTACAAGCTTCTTCAACTATCTGAAAATACAACATGAACCATGTCCACAGCCATCAGAATCAGGAGAACATCCAAGAGCCATATAATTCGAATACACAAGCAATTGAAGCTATCAGGAACAAAGCAGGAGACAATGGCAGCCCCACAAGCTCAACAGATAAAGTATAAACACCTCCATGATGCATGTCACAGTCACTTGGTGTGTGAGAGGATGCTAAGATGCAGCACACACTACACAAAAGGTTCCGTGCAGTTCCCTCAAGCTGCATGAGGAAAACATGTTGCAATCATGACTATTAATCTGCTGGGTTATCATTGGATCGCTACAGGCTGAAAATAGCAATGATTGGACAACACTGACCACCCAGTGTTGTGACCAGTGAGTTTTTTTTTTTTTTTTTTGGGTGGGTGGGGGGACATAAATATATATATATATATATATATATATATATATATATATATATTATATATATATACACATCAAACCAAACAAGGCAAAAGAGAATTCTAACATAGGCTACTCTAGCATTAACACTAGAGAAGGAAAATCCTCCAGACAGCAACCAGACACACCTAATATGCTGAATATAACAGCTACAGCTTGAAAGCAAACACTACTCATTGTATACTTGCAAAATAGCTAATACTGCTAACTACTACTGGGATTCAAGCAATCCAACCAGTCCCAAAACTCGCTTTCATCTGCAAGAGCTGTTCACTCCACGAGCAAGATGACGAACCGAGCCGCATTTTGGATGATGCAAGTGAAGGAAGAAATTCCTTGAAAAAGGAAAGCTGCCCAGTTGACGTTGAAGTCATCCACATTACTGCTGTTGGACCTGCTGCCTGGACTGAGCACCACCATAACCGCCCCCATAGCCAACCCAGCCACCATTCCCTTGAGCAGCCCCATAAGCTCCACCTTGTGAAGAGTCCCTCCAACCTGCATTTGGATACGCTGAATTTACGTTGGCATCACCATAGCCACCGCCCATGTAACCAGCACCTGCCCCCTGTTGATCTCCACCACTGCCGGCATTATTATTTGGGGCACTAGTAGCACGCCCCCCTGCAGCACCATAACCACCTGCATTTGCATAAGACCCTTCATTCCCACCATAACCACCATACCCATAACCCTGATTTCCATAACTGGTGGCCCCGCTTGGAGATTGGCCTGCTGGTGCAGAAGCAGTCCCACCACTACCGGCAGCACCACCTCCACCAGCAGCATTCCAAGCAGCTGGTGCCCCATAGCCTGCACCATAGCCAGCAGAGCCATATCCAACAGGAGCTTGGCTGTTCCATGGGCTTCTTGCAGCACCATGCGGGCCACCTACGTAACCAGCATTAGGGGCATTTGGGTTTCCATAGGCTCCAGCAGGCCCACCATACTCAGCAGTAGCTCCACCATAGCCACCAACACCATACCCACCATAACCTACAGCATTATTTGCTGCCCCATATCCATATCCTGGCCCACCATAGCCAGAAGAACCATAGGCTGGAAAACCAGCTCCAGCTGCCTGAGGCTGCATGTACCTGTTAGTATCCATTCTACCATCGTATGCACTAGCATTCATACCAGAACTACCATAGCCTTGATAGCCCCCACCACCCATTGAACGGCCACTGCTGCCAGGATTTGCATCTTTTGGAAGAGCATGCTTGACTTCTACAAGTTTTCCATTCAACTCGTGGAAAGATTTGTGCAGAACTCTATCAACTGCATCCTCAGGATCGAAAGAGATAAATCCAAACCCATGTGGACGTTGAGTGTTCTGATCATACATTATTACTACATCAGTTACTGGCCATAATTCTCAAAATATTGACGGAATCCATCATGTCAAAGTAGGAGGGGCCTCCTACAAAGATCTTCTTGGTCTTAATGTTGCCACCTCCGGCTAAGTTTCTCCCAGCATTGGGGTTTCCAGATCTAGAAGAGGTCTGGTGTTCCTCTCTTGATAAATCCCTTTTAGCCTCCACTGCCCTTCCATCGATGGTGTGTTTCTCCTCAAGTACGTGCAGAACTCTATCAACTGCATCCTCAGGATCGAAAGAGATAAATCCAAACCCATGTGGACGTTGAGTGTTCTGATCATACATTATTACTACATCAGTTACTTGGCCATAATTCTCAAAATATTGACGGAATCCATCATCTGTCAAAGTAGGAGGCAGGCCTCCTACAAAGATCTTCTTGGTCTTAATGTTGCCACCTCCGGCTAAGTTTCTCCCAGCATTGGGGTTTCCAGATCTAGAAGAGGTCTGGTGTTCCTCTCTTGATAAATCCCTTTTAGCCTCCACTGCCCTTCCATCGATGGTGTGTTTCTCCTCAAGTACGTGATCAAGGACGGTAGGATCTTGAAAGACAACGAAACCAAAGCCCCTAGGCCTACCAGAGATCTTGCCCCGCATGATCACCGTCTGTGAAACCTCAGCGTAGTTCTCAAAATATGCCTTCAGATTATCCTCGTTCGTGTCCCACGATATCCCTCCTATGAATAGCTTTCCCTGATCTGAATCCATTCCTTTTTCTTTTATTTAGGTTTTCTCTCTGTTTTCAGAGCTATGAGCTCAGAGAGAGAAAAAGAGAGGAACACCAGACCTCTTTTCTTTAGGTTTTCTCTCTCTTTTCTCCGGTCACTATATGTTTGACAAGGGTACAACATAAAGTTTCATACAGCATAAATGTAAAACCTTCATATCCCCACCCAGGCCCTCTAATTTCAAGTAGTTTTAGGAGAGGATCCCTTGTCTTCCTTTCGGGCACTTCAACCCTATTCAAAGATCCTTTGACCGAGATTGCCCCTGGTTTTCTTAGCACATGACCAAACCAACTCAATCAATTCTCCATTTTATCACACGATTGGAACTACTTCCCAGTTACTCTGAATGGTCTTACACTTCACCATATCCTTCCTAGTCTTCCAACACATACCATGTGTATGCATATGTGCATGTGTGCTAGTTCCATATGACTGACTATTATATATCAGCAAGTACCATATAGCATAAAAAGAAAACACTTGGAAAAAAATTTATTCCTAATAACAGCATCAAGACTCTCAACACGTACTGAAGTTTTTTTTTTTTATTTAAAAGAAACAATGTTCCAAGTTAACTCTTCAGGTTGAAAAGCATGTCTTATATTATATAAAAGAAGAAGAAAAGGTTGTCTGATCACATTGTCCACCAATAGATAATGCACACATATCTCCCACCATCAGGTAATGGCAGGCCGTAGGAACCTTGACACACTTTTTAAATTGGCATTTGAAAAATCAAATCACATTTAGAAAGGCTAGCTAGATTCCTGCCAACTGTCTTTTATTATTGGGAGATAAAATGCAACCAACACTAGGAGCTCACTGAGCACATTGAAGTCATACATACTAAATGAAGATGTAAACTATCAGTGAATGTGGAAAAGATACTGAAGAAATTTATGAAAAGCATGCAAGCCAGAGAATTGGTTCTTTTCAAACCCATTCATACCTCTGCAAATCGGATAAGGTGAAGACCCAAAACGCGTTCATCAGGATGATTCAGCTCAATAGTTCCCTTCTGTCAGACCAGAAGACGAGAAACAAAAACCCAGGATTAAAAAAAATAATAAAAAAATACAAGGCGCAATGCAAAAATCTCACCACCATAATTTTGTCAACAGGGTTTCAGAAAAACAAAAGGCAAAACTTACTTCCTTTAACTCTTCTATGTCTCTACCAGATTTTCGTATGATTGACCAAATACGAGCATGCGCGTACAGCAGGTAAACGGCAGTATTGCCCTGTTAGGCAAGAAATGGGTAACATGGATTAGGAAAAGTAAACGACGCCAGAAAAAACTAACAAGAAAATGTAAAACCTAAGGGCACTAGCTAAGAACATCAGTAAGAGCTTCAGTTAGAAACCACTTAATGCTAAATCATTTTAATTTTAATTTTTTAAAAATCAAAATAAACTTTTGAAAATAAACAATGTATTTTTGTTTCTACAAGAAATAAATACTTCTGACACAAGGCAGATGAACGGATTAAAAAAAAAAAAAAAAAAAAAAAAAAAAAAAAAAAAAAAAACCAAAATTGGAAAAAAAGAAGAGGCCAATTAAGAAAAAAGTTCTGCCACACCATCGTTCCAACCTGGCAGTTAAGTGGTACATGGATCAGGTGTGCCTCACTGAGTAGATGACCTGACTCAAAAACAAGCTAAATCCCTCATCAGGAGGACAATATGCAAATGTTGAATGTAAACTGTTAGCAATTCTTTTAGAACTGCCCTTTTCTTATATGTATGATGAGTCAACCACCTGATTTTTGGGTCAGATCATCTACATCGTATGACCCACTTGATACATGGTTCTGAGTTGCACATATCTGACCGCATTTAGATCTGCATGCGGGCTTGATGTCTCTTAAATATTAAAGGCATGTGTACATATCTTTGGATTGGTAAGTTTTGATACAAATACTATATAAAATCTAGACATAACCCACCTTATCATTAAGCATCTGATCGAAACTAAACGTATAATTAGTCAGCCTATTGTTCTTCAGGTCTGCATACCTGTTACACACCACCAAATGGAAAAAGTGAATCAGTTCAAGTGTAATGAAATAAAATAATTTCAGGCCATCCTTCCCTCCCATTTTTTTTACACTATTGCTCTTCTTCCCTCCCTCAGCAAGGAGTTTATATTTAGGTTCTTAAAACAGCACTAAGGCATTTAAATTTAGTTGATTACTAGATGGAAATGAAAAGGGAATCTTACTTGACGGCCCCATAACCCACTGCCTCAGCAGTTTTTTCAAGCTCCTCATCGTTCCACTCTGCAATTTTACCTGATCAAACACATAAAACAACATATAGAACATTAAATAGCCTCAAAAGGCTCAGATCATCTCAATGAATGTGCTACAAGGTTTTCAGCAATGCATATATGAAGCCCATCCAGTAGTGAGTTAAAAAATATTAAAGAGATGCAGCAGGAAAGCTGAACCATTAAAGAAGGAAATAATAATAAATGTTAGTAATCTGAGTACCATTAGTTTTAAGCCGTTCAATGAGTTCTGTTTTGCTGCGAGTTTTGGCTTCATCGAGTAGATCAACTAATCGAACAACTTCTGTAGCCCGAGTCCGGAACCGCTTGCCGTCCGATCCAAGCACAAGTCCAAGCCCAACATGGTTTGTTTTTGGGTATGAATTGCCACTAGCTGGAAGCCAACCAGCACGTTTGGCAGCCTGAAGCAAGCAGTGGAGAAACAAGTCTCAACTCCAACCTCTTAAAAAGTAAGGAAACTGCAAGCTCCAGTTACTGTGACTGGATATATTCAATCAAGCAGGGGAATGCAATATAATATTATTCCAAAACAACTTTTGAAAGCTACAACCATATCACACGTACCATCATTTAGATTTCAAATTTCATTTTTAGTGGGCACTAAAGAAAGTATGTGGTTGTTGGCAAAAACGATGGCATGGGCCACACGATCTAATTGAACAGGTAAAGAAAAGAGAGAAACGGAAGACGTGACGGTAACATTCTTTTCTCTCTTTTTTTCTTTTTCTTTTCTTTTTTTACGAATAACACTACTACAAAATTGCATAGCTTGAGATGGCAAATGATACATACACTGAACAGCATTTCAAAGTGCTGTGACTGACCAACATCAGTTATATATATTATCCATTCTGCTTTCTCTTCATTAAGCCGATACCTACAAACAGTAAGCAGCAAATGTCAAAGAGCAAGCCAGTACAAATTGAAAATTAGGACCTGTTTGGCATTGCTTCTAGCACAACACAATTTCAACAGTGTTCAATAAGAAAGTCTTCTACGGCTTCTTTTTAACAGATAATCTGAGATTTTCTTCTTTGTTTTCTGATGAATGGTTCTTTATTTAGAGAGAGGGAGAGGGAGAGAGAGGGAGTGGGGGGGACGTCAGTGGGCATCACAACTCGAGATCTATTTAAAAAAGAGAACAATGCAGAAACAGGTCAAACAAGAATGTTAACATTCTGTTTCAATGATGTAGCAAGCACAAAGAGCGTGAAAATCGAATTGTTGAGATGATGGGCCCACCAGGGATGGAGCAGTTTGTACAAGTGGGGCAGATGGCTCAGTGATCCAAACCGTTGATATGATGGGCCCCACAGTTGATGACAGAGGCACCACGCATCCCCTAGATTGGAATATCCAAGCTATGATATTTGGCCATTTTCTGGTCGAATATCCTAGCTATAATATCCTTCCCAAATACACACATGCATCAATACATACATGCATATGGACAATGTGACTTCCAAGCTTCATGGGGGGGACTGGGGAGTTTAGCATTGTCCCAAAGTTTTTAAAGACGTGGACAGTCGATCATCAAACTGGATTGCCCATTTGCTTCGACTATTGGCAGGTCATGGTGCAAAAAATCACACCAATTGGATGATCCTAACCATCCAGTCAATATCATGAAACGGGTGGTGAAGACTTGTGTAAAGAAAAAATAGTTCTGAATTTCATCATCATTTTTGAAACTTCTATTTGATAAGCCCCCCACATATTGCTTATAATTCCAAGTATTTTTTGTCAGATGATGTACCATCCAATCTATCAATTGCAAAAATGGACAGTTATAACAAAATGGCCAACAATCAGATGATTAGAATCATCAGATCAGTGTGATCTTTGCATCATCATCTGCCAACAACAGTATGGAATGAATATACAGTTGGGATCCACAGTTGATTGTCCACGTGTTACGTAAAATCCTTGGGTCATGGGGACATTGGCATTCATATAATAGTAGATACAGCAAGATGAAAGTGAGTGGTTTGCAAGACACGGGAGATAGTAGTGGAGAAAAGGTTTTAAGAGGGGAGCTATTTGGACTCTCTGAGAGTGATGGTTGATACTCAGGCACTCTGAAATTATACACATGGCTTACAGTAAATCAAACCATCCATGTCATGGGAAACACTTTAGATAGGTCATCATCCAAAATTCAGATTTATTTAATGATTCTAACCTATGACTAATAAGTATTAGTTTGTTGAATTTGGACGGTTGTTGTTCTCACATTGACTGTCCATTAAATATACACCAATGAAACCAAATCAACGTAATCTTGGATTAAAGAGCCGTCTAAGTGTATGATTTATACAGTTTATGTTGAGTTCATTGTACGCCATGTGTACAATTTCTTAGTTCCTATATATTAAGCATCATACTCCACTAGAGTATCAAAATTTTGTCGTCGTGGAAGGAAGAGCAATATGACTGAACTGGCCTTCAATTACTTAAATGCTCTCTTTTGGGTAAAAACATTCCATGTCCTTTAATAATGCAAAGTTTTAGCCATTCGGAATATATATATTGCATGGAAAATTTTACCCCTAGCTACTCGCATTGTGTGTAGTAAAGAAATAGGTAAATAAAGAACAGTGGTATATTACCTACGTTGAGTATAAATACTGAACTAATGACAGGTAGAATAGCATGTATACAACATGCAGCTTCCCATACCCTATATCATGAGAAGAGATAAAAGGAAAATAGAAACCATAAAATGGTCAAAGATTTCAAACCCGAATTTCAAATATACTTACCAAAGAGCTGTGAGATCAGTTGAAGCATAGTTGAATCCACCATCTCTCTTCACAACAATAAAAGGGATCGTCTGCCCTTCAATAAATATCACACGGGCACCTTCACTTTCCTCAATTAACCCTTTATTACTCAATTCTTCCAAAACTCCAGGAATGTAGGGATTGTAAAAGCTTTCTCCCTGACAAAACATTCAACTTTGTACATATTACTTCATTACTTCCTGAATAATTACTTATATTTGGATAGAAGGCCCTACAGAAATAAGACTATAATAGTGATTGTTAAACCACAAAAGTAACAACAAAGTGACGAGGCTACAGAGAGAGATATTTTTATTTCATCAAAAAGCAAGAGATCTTCCCTAGTCTTATTTAATCCAACTTGTTCAAGTTTCATACTGAAAAGGATCTTAATTGGTCTTGCTCAAATTTTCATACTAAAAGTCTAAAACAAATCTTACTTGGCCCAACTTGCTCAAATTTGATATTGAAAAGGAAAGAAAAAGATTAAAAAGTTGTTTTCTCTTCCTTTTTTTTGATGACGACAAGGTCTCCCCGCCCCTTTTTAAGGCAAGACTACTCCCTGCAGATGCACGCAATCACTCACAAACCACGTGCATTGGGTAAGTTGTCTTCTCTTCCTTTCAATGTTGAACTCGTATAATTTCGTTATTTTGAAACCATTAAAAAACCAAAATCAATCACTTGCTCGTTTTCTTTCCGAGGTTTTCCTAATCAATTTTGTTATTTAGAGAGGGCCTTGTTACAAGAGTGAGAACGGCTTGTGGAGAGATTGATGACTTTTCTAGTAGGCAATGGATCTTCATCATGGGTTCGTATTGAGCCCTTATCCACTAGTCATTGATGAATGAACGTTGTGTCCAAGATGAGGCCCCATTGTTTTGTGTTGTTTGCAGATAATGTGGTGTTGGTCAACGAGTTTAGAGGGGGCAAATGCTAACTGGAGCTTGGAGGCTTGCGGGAACCAGGAAGGCACTAGAATTGAAAGGCCAAAAGAATTAGTAGAACCAAAGGGGTATTTGGAATGTAATAGAAATATTTATAAAGGCAAGGCCTTTAATTAAATTTTCAAAAGATTCCTTAAAGCAAATGGTTTTGTTACCTTGGCATTATTATTTAAAACAACAAAGAGTTGATGAAGTTGTTTCTAGTAGAGCTAGATCAAGGTGGACAAAGTGAAGGTGTGCTTTTGGAATGCCGTGTGATCATTGCAATGCAGATAAATGGACAATTTTATAACACAACTATTCAACCAACGATGCTTATGGGGTAGTGTTGGGAAATAGAAGGCAACAATGAGCAGTTGAGCACCATATGAGTATTGTAAATACAAAAATGTTGGTATGGATGTGTAGGAAGACTTGGAAGGATAAAATGAGGTCATCTAAAGCACCCTTGGAATAGTCCCAATAAGACATAAAACTGCAAAGCGTAGATTGAGATGGTTCAGTCATGTGCAAGGAAGAAAGAAACGACTGCAAATATTTGGGAGAAGGCTTTGATGATGATATATTTTTCTTTTAATGGCTACGGTGATGATGATATGGTCATTGCTCAAGTAACTGAATTATGTGACCCAGGGCTGCTAGATTTAAGATCAAGTTCAAAATGGTATTGATTGAACTGCATCTTCATTTGCACCAGGACCCACATCTACCTTGGGGTTTGCGCAAGAATCAATGGACTAAAACAACTTGAAGATCATGATGAATTTTGAAGCATCTTGGCTTATGCCCATCTAAATCTTTGCTTGAAACTTGAAAGGTTACTAAGATGGTGCACCAGCTACAACCCAAGAAAAGAGAAGCAAAAATCCTTAAAAGCATCTATACATGGAAGTCTAGTTTACAAAATATAACTTCGCCTTCTTAGAAACCCTCTCCAACATCTTGCTCTCATTTCAAAAGCATCTCCAATTCCTTTCCCCATAATGCCACATAACGTGTAACGCCCCGAATTTTAGGGGTCGAGCATGAACTTGATCCTCGATATTACAGGGTGTCACTTTTGCTTTGCGAAAGCATAATTTCTCCATACAGTTATATTGGCAACCAAATAATTGTAAGAATTAAACTAAACAGTGTATAAAAGTCTAAATATAAGTGTAGTCAAGTCAATGATCCAAAATATCACACATACATCCAATCATTGAGTCCACTCAGTTGAGGACTCCAATATACAGATTTAAAAAGAAAAAAGTATAAAGTGTAAAGTCTCCGCCCAACACTCCCAAAAACAATATCCCGACGATGAAACGCGCCGGTCTATAATTGCCCATCCAAAGTCAAGGATCTAAAACAAACAAACATACATCTCTAATCATTGAGCCCACTCAGCCGGAGACTCCAATATACGGATCCAAAAAGAATAAAGTATAAAGTCTCCGCCCAATACTCGCAGAAACAACATCCTAGCGATGAAATGTGCCGGTCCATAACTGCTAGAGGTGGGCACGGGACAACCTGATCTGGCTAACTCAACTCGTCCGACTTGGTCTGATCCGATTCAACCCGAACCGAATGGGTGAGTCGGTCCAAACCGAGTAAGCTTCACCCAATATGAACTCAAACCGAGTCGAGTTTGAGTTACCCAATAACTGGACCCGACTTACCTGAAACTCGTTCCGGTTAGACTCGACTTGATCCGAAACCCAACTCGACCCGACTCTCTAACCCTACCCCAACCCGATCCCAACATCTCTCTCTCTCTCCCTCCTTCATTCTCCTCCTCTTCCAAGCCCGACAACCACCCACCACCATCCTCCTCCTCCTCTCTCTCCTCTCCACTCCCTCCCTCATCCTCATCCTCTTCCAAGCCCAACAACCGCCCATCACCCTCCTCCTCCTCCTCCTCCTCCTCCTCCTCTCTCTCCTCTCCACTCCCTCCTTCCCTCATCTCTCAATCTGACTCGGTGCCAACTCGGTACTTTTGACCGGATCGGACTCGGTTCGGATCAGTCCAGGCCAGACTGAACTCAGATCGAGTTTGGATCAGGAATATTTCAAAACCGGATCGAGTCGAGTCAGCCCTAACTCGGTTCGACTCGACTCGATGCCCAACTCTAATAAATGCCCATCCGAAGTCTGGAAATATGAGAACTCCACTGTAGGACGTCGATTCGATGCAGTTCCTTGCCCTTGGGTACACGTTGAAGGTAAAGATGTGGTGAAGCATACGGTTCACCAGAAGCATCGACGTGGCCGGTAAGCTCTTGTTAGGTTTCCAGTTGATGAGCCGGCCACACGAAAACTGTACACTCGTCCCGGCTTCGCTGTGCTTGATATTCTTTTCGTCGATGAAAACGGTTCCCTAAGGCATCTCGAGCACTTACATGATGACATCAACGTCGATTGCCAATGTAGACAAAACGATCGTTGAAATCGAAGTCAAACCCCAAGAGTTCCACGCGAGGGTTTCGGATTTGGGCGTAAAAGGTCTGGACCTGCTTCCCATCAGCTCGACGCTTGGCCTCCAATATGGGACTCCACCCGAGTCAGGTGAGCTAATATAGGGGGTCATTATCAGCAAATATGGTGTTACTTCGCATTTGTAAATGACGGGTCAGTCCATGAACCTTCCCAAATCTACGGTGTGTTGGGGATGTTGCACCTTGGACCTTGGTGGTGGCAGAGCATGCAACAATGTTCACCCCCGATAGCTTCAACTTGTCGTCTTCTTGGCTTCGAATGGAGCGGATGTGGACGTAGATGCTCCCATATCACCCTTCTTCTTCGTTCGTGGCTCTCAGCTAGGTCCTGCTTCATCGAGGGCAGCCATTTTCTTACTTGTAAAGCAACAATCAAAGGAATCAGGAAGAATGATGAAATGGAAGAGAGGAAAGCAACCATGGTGGAGTTTGGGTTAGTAGATCTCGAAATGGGAGAGAAATTACAGAGATTTGAGGAGTTTTGGAGGTTTGGGAGCTAGGTTTTGGGTTTAGGAGAGAGAGAGAGAGGGACTTGGGAGTGAAAGAAGTGAAAGGGGAGTGGCTCTAATGCCCCTCTTAAAACTCTATGCACGTGTGAAACCTAGTATGCTCGACGCCACTGTTTGTCACGCCCCATCCAAAGCCAAGAAGATGGCGAGTTGAAGCCATGGGGGGCTAACATCGTTGCATGCTCCGCCACTGCCAAGGTCCGAGGTGCAACGTCCCCAACACACCGTAGATTTAGGAAAGTTCACGAACCAACCCATCATTTACGAATGCCAAGTAAGCAACACCGAGTTTGTCGATAATGATGCCCTAGATTGGCTCACCCAACCCAGATAGAGTCCCATATTGGAGGCCAAGGGACTCTGTAATTGGATCATTGACTTGACTACACTTATATTTACATTTTTATACTCTTTAGTTTAGTTCTTACGATTGTTTGGATGACAATATAACTATACAGGGAAATCACACTTCTGTAAAGCAAAAGTGACACCTGGAATATCGGGGATCAAGTTTGTGCTCGACCCTTGAAATTCGGGGCGTTACAGAACGGCCAACCGACAACCTCCAAGCTGCCATAGACTTCTTCCCTAGGCCCACACCATCCCAGGACATAAACATGTCCACAAATGAAACCGGCATAGACCAACTCAAATTGAAGCACCTTAGGATGTCCTCCCACACCTGCTGCATGAACGGACACTGCACAAAGAGGTAATTAATTGATTCTGCGCTCCTCATGCACAATAGGTAGATATTAGGAATGATCACTGCCCGCTTTTTGAGGTTGTCAATTGTCAAGACCCTCTTCCAACCTGCTATCCACCCGAATGCTGCAACCTTCGGGGGAACACCATAACACCACACATATCTTGCTTGACCCTCCTCATCATCCCTTTGCACATCATGAATTAAATAATACAAGGACCAAACCAAAGAATCCCCCCAACTCATCTATCTACCATACCACCCATTCAAATTCCCTGCCACCTGACAATATAGTTGGAGCTACTCCAAAAGAGATACATACCCTATACATCATCATCGAGATGGGCCCTACTGCAAGGGGGCGACCACACTACAACACTACCACAAAAGGAAAAACAATCAACAATGAGAATATCATGATCCAACGACAGACGACATATTCTGGGAAATACCAACTTCAAAGAGCCCTCTCCGAGCCACACACCCGGCCAAAATTTGATATTCTCCCTATTACCCAAGGAGAACATGTCAGCCTTTGAAAACTTATGCTTCACAAAATGACTCCTTCTAAGTGTCGATGCCTTGTAAGCAAATTTATCCTCGGTCCACCACCCTCCATCTTGGCACCTATACTTGTTGGCTATAAATTCTCTCCACAAGGCCCCACCCTTTGACCCAAACCTCCAAAGCCAATTCACCAGCAGAGCATGGTTCATTGCCTTCAAGTCCTTAATACATGCTCTTCCCTCCACATAAAACTTGCAAACCTCATCCCACCTAACTAGATGGAATTTCTTCCTATCTTCTGACCCTTGTCATAAAAAGTCGTACCTTAGTCTCTCCAACCTAGCTAGCACGGACTTCAGGCACTTGAATAAAGGCATGAAGCATATGGTCAAATTTGATAATGCAGCTTTAGTGGGGGGTTATCCAACCGTCAAGGGACACGTAACCGCTCTTCCATCTTGAAAGCTTCCTTTCAAGTCTTTCTACGACTTTATCCCACAAGTGTTTGGCCAGCTTCCCAATGCAAAGGGGCAATCCAAGGTGTATGTGGAGGGTAAAGAGCCTGCCACACAACGAAAGATCTCCACCAACTGCTCGATCTCACCCGAAAGCAAACAAAGTCATAGCATCTCACTCTTAATTATGTTGATTTTCAACCCGGACACAGCTTCAAAGCATCTAATAATCATTCCCGCTATATACACCATACCTACATCTCCTTAATAAAAGAGGATCGTGTTGTCATCGAACTGGAGATGGGAGATTGGGAGAGAGGACCCTCCAACCTTGAACCCGTCGACGAGCCCCACCTCCTGCCCTTCATTCAACATTCTTCATGTCGCCTTTACCACTACCACAAATAGAAAGGGGGAGTGGATCACCTTGTCTTAAGCCTTTAGAGCTTATGAAAAAGCCATTGGGAGAACCATTAATCATAACCGAAAACTGCATCGAATTAATACATTCCCTTATAAAACCCCTCCACTTCTTCCACATCTTATCTGGTCCAACATATAGTCCATAAATCTCCAATCAACATTGTTTTAAGCCTTTTTGATGTTGAGCTTACAAATGAATCCTTATGCACCCTCCCTGTGTCAAGAATCGATACAATCATAGGCTATGAGCATGTTATCCAAGATTTGATGCCCCAACACAAATGCACTTTGATTCTTAGAAATAACGCTCCCTAAGACTGCATGGAATTTGGTGGCAAGGACTTTCATGAGAATCTTAAACAACCCTCCTAACAAACTAATTGGTCTAAAGTCCCTCAAGCTTTTCACACCTGTGACCTTCAGAACTATAACAATAAAAGAAGCCCTGATCTCAACAGATAGACCAATCACCCTCTCAAAGAATTTCAACATGAACCTCATCATGTCACCCTTAACAACTTCCCAAAATACTTAGAAGAACACCTGGAGAAACCTAGTCGAACATGGGGCTTTACCCCTTCCCAAAGAGTTTATGGTAGGCTTGGTAGCCTTTACTTCCTCCTCGAAGAAGAGCTTATCGAGCGAGTCTGCTTCCTCCCTTGAAAAGCTACTGAACTCTACATTATCCAACTTAGGTATTCTTTACCCCTCCCCTGAAAACAGCTCCTTATAAAATTGAACCATAGCCGCACACATCTGGTCTTTTTCCTCCAACCGCCCGCCTTCCACAACAATGCTATTGATCTTATTGTTTTTGGCGTGCGTGCTAGCAATACTATGAAAGAACTTTATGTTTATGTCACCCTCCTAAAGCAAAGTGGCCCTCGACCATTGTCACCACTTTATCTACTCTCCTTAATACAGCTCTAGTAGTCTTGATAAAGCTTTACCCAACAGGCCTTTCCCCCCTCCAACAACTCAAATTCTTCACCTTTCAAGGTCATGAATTTCACAAAGGATACTTCGATTTCAACCTCCCTGTTGCCAAAGACCTCCCTCTTCCATGACATGATTTTTTTTCTTTCAACAACTTCAATTTCCGGCTTCACTTAAATCTAGCATAGCCCGTGACATCGAAGGAATTCCACCAATCTTTAATTGGCTTAGAGAACTAGGGCTGTACATCGAGCTGAGTCAAGTCGAGGTGGGCCAAGCTTGCCTTGACTCATCTGAGCTCGAGCTCGCCCTCAAGGTCACCATTGGAGCTTACATTGTTTGCCAAACCTTTCGGGACGAACTAGTTGATCGAGTCAAGGCGAGCTTGCTCCCACCTCAATTTATAAGTTTGTGGGAGTGAGGCCCACAGTTCAATGCTCTAAACCGTTGATATTACGGACAACGCCATCTTTTTTTAGAGTTATTACGAACAACACCATTGAGAGCCCTAGCCCCAAATATCCACCAGATTGGAAAAATCATAACTGTTGAATGGTGGCGAATTAACAGAAGGTTAAAGAATGAAAATAAACCAACAACTCACATTCACCCTAGGGTCGTAGGGTTTCTGCATTGGCATTTGGCCATCTACATCTAGGCCATGAAATTGATGGTTCAGATCACCGCCTCATCACCCATGGGCCCCACTTCTACCATACAAACTTCCCCCTCAGCATTGCAGAAAGCATGAGTCAGGGTTTGAAGCTATGAAGAATCGGACTGAACAGAAAAACAAAATACCGGACAACGGATAGTTTCAAGACAAAATACATACATACATGCATAAAGAGAGAGATGGATATAGAGAGAGAGTACCTCAGTGTCGAGAGGGTTTTTGCCTTTTTGGCATAACTAGCCTCAACAGTCTTGCGAGCTTACTCTGTCGCTCGCTGGCTACAAAGATGAAGAAAAAAAGGGAAAAAAATGAAGACGAAGAGGAAGAACAAAAAGAATGAGAGGGATTGGGTGAGGAGACCCACGTTCATTGGAGTTCTCGGCTTCTCTATCGCTCACAGCTGTCGGTCGCCAGTCGGGATGGGGGAGAGAGAGAGAGAGAGAGAGAGAGAGAGAGAGAGAGAGATAAATGGGTCGGGGTTTTTGCTTTGGGAAGAAAGGGGAAGGGAGGGATGAGGGATGAGGAATGAGGCTCGGGTAGGGTTTGTGATGTAGGACAATTAACCACTTGCTCTAAAAGCTCGAACTGATAGAGCATGGCGAATTAGTCTCTTTATCTCATAGCTTAGGCCCCACATCACATGGGTACCGCCTCACATGGGCCGCCCACCCCGAGTGTGCCCATGCATCCCACAGGCCACCCCACTCGAGCCTGGTATGAAAATGCCCCTACATTAGTTAGGGTTTTGGGAAGAATCAAGAAAGGGGGAAAAGAAGGGGTGGTCATTCGGGTAAGTAAGAATGATAGGTTTTTTTTTTTTTTTTTTTTTTTTTTTTTCCAACTATTTATACTAGCGAGTTGAGTCGAGGTCAAGCCTGAGTCAAGTTTCGAGGCATGTCGAGTGACCCAATGCTCGACCTCGACTCGTTTTCTAACTCGAGCTCCTAAATACGACACGCCTTAACTCGTCCCATTGAGTCGAGTCGAGTGAGTTTCTCGAGCTGACTCGGCTCATGACCAACTCTATAGAGAACCCCTCCACTACTAGCCACACCACTTCAAATATAAAAGGTGTTGGAGCCAATGTTCTTCCTCCACCTCTAGCAAAATAGGGGAATGATTGGAGATGGGTATCGGCAACCCACGCTGAGACATGATCAAGAACTCCACCCAACTGGCCAAGACTAGAGAGCTGAGATTGTGGGCCGATGCCTACCATCCAATGATCCAGCCCACATCACATAGTCAAGTTGCCCAAGGTACATTTCTGCTCTATAGAGCCTTAGTCCAAGTTATGATTTTTTTTTGGTGCACATTAGTTATTTCATCCCACAAAACCTTTTACGACCTTGCATTGTTTTCATTACATGCATGGATTAGATTCATGGAACAATTTGTTTGGGACATGACATTGAGGCAGGAGTTAAGAGCTCAAACAAATTCATGTAAAAGAAATACCTAGGATGGCAAACAAGAAGGAAAGGCAGCAATATAAAGGTTGGTCAGATCATTGCCAACCATTCTATTTGCCAAAAATAAGTGGGTTTTTTTTTTTTTTTGGGAAATTTTCTGGCTGTAAGAATGTTCACAAGAGGAACCCTCAAAGCCAGCAAACTGAGTGCCGTAAGAGGCAGGAATATTACCTTTTCTTCTAGATGGACCCCAAGGCGCTGATAGACCTGATCAAATTCCTTGCGGCTGACCTCACAGATCTTCGTCCATGCCTTGCGATACTCGTGATCCCCACCCTGCCATACAACAAGTTACAACATATGAATAGCAGGAATGAAAAACATCCAAGAACAAAATGCATTAGTTCTCCTGTAAACAAGAAAGCTCAGCCTTTATGGTCACTGAGATCAAAACCAAGGCATAGAGATTGTTACATATAATCATCACGGCATGAACATCAGCAATAGTGAAATGTTCACCTGCAACTGTACAACTGCCTGTTGTGCCCTTTCCTTAAAAGCAGGATTGTCATCGAATTTCTTTTTCGAGTCCTTATAAAACGCCTGGAGAAGCACTGGTCAAATTATAGTGGGAAGATACCGATAAAAGAACAGAAAGAACAATTTAAAGAATGTAGTTTTGCTAGAGATCTTCTTCTTCTTCTTCTTCTTCTTCTTCTTTTTTCAGAATTTGTGCACATATTAGTTTCCCATGTCCTTCATCAATAACACTTTCAAGCACATAAGCAATATAAGAATGTTGATTTCATGAAGAACTAACTACTTAGAAATTGCAAGGCAAGCTTTCACACCAACCATGCTTGCTGAAATGTCAACTTGCTTCTGGCATTATCGATGACAAAGAGGAAGAAGAAGAATAATAAGACTTTGGATAGTTCTAAAGAGAACTCCAGTCATTTTGGAAGTTTAATGTTTAATACTACCAGGTAGGTTTTACACGTGCATAAGCACATGTGCGTAATGCAGCTGATGAACTTTTGAGTTGAAAAGAAAGTCATATGATACTCAATCAGCATATGATGCTTGATACACATCTGCTTGGAAATCATGTGTAGAATGTATTTACTCAAATTACCTCTCAAATATATATATATATATATATATATTATATATATATATATATATATATATATATACACACACACACACACACACACACACACACACACACACACACACACACACACACACACACTCAAACTAAACCAAGAAAATCATGTAACATACTGCCTCTTAAGCTATAGTCTCATAATCATATTGGGTGGACAATCCTAACCTCTGATTCTTGGACACTTATTTGTTTAAATATGATCAATGGATACTTATCATTTTAACCGTCTTATAGTACGGTAATCAAATGACTCTTTAACTTATGGTTCATGATACACCTTAATGGACCCATAATTTGGACAGTTTAACTTAAATTATTTGTATTTCATGTATAGAATATCTAAGTGATTTTTGTGCCTGCAAATCACCCATCACACACTGCCAAAGTACCAAAGTTTTCTCTCCCTTTTTCCCTAATTCATTTTCCTCTGTTGTGACTAACAATCTAGTGTGCCATGGTGATACGGACCATACATGTTGTGGAATATACGCTGTAAGGTTCAATGTAAGAAAATTGTACTGCTTAGATGATTGTGAACATCAATATGTTTATATGAATTTAAATTTTGAAAAGAAAATTTTAAATGGCTTCACTTAAACTGTAAATTCAATGGTTAAGATCCCTATTTAAGTATTATTTTTAGCAGTAAAAGAATATAATAGTAAAGATAATATGAATGGTTCCAGTCATCAGACCATGTTCTAGTGTGGGCCCCAGCTGGCAACGACATACACTGGGCCCTTAGTCATGACAGTACTAGTGGCCCCTTTCTTTCCATCAAAACAATCTCTTCAGTTCAGGAACAATCAAATACATTCGAGCATACGATAACTGCCATACACTTCGAGTTATGTGTTGGCCACAGTGATATGTGACTTCCACCCAACCCATTCATTAGGTAAGCAGCCTTATTTTAAAGGTACGTGCCCAGATCCAGCTTGATCCCTAACTCAATTGGACCACACCCAAGCGAACAACGTGGGAAATTGGGGAGGGTAATGCCCAACATAGAAGCATACAAATGAAATGCAGGGTCCACCATATAATCTGTATATGCCAAATCATGGATGTGCAGCCCAGATGATGTACATGTCAGGTATCTCATATGGGTGGGCCATATCATGTGTGCCAAGAAAGCCGACAATGGCCGGAACAAGAGTACACTCACACGAATACGTTTGAGTTGTGTGAGGCCCACTGTGATACCAAGGTGATATCTAATCCATACATTAGGTGAGGCCCTTTATGTTAAACCTACATCCAAAGAACAAGCCTAATCCACAACTCAAGTGGGCCACTCTAAAGGGAATAACGAGGTACGTCGGGGAGGGTGATGCCCACCATTGAAACTTCTAGATGAAATGTGGGGTCCATATTGTGTATATGTTGTCTCTTGGCTAAGGATATTTTAAAGAGAGGCCCATCTGACGTATGTCTCATACATCTCACTTGTGGCCCACATCCCGTGCGGCAACCAAAGCTGCCAATAGCTTCACCAAAAGCATATTCACAGGATGCGGAATTTCACCCTAAAGGGAACATGCTCTTTTTATGCGGTATGGATAAATTAGGGACTGCGGCAGGACTAATCCATTACTTCTCTCCCTCACCTATGACCACAGAAGGTGGGCAATAGAAGGGCCTCGGAGGTTGGCTAACTGTATGGAGGAGGTGCGGGATTATTGTGCTGACCAGCTTGTTTCCTTTGCTCACATTCCTAGAGAGGCCAATGGCAAAGCTGATCATCTTGCGAAAATTAGAGCCTGAGGCAGTCCCCTTAGAATTTTAGATAGGAGAATTGTTTGTAAGTATGGGCTATAGTTTTTATTCTTGTTTTTGTCATTTGTTTTGTTTGTAGCTTTCCGCCACTGTGGCTTGGTCTGTTTTGTTTCCCTTTACTAAATAAAATGCTGATTCATCCCTATATATATATATCAAAGACAATCTCCTATCCACACAGTAACAAATCAAAACTAAAGAATGAGACGACAGGATATCTTATTATCTTTTGTTTCCAAAACATTAAAATACTGCATGGTGCTCACCACACCAAGCAAGAGCTTAGCATTTACAATTACATCAAACCATAGACAAGCAAAAGGGGAATGTGGCACACGAATTCCCTGAGAGGAGCACAGTTCAAAAACCGATGAAAAAAGGCACCCATAATTTTTTATTTTTTATTTTTAAATGCAATTCCCGCTTGTGAGTGCTGTTTGAGGAGATTGTGAATACGGGGGGAAATAAAAAAACATAACTATCAACTCTAAACATGAACATTGTAGAAACCTCATTATACCATCATAACTCACCTGGAGATCTCCAATGGCTTGTTCTCCTATATCCTCCCAGTTTGGAAACTCCTCAAAGAGGTATTCAATTAGCATACCAAACTGCACAACATATGCAAGATCTTAGTTCCAGAAAAATTAAATAAAAAAGGAATACAATCTCTCTCAAAGAATTAATCTACATATAAACTGCCCAACATATACAAAGAATTAATCTACACCAACAAATGCAAGAACCCTAAATTGAAGGATTGTAATCTGAGTTTTCTTGGGTAGTATTGGGCCGCCTTCTCAGCGTCTGCCTCTGTATTTGTTTCTTCTTGTTTTTGCTCCTTAATAAAATTTTGTCATCTTTCAAAAAAAAATAAAAATAATAAAAAAATCTACACATAAAGGATGTAGCTGGGACAAGGCTTTGATGTGATGGTGGTGGTGGTGGATACAACTCCCTCAATGAAGTAATCTACACATAAGAGGATGTATATCGAACAAGGCTCTGATGATGATCCTCGTTGAGGAAAGAATCTCACTACTAACATATTACTCTCAATGTCACAGTTAATGGTGATAAAGAGGCGTCTAACTACAATGAACAAATTCAACAAATTGAGACATCCACCATAAGCACAATAAGCGGTTCCACAGCATTCATCATTAAAGATTTCTGACATTCAAAAGAACTTGAACAAAATATGCAAACATCACCAGGCCCAAATTGCAAACACACCAGCATCCAACAGTTACCCTGCAATCAAATATAAATACCAAAACAATCCTCTGTACCTGTGTGCCCCAGTCTCCAACATGGTTTCTTCGAAGAACTTCAACATTTGAAAACTCCAACATGCGAGCAAGAGTATCCCCAATTATTGTAGATCTTAAATGGCCAACATGCATCTCTTTTGCAATGTTGGGAGAAGAAAAATCAACCACTGCTCTGGCAACTGGGAATACTGGTGCCCATATCCCAATACCATGTAATAGCATCTTGTGTATATTCTGCACTACCAATATTATCATGTTAAAAGAACAAAAAAAAGTAAAGCTCACAGTGTATAACCATAGATGCACAAAAAGACAAGATGATTTTGGGCCTCTAAAACTAAAAAGCATCCCAACACCTTTGCTATCCATTTGCTTGACAGAATAATATTTACAAATCCAGCTCCTGCAACAGAGGTGGACTCTATCATTTCTGATGGAGGAAGATTTCTCATAATGGCCTGCAAAACAAAAGAAGCTGCCACCATCATATAATAAAAGCAAAGCGACCATCATTGATCCCAGCCACACATGTGAGTTTTCCAAATTACAAAAGAACCATAAATTGCCCATAAGAAATTCATCAATTGGATATGAATGAACACCATTAAGAAGATCAGTACCTGTCCAACAGAATTTGGATTCTTGAATTCAGTCGATTTGCCTTTTATCTTTGACCACAGGCTCATAGCATTATTACTACACCAGAACATAATCAATTTATCCTGATTTAGCACTAGAAAGGAATGGCAAAGATAAACACCTACTTACGAGTGAAACTGATCCACGAAGAAAAGGCCAGAAAGTATACACAGGGTCAAAACTATTAAAAAGATTCCTAATATTCCCTATGTAACCTTGTTAAAGAAAACCAAGCAGCATATCTTATCAACCAAAGAAAGAAAATAAGTCCTACCATTGGTAATCACCAAACTTCGCAGTGCAATATGCGACTGCTGGCTCTATGTTCGGCTCATCGGGGACTGTTGTCAAGAGGGATGCTTTGACTAATTGGGCTAGCTGCTGCTTAACGCTCCCTACTCCATCTCCAGCCTGTGCCATCAAAATTAGGAAACATGATGTCCCATTTCAAACTAAGGGCATATTTGGTTAGGGTGGCTCCAATTGAACCAGATTAAATACGCCTCATCCATTTCATTTCAGACATGAAACCAAGGAATTGGAAAAGAGTAACCATTTGATGCTGGCGACAATTCCACCAGGACATTTGAAAAAAAAAAAAATTGATGACTTTTCTGAGTGTAAATTCATTCGCATAAAAATTCAAAGAACTCAGGACTTCCACCATACAATTACAAAAAAAAAAAAAAAAAAAAAAAAAAAAGAAGAAGAAGAAGAAGAAGAAGAAGAAAGGCCATAAGAGTAGCGGGTATGCATGATCCAGAGACAGAGAGTACAGTTAACTTACAGTTTGTACTGCCCTTCCCTGTGAAGGAGCAGCAATAGCACCATCTGCATTCATTGCTGACAATAACAAGGCCTTTCGCGTTGAAATGAGTCTTCTAGAAGCTGCTCGCAAGTAATCTGTCTAGTTTCACAATATTCACATGAAATTACTTCGTTCCACAACAATTGGAAAAAGCAAAAAAATAAAAATAAAACTCATACACAAGATTGGGATGTGCAATCAAATAGAATTCCATTAGGGCCTGTTTGGATGCCTGTAACTTTTCTAAAATCTAAGTAAGTTACAGGTGACTTAGTTGCAGTTGGCGTTTGGGGGAGGAAAGTCACAGGTGACTTTCTCTCAACCTGTAACTAAGTTACAAGAGAAAGAGCCGAAAATCTTACAGGCGCTGGAGTCATTTTTCAAGTTACCTATAACTAAGTTACAGGTAACGGTTGAAAATTTTGAAATGAAAATCGTTGGGAAGAATCGCACCTGCATTGAAGAAGCGTACCTACCTTCTCAGACGGAGTGAAGGCTGAAGGGTCATTGAAGGCTATAAGAGGCCATTGAAGGCGAGGCTACGAGAGGCCATTGAAGTCTATCAGGCTACATGCGGGCGCAATGAGGGCTACGAGGCTGACATTGGGGAGAATCAGAGCTCTGTATTGAAGAAGGTTGGTGGCCATTGCTGTATAAATAGACATCCATCCCTTTCCAATGTCTTCATCTCCCTCTCGCCTCCGTTTCCCTCTCTCAAGTCTCCTTCTCCCTCTCTCAGTCTACTTCTCCCCTCTCCCATCGAGCTTCCGCAAGGTACGAAACCCCTTTTCTCTCTTTTGCGTTTTCCTTTCTTTCCTTTATTATTATTTTTTTTCCTTTTGCGTTGACGGAGGCAGTTTAGTGAGGTGGCGTGGATAATGCGGATGATCTATGGGGCCACCATATTGTATTTGTTTTATCCATGCCGTCCATCCATTCTTTTGGATTGTTTTAGGGCTTGATTCCAAAAACGAGGGATATCTAAATCTCAGGTGGACCACACCACCGAAAACAATAACGATTAAAAGTTCACCATTAAAAAACTAGTAGGGCCCACTGTAATGTTTGTTTCACATCCAAGCTGTTGATTAGGTCATAAAGACCTGGATGAAGGGAACAAAACAAAGATCAGTTTGATTGAAAACATTGGTGGCCCACCAAAAGTTTTTAATGGTGGGTGTTCAATCAACATTGTTTCCAGTGATGTGGTCCACCCAAAATTTTGATGTACCTTATTTTTTGGGTTGATGACTTAAAATTTTCTGGAATAATGGATAGATGGTGTGGATGAAACAAATACATCATAGTGGGCCACCTTAACACATTTAGTCCCTGATATGTTAGACAGTGTTTTGAGGGAGGGGCCCCACAGAGACCATTTTAGTCCCTGATCTGCCACTGGGTTTCATGTAAATTGTCTCCATGACATTGCTACATGGATACTCAACAACATGATACATTCAATCTATCATGATTATGACTATTGCTTATTTCCAACATGCATATCCACCCTTAAATGCCAACTTCTCAAGCTGTCATGTGCATGTTTTGACAAGTTATGGCACCATGGGAAATTGAAAGTCCAAAGGGGGACAACATTGTTGGGTTTGAATGTAAATACTAAGGGCCTGTAACGCCTGTTTGGGTTCCACTTAAAAATGAATTCATATCTTTTTAGTCGATCTCTAATTCATATCTTATAATTACATGAACTTGAATTACACTCTAAAATTCAGTTTATGTAATTCACATTTCGGATCTGACAATAATAGAGATGCAGAACTTGTACAAGCACTTTTGGATAGACAGTGTTTTGAGGGAGGGGCCCCACAGAAACCATTTTAGTACCTGATGAAGTGACAGAGGGGCAGTCTCTAAATCATCACCAGTTTTACGTGATTATATTGACAGCGGTTACCCTCAAGGATGGAGACTATCTGTCCATCACAGCACCTTAGAGCACACAGGACAGCTTATCTGTTCTCTAATCACATAGAGCTCACCTAGCAATTCATTGAAAAGTAAGAATCCTGATAGAAACCTGCATTCTATCCTTGCTGAAGACCAAACCTTCTAACCTCAAAACCAGGTCATAACTTATACATAGATCAAGAGCACTCCCCCTTCCCATTAACATCATTCATGATAGCCACGTAGTGCCCAAGACATTGTTTACATGTGATAATGGTGTTACAGCTACCCGAACAAGTGAAAAACCAACCCCGACACATGAACCACTATTCAAAAAATGGGCCCCACCATGAAGATTTTTGTTCGCTGTTGGCTGGACTGCTTCAAGAAAAACTGGTAATGTGTGCAGGTGGTTCCAACAAACTGGTAATGTGTGTAACGTATCTGTCAAATTTGTCTGATATGTGCTCATGAGTCATGCATAGTATCTTTGAGTTGACTGATCGCTCCTGCCTGTTCTTGGCAATGCTGGGAGCAATACATTGAAATCATACATGACGAACAGGGTATACTATCTGTTGGAGGTTCATTGAAGCAGAAGTGGCAGTGAGTTTCGCGACATTGTTTCAATGCAATCTGCAAAACACTGTAACAAGAAGCATACACAGATTTAGTGTACTAGGCCGAAGCAGCGGTTTGGAATGAGTTAATACAGGCAAAACCTGAGATAAAAAAGATTAGAAGTAAGTCATTCCCACTGCTCAAGCAGTTCGAGTTTATATACGGAGACGATTCTGCCACGGGGAGTTATGCACGAACTCCAGCTGATCCTGATGAAGAAGATATCGTGCCAACTCATGCCTTTGATGATATGCAGTTGTCTCCAGTTAACTCTGATGCATATACACCATTTGCGCCCATAAACTCTTCATTTTGGGATGGGACACAATCTGAAACTCAACAATCTGGAGGAAGTAGTAAAAAGACTACAGGAACCTCAACTCCAGGGCCATCGAAGAAAAAGAAGGCTACTATCGGATCAACTGTCGTAGAAAGATTTGATGGCCTTTGCGGGTCAATAAACAAATTTGTCGCCCTCAAGTCTACAACTGATGCTGCACTTATGACAACGAAATTATGGGAGGAGTTGGAGAACATGACAACTATCGATGAAGACATGATGTATAAGGCTTTTAGGTTCCTTTCAGATCGGCCGAATCTTATACATGGGTTCCTTCATAGTGTATCCCCTGCCCAAAGGCATGTATGGTTGGAGAACATGGTTCCTAGATAGATTACTTTAGTTTGATGTTATTTGTTTTTTATTTTCTTTCTTTTAAAGCATTGTAAACATATCTTGTGAAGAAAATGAAAATTTTTGCTTGGATATGTTACCTCAAGTTTTTTGCCCACATTACTAGCATTTTGAAGACATGGGCCCACTTTTATAGTCCACCTGTTGATTAGTTTTGCCTAAGAATCGGTCAAACTATTCATTTACATGGGCTTAATAAAATGGAATAATTTTATCCCAATCTTTTTTATGTGTCAATCTGATTTTTCAACAATTTTCTATTTCAAACTCTATCTAGTGTGAATATCCAACTTATTACCTGTAACAAAGTTACAGGTTATCCAAACACAAAAACAAAGTTACCCGTAAGTAAATTACAACTTACATCCGAACAGGATTACCTGTAACTTACTTACAACTTACTTACACCTGTAAGTAAGTTACATGTAACTTACTTACAACTTAAAAAAGTTACAGGCATCCAAACAGGCCCTTAGTTCAATAAACTGGAAACGACCAAATTGCAGCTCTTTTTTTACTTTTTTTTAATTGCCACCCAGTGTTCGAAATATCGATACTATCGGCCGATATTATTGCAGTCCAGCAATACAAGAAATCGGATTGCGTACTGAGTTACTCAGTACGCATTTATCGTACTGATTAAACTCAGTTGGGCCTACCATGAATGTGTGTGGGTTATCCACGATGTACATCCGTTTTTCCAGCTAATTTTAGTGGTTGAGCCGAAAATTGAAGCATGCACAAAGCTAAAGTGGACCACACCACAGGAAACAGTGGGAATAATGACTTCCACCGTTGAAACCTTGGCAGGCCCCACAGTGATGTTTATTTGTCATCCAACCTGTTCATAAGATCACACAGACATGGATGAAAGGAAAACACAAATAACAGATTGACCCAAAACTTCTGTGGCCCCTAAGAAATTTTCAACGGTATAATTTCAATTCACACTGTTCCCCGTGGTGAGGCCCACTTGAGATTTGGATATACTTTGTTTTTGGTCTAGAGCCCCAAATTATCTTTTAAAATGGATGGACGGAGTGGTCATTATCCGAAAAAATCGGAAAAAAAAAAACCAGATGATGGATTTCGGTACCTGCAGAAAAGATCGCTATGATCGGAAGCTTCCATTTGGTGGGGCATTCGAATCGAAGGTCGTTCGTAGGTTACCGCAGATAAAATCTTCGATTTTGAAGAGAAATCCGTCGAAATCCTCCCCGATACGAGATATTCCGGAACCCTCTCTGCTTGAAAAAAAGGAACGCTCGAGCCCCCGGTAGGAATGCTTCGTTTATATATATATATATATATATATATATATATATATATATATATATATATGTATATTATAAATTTTTGGGTACCGTACCGCATGAGCTGGTGTGTTGACATTACAAAGTTCCGTGGTCCCACTACGAGGCATGTGTTATATCCAGACCGTTCTTCCATTTGGAGAGCTCTTCGTAAGGCTTGTGCCGAAAAATAAGACAAATCCAAATATCAAGTGGACCACACTACAAACAGCAGTAGGAGATTGAACTTCTACCATTGAAACCCTTTTGGGGTCACAGAAGTTTTAGATCAATATGATATTTATTTTTCCTCTTCATCTAGGTCTGTGTGACCAAATTAATAGATTGGATGGAAAATAAACCTTATGGTGGGCCTACGAATGTTTTAACGGTGAGAATCAGTCCCATTATTATTTGTGGTGTGGTCCACTTGAGCTTTGGATATGACTCATTTTTTATTTTATGATCTAAAATGATTTGTCCAAATGCATGAACGGTGTAGATATAATAAATACATGATTGTGGGGCCATATAACATTGAAACACTCGTACAACTCCAGCTTGAGCAGCGTCAGTGCCGGACGCGGATTTCCTGTTAAAGCCTTTGCATGGAAGTTCCTGCTATTGAAACCTTAGGTGGGGCTTACTTTGATGTTTGCTTGGAATCGACTCCGTCCATCTGTTTTGTGAGATCATTTTACAATGTGGGATAAAAAATGATCAGGATCTGATACTCAAGTGCACCGAAAACATGAGAATTGAACGTTAACACTTGAAATATTTGTGGGGCCACAGGTTTTGAACCACAGACTAATACTTGTATTTTCAATTCATACTAGTAGGAATGACATTATGAACTGTATGGATGGCATGTAAACATCACTATCGACCCTAGGGAGGTTTCAACGGTGGGAATTTCCCTGCCCCACCTTTTTCTTTAGTGCAGCCCACTTTAGTCTTGGATCCTGTTCGCTTTTACTCTCAGGTTTTAAAATGAGGTCAAAAAACGAAAGGACGGGGTGGATTTCTTATGAACATCACAATGGGCTCAACCTAGGTTTCGAGCGCGGGAACGTTGTTGGAAAATTGTGTGCGTCACCACCTGTGTGCTCTGTATTCGAGTGCTGTGGGAAAAAGATCCTCGAGTGAGCATTGTATTTTGTAAATTTTGTATGGAATATTATAATTCATGTATTTTATCAACTCCATCCATCTATTTTATCAGATAATTTTATGGTTTTAGCCTAAAAATGTAGCATATCCAGAACTCAAGTGGACTACGCCATAGGTGCAAATTGAGTATTTATTGTTAACAAATCCTTGGGGGTTAAACTAGTTTTGGATCAAGTTGATATTTGTTCTTTTACTTTATTCATGTCTTCGTGATCTTATGAGCAGGTTAGATGAAAAATAAACATCACTGTAGGTCCTAGGAAGGTTTCAACAGTGGAAATCATTATTCCTACTGTTTTGTGTGGTCCATTTGAGCTTTGATATGTTTTAAATTTGTTCTCAATCCCTAAAATGAGCTAGAAAAATGGATGGACGACGTGGATAAACCATGTACATTCATGGTGGCCCAACAAAGTTTATTCAATACTATAAGTGCAAAACTTTTGTGGCCTACTAATGGTCAATCACCATTGTTTCCTATGGTATAGTCTACCTGATTAGTAGATCTACTTTATTTTTTGGATAATATCTTCAAGTGATATGGAAAAATGGATGGACGGGGTGGATACTGAATATAGTAGTATTAGTTCAATCGAACAAAGCATAGCTTAGGACCCTATATAAAAGAAACCTATTATTAGCATTTCTTTTTTGAGACTTTATGATTTAAAATGTGTATTAAGATCTTTTTAAATAATCATTCAACCATTTTCCCATTGTTTCCCATGTTTCCCAAAAAGTGCGATAAATTACACGATACAAACGATATATCCCGTGCGATAACCGATATGTATCTGTATTCCAAGGGTGCGATACATTGCGCAATACCGATATTTCGGTTGCCACCCTCATTTTACTTTTGGTGGTAGAATAGGACAAAATTGTACCACTGTATTATTAAAATTGAAAAGAAAGGGTGCATACATCAATCGTGGTGGGTGCATATAGTCGCCACGTACCGGATTTGCTTCAACAAAAATCTACTTGGTTACCGATAAAATACAGTGGTCGAAACTGTAAATACAGTAAACTGCAACATGTTTAGACCAAACTTCGTACCACTCTCCGACTAAGAGATATAGGCAACAAGAACAAAACCCGGAAGCTGAAATTGATTGAAAATCAAGGCAGTAGCATTTCAAGATCGCACAGATCTCATGTAGAAACTGTAAAGTTCCAGCAACTGCTGTTGAACGTGTGGAAGCAGTGAACGGCCTCTTCCCAATAGAGCCATATGCAAGTATTTTCCACAAACTGTGTTTGCATGTGAGGACTAAGATAGGAAGGAAAACGATGAGAAAACCTGCTGAAGAATCACTCAAGAACATATCTCAGGGTGGAATCTCTCTTCAAGAATCCAATTGCAGCATATGATGGCGAGAAGAAATTGTTGTTCAATCATAAATCATAAGAATTTCCATATGTCTACAATATATAAACAAGGTTGCAAATAAATCAAAAGATTAACTAAACACAACTTAAACACTGCATAACTGAGTTTTGACAGATCCTTGACTGGAACTGAATTGATATTTTCTTAAATTAACTAAACTTAGGCCCAAGTAAACTAATTTTGAATGAAACTTACTAAATAAGGTGCTTTTTGAAAACAAACTACGAGAGTAAGACGACCATATGGACTTTTGAGGGTTCATAAATCGATCATACAACACACTAGGAGGACACAGAACTGATCAGATGTATCGTGGGTTCTGCTCTTGGATTGGCAGGAATGGTATGTTTTGATGACATGGGGCATCTCAGCAATAAGTATGCAAAATCCTCCAGGCCATCATTTTTATGTAAATTCATGATAGAGAGACAAATTACAATGAAACCATGATTTGATTCTGTTAATAGATAAGAACCAATCCACGGTCCCACCTAAGGCGAAAAAGAAAAATGAAAATCTTAATTTTTCCTGATGCAACTAGATCAAGGAGAAATATATGCAATGAAGTTCAACGTACTAGATTGAAAGTTCAAATCACAAACTACTACCATGGAGAAACAAGAGAATTTGTTCAAATGAAACTATCGTTCAACCATGCCTTATTTCATATGGCTTAAGCCGTATTTATAATGTGTTTACAAAGTTTTCTTCTTAAGAAAATATCTAGCACAATTTCCATCATCATCATCTAAGCCTTACCCAACTAATTGGGGTTAGCTACATGAATCCATTTATGTTATTCCACTTTATCAAGGGCCACAGGTAAGTGCTTACCCTTCTTCAAGCAATTGAAGGGGAGTAAGAAGCCGACCTGGACAGATGAGTGCGAGCAAGCATTCTAACAGCTCAAGGCTTACCTAGGGTCTCCCCCCTGCTCTCGAAACCTGTGCAAGGCGAAAAGTTGTTGCTATACATGGCCGTCTTGCCAACAACGGTCAACTCGGCCCTAATCAAGGAGGACGGAGATGCTCAGTGACCTGTTTATTATGTAAGCAAAACAATGGCTGATGCCGAGACACGCTATCCCGAAATCGAGAAGTTGGCCCTGGCTCTGGTCACGTCATCCCGAAGACTCAGACCCTATTTCCAGGCCCACACCATCGTCGTCCCGACCAATTAGCCCATCTGTCAAGTATTATAAACATCAGAAGCTTCAGGTCGGCTCGCCAAGTGGACGATCGAGCTTAGCGAGTTCGACATCAAGTATCAACCTCGGACGACCACAAATGACAGGTTGTCGCTGACTTCATCGTGGAGTTTACCTACTCTCCAAACTTGTCATCCATAAATGAAGGGAAAGAACAGAGCCCGACAATATTGACGTGGATCTTCCATGTAGATGGGTCCTCGAATGCACAAGGGAGCTGAGTGGGGTTGATTCTAACCTCTCCCGACCAGGTCAAGATTGAGTATGCACTACGATTCAGCTTCCGAGCTTTCAACAACAAGGTTGAGTACAAGGCATTCTTAGTAGGCCTATGATTAGTCGCGACTATGGAAGCTAAAAGCTGAAAATCTACAGTGACTCACAGTTGGTGGTCAACCAAGTGACCACCAAGTACCAAGCCAAGGACGAGAAGATGATCGGCTACCTGAGTAAGGTCCACAACTTGCTTGAGAAATTCGAAGGATATGAGATCATACAAGACACGAGGTCTGAGAATGCCAACACAGATTCCCTGGCCAGGTTGGCCTCGACCATCGACACCGACCTCGCCAAGACTGTCTCGATTCAATTCTTGCCAAAACCAAGCATCAATCAACATGAGCAGAAAGAGGCCCTCCCAGTCAGCGACACACCGAGCTGAATGGACTCGATTATTGTACGACACTTGCAACAGGGCGAGCTATCCAAAGACAAGCTAGAAGCACGGAAAATCAGGTACCGATCTACTCGGTACACCATGCTGGGAGACGTCCTGTAAGAAGGCGTTCTCACTACCCTACTTAATGTGCTTACGACCTGAAGAGGCCGAGTATGTCTTGAGAGAAATTTCGGAAGGTGTTTGTGGAAATCACTCAAAAGGGAGAACCTTTGCACACAAAGCGGTCTAATAAGGGTATTGCTGGCTCATCAAGCATGAGGATGCCAAGCAATTTGCAAGGAGATACGACAAGTGCAAGCGGTTCGCGGCACTGCCGCGACAGCTAGGGGTGTACCTTGAGCTGAACTGAGTCAAGCTGGCCTCAGCTCGGATCGGCTCGGTCACCAGGCACACCTAGCTCGAACTCGGCTCGGCTCGGTGACCGAGCCAACATCTCCAGCTCGACAAACCTGTACACGGTGAAACAACACCTACACTTGGCAGTTCACATACTTGGTGAATTTATGACAGTCGAAAACCGTCTCAAAACCTACTCGACAAAAATCCAATCACACACAATTTTCACATTCGGTGAATTTACAATGATTGAAAACTACCTTATCCCTTGTACTTAGTGAATTTACAACCGTCCAGCACCGTCTCAAACCTTGCACTTGTTAAATTTAATGTAGCAAAATAATATTTTCGTACTCGGTCAACTACCGACAGTCTAGAACCATTGCAAATCGAGTTATCACCTGCTTGGTTTGTACGATGAACTCTCACAAATTTTTTAATCTTTTCAATTTTCTTTTTCGAAATATCATTTTTTTCGAAATTTTTTTTTTTTCAAAATTATCAACTTTATTCGAAGTTCTCAATTTTTTTTTTTAATATAGATATTTATAAAATCACAATTTTTTTTTTTCAAAATCTCAAAAGATTCCAAACATTGTTAATCGTTTTTCTAAGCTTCTCAACTTTTTTTTTTTTTTTCAAATTTATAATTTTTTTGAACTTATTAATTTTCTTTTTCAAAATGTCAATTATATATCAAAATCTCAATTTTTGTTCGAACTTCATTTTCTAAAATCTCAATTTTTAATAAAATAAGAATGATGTAGAATGAGAAACTAATGGACAGTATATCAAGGTGGCCCCCACAATAACTCCACGTTAAGGCATGCTCCACCTTGCATGAGGGAGTTGTGGAAGTGGAAGGATAAGACAGTTTAGAGCTTATAAGACAGCTAATGACTGTCTCTAATGCAGATGATGTGTGTCCATCTCAGATGACCACTATAAGACAGCTAAAGACCGTCTGTAATGCAGACGGTCTCTGACCGTCTCAAATGACTACTATAAGACGGTTATGGATCATTTCTAATGCAGACGGTCTCTCCGATGACTACTATAAGACAACTAAGGACCGTCTTTAATGCAGATGGTCTTTAACGGTATCAAATGACTACCTATAAGACAGCTAATGATCATCTTTTATTCCAGACGGTCGATAACCATCTTTTCTTCGCACTTATCGACAAATTTTGACCGTTTTAAATGATTAGTGGACGTTTAACATTTATAAAATGATTTTGATTCATATGAAAGACGGTTAAGATTCGTCTGAAATTGAGATGGTTCGTAGCCATCTTTGAACAAAAGGATTTGTAGACTATCCATAACCATCTCAAAATTCGTCTTTTGTTCCCCTTTTTCATAATACCCAAGATAAGGATGGAGCTTTAGTTGGGACAAGTCATAATATCCAAGATACGGGTGGAACTTGAGTTGGGTCAACCTGAATCCGCTCGGCTCAATCCAAACTTCCTTGGGTTGAGGCCAAGTTGGTCTTGGGTTGAAAATCCTCAACCCAACCCTAATCTGACCTAGGTTAGGTTGGGTTTGGGTTGAGGCCTCGAGCAACCCAACCCAACTTGAACTGAGCTTATATTGTTAGTAATGTGTGTTTTGCTAAGCCAACAAATTTTGAAAGCTACCAATTCTCATCATCATGATGTTCTGTTTCGCATACTCTTGTACATTAAGTCTACTCTAGGGAGTGATATCTAGGGCTATAAATTGTCAGGTTTGGAGAA